>LPNX010723114.1:64362-118499 GCA_001517045.1 Pseudotsuga menziesii | reverse complement strand
TATTGTCTTATCTATGTGTGTTGTAGCTTCTATTATTATGTATACTTAGTTTATTTTATATAAAAGAATTGTGGAAGTTATTATAAAACTGGTATTCTTATCCTAAATCTATTCATAAACATAGATAAACTTAGTATTTCATTCCCAAATTATTATTATACATGCTATTCTATATATTTCGTAGACATATTCTAGTTTAAACTACATAAATAAACAGGTAAGTGAACCAACTAAGTCTTACATTATTAACATCTCAAATTTATAATTAGTATATGTATGTTTGGTTAAAGAAAAAATGATTAAATATAATGGAGATAAGTAAAGAGATTATAACTATTATTATTTCCATTAAATAAGATACTTGCAGAGATTTAAAAGGTAAATAAGTAGTCTGTACAGTATCTCCTCTAACTTTACTCTACTTTGATAGACTGGTTTACTCTTTTAGAACTTTCTACCATAAGTAACCATGCTAGTTAATTCTCTGTGTCTAGATAACTTGTCGGTCTTTATTACAGGTTTAAAACAACTCCTAAAACAAAAGATATTTCTTCTAAAACCAAGCAAGAATTACTCGAAATTTCCATTCATAATCTAATTTGTATTATCATCATACCATCTTTCTTATAATTTTTACCCCTATGCTGGAGTACGGTCTGGTAAACCCAGGTGTGGAAAAACACAGTGGGTCTTTATCTTCCATCCACAAATTTCATTACTAATAAACTAAAACATTTACATCACTAAACCAGTTAACTCTTATCTCTTAAACTACAAGAATAACATTCAACCATTCATAGTATTTAAATAAAGACAGTTAAGTGACAGAACCTGCTTAACTTGGGACAACAATAGCAATGGGAGGCCGTTCCTCCCTACCAACTCCTGGAGAGCGCTCAAACAGCGGCTCCTCAGGACCCCAGAGCTTGATCTGGTTTCCCTGGCTGGAACTAGGTGCAGTAAAAAGTCAGATACCAGTTTTCAAACTCAGTATTAATCCAGAACTTATCAGTAAGTTCTCCCAGCTAACAAGCTGTAATAAGTCAATTTACTGCAACATTCCTCTCAAAACAGCTTCCTTACTGTTTTTCCCTTTTCCCTCAATGAATTTCCTAAATAACATTCACCTGAATGAATTCTCTCTGGAAAATATATGAGCAGCCTTAGCTCTCTTCATTGGGTACTTTTAAAAGATTGCCTAGGTCTTTTTGGGTTAGTTGTCATTTAATAAGCCACCTGCTTTGATCCCACTTTCTTGGGGGATCATGACCCCAAATATAGGGAAGTTGCCACCTGCAACTTAGGAAGTGTTTGAGGATGCTGCCACTTGTCTTTTGCCTTCCACCTAGTTCCATCCACCAGTTTGACCAGTAACCTCTTTTTAACAGCTCTCCCATGCTGTTGTCTCCACAATTTATTTATTAATAATAAAATATTCTGAATTACATTCCACTTCTGTTGACTCTGCTGAGTCATCAGTTCCTATTTAACATAATGTCTCAGGAATATAATTAAAACAATTTAAATAATTTTTACAAAATTGGGGTATGTGACATTTGATTCTTTGCAGAAAAAAGTTGTAGCAAAAAATGGAAAGATGATTCGTTTTGCAGAAGCCAATCCCAATGAAAGAGCTTTGATACCAAATGATATGCAACCAAGTACCAAAAATAACATAAAAAGAGTATAAATAGACATGAAGAGAGTAATACATGCCTTAGTAATGAAGAACAAATATAAATAACTATCCTCTTTGAGGGAGGAACCTCCTTACACAATGTACTGTGTACCCAAGACAAGACAATATACAATGACCACTAACATGAAAATATCTCCTTCCTATATATAAGAGACATAGGTGTACAATAACAACTAATAGATCCAAGCCTGCATCAATAATATGTAATACACCACCATATAGGCGGTAAAGTGCCACACTATAGGGGGGAATGTGCCCAACATTACAGGCTTAGCAGATTTGGGAAATTTTTGCTCAAGGTGTTCACAGGGTAGTCCAAATTGGGTATATACCATGAGAAATTGTTATAATTTATTTAAGAATGATATTGGTGTATATGATTAATACTATTGGAAATTATGTATAATGGTGGAAGTCCTAAACAAAAAGTAGGTCAACAAAAGTAGATTGTTAACAAAATAATTACGAATCTTAAGTATTGAGGTTCCATAGTTTAAGTGTTGTAAGGTTTTATAGGGTAGTTGAATAATTTTATACAATAACAATCTACAACTTCAGTCTATTTAAAGTTTTTTTAGAAAAAAATGGATCATAAAATTTTGAGGATTCCAAATCATTATTTCATTATCTTACTCCTGAATGAGAGCATGATCCTCATCAATGGTATCATCCTTCCCACTAATGAGTTTGTCCTTCATCTCTTGATTGTACCCTCTATTACAATATCTTTATTACTCATTGTCATTAATGTAGGTAATATTCTCCAATGATGACATACCACACAAAACATCCCTAATGAAATCATCACTATCCTCATCATGCATACCAAATTCATTTTATTGTTGAGCATCCGCATAAGAAATCCTTATGAACTTCGGTGTTTATTTCATCGCCTTCTAAGCAAGACACCTTGTCAGACCATCTCTCTCTTAAAAAAATATCATGGTTAATATGCACTTGATGTAGGACATCCTAGTATGGCATTCTTATCCTTTAGAAGTTGTTTGTTCTAGGGACTTCCTAACATGTCATTTTGTACACTTTCTCCATTTCTCACATCCTTTTATCCAAGCGTAAAATTGACTTTCTAGAGGATGTTCTTTTGGATTTTACATGCATTTAATGGACAAAAAATTGTGGTAGAAAAGGTTATTTTACCAACTATAAAATATTATCATCAAATTTACATATACCGCTATATATTATATTGTTATTACCTGTATTTTGGTAAACATTTACCAATTTCACATGCCAAAAAAAGGGAGAGGCCCACATCCTCGCAATGAAGAGAAGATGATAGAACCTCCCAAATTAGTCTATGCTTCCACTATCATCATGTCCTATGTCATCTCTACCACTTATTATGATAATCATTAGTGACTACTAAACCACCACATAAAAAAAGTGATCACTATCAATGATACCCACCAAATTTTAACCTTACTTAATCTGTATTTCTTTAATGAAATAAGATGTTTTCCCTCTCATCATTATTCTAATCATCACTCTCATCTCTCTCATCCTCGTTTTCTCAATATATTCTTCATCCATATATACTAGAAACATAGTTAGTACAAACACTTATCTTCCATTTGTTAGTGCAAGAGTCTATTGCACCAATTTAAGATTTTTTTAGGATTCCTCTATCCTCTTTGGGTATTCAATGCTTTAATAAATAAATTTACTTCTCAACTAAATGTTGTTTCATTGAATTGACAATTAAAAATTAAGTAATAACACTTTACCATCTTAAATGATTCATCCTTTCAATTAATAACATTTTACCATCTTATCTCTGGCCTCTTACCTCTTTGGATATTCAATGCTTCACTAAATAAAGTTACCTTTTAACTAAATGTTTCTTCATTGCATTAAGTAATAACAATTTACCATCTTGAATGATTTGTGATTTCAATTAATAACACTTTACCATCTTGACTTAAAGATGATTTGCGCTTTCTATTGTCCTTAATAGCTTGACTTATGAGTGGCATTAACATTAATATGTGATAAATCCCTGTCCCCTTGGCTCTATCTTTGTTCGATTAGCATTTCTTCTTGCTTAGTTTTATTGTCTCCCCCCTTCCCCCTCTTGTTATGTTTTGTGTCTTTTAATGTTATACTAGCACCTCTTTTGATTGTTTTATCTTATTTTCTCTTCATATTATCTTTCCTTTTCTTCTTGACGTTAAACCTCTTTTTAATTATTTCTTTGTAGGTCTTTTTTTTATTATAAATTGACTTATTATAGTTGTGGTCTTCTAATTGATTTTTAATTGTCTTTATATATTTTCTTGTAGCATCTCTATCCATCATTCTAACTATAGAGGGATATTCGTGTTTCAAAAATCTATCCTATGGAGCCATAATTCGAATTTAGAACTATTTGAAGCCTCCTATAAGCAACTTAACTAAGAAATGCATGTGCAAGTGCATGTGTTAAAAACACAATGAAATTAAAACTACATCCACACATACCTCATGCATAAACAAACATTTTCATAATAGGAAATAAATATATCATTGCATATTTGTAGACAGTAATGAATACTCGTCTTTTAATAGAGAATAGCCACGAAAATGTCTATGTAAGAACAATTTTCCACCCAACTAAAGGTAATAGTTGTGGATACCACCCCCAAGACAGGTTATGAGGTCATGTTGTCCCTAGGAAACGTTATGCAAAATTCGACCATAATTATGTTTGGAAAGATAAATATTTCGGTCGCACGAAGAGTATGTGATGGAAGAGAAGTTGCGACAAAAGAAGTTGCAATAGAAAGGACAACGATGAGAGAAGCCGCGATGAAAGGAACCACGATGGAGGAAGAGCAGAACAACTGAAAAGGACAGTTCGACTGATCGTGGGTAAGGAGTCAGTTAGAATAAAGCATGCTTTTGGTAATAAAGCATAATTGTATTTTTGGGCTGATAGTTCCTATTGAATGTATGAGAATTAAAATGACAGCCTGTCGGCTAACAAAAAAAAGTCAGTAGATTAAGACGAGTAGAAGCTTATAAAAGGGGAAACCCAAGATGTGTGGGGGATTCGATGTCATTGGATGTCGTTCAATGTTAGTTGATGTTAGTCGAGTGTTAATTGGTTAAGTCTCTGTGTAGTTAGAGAAGTGAAGAAGAGAGTTGTTTAGCTAGAGGATCGATCCAGGCTCTGTGCGGATCAACATAGGAGTGAAGGAGAGAAGAAATACACGGTCACAAAAATTGAGAGCATGGGTGGAGAGAAGTCTGTATGAGTTTTAAAGAATACCTAGATAAGAGTCTACAAGATGAGTGCGCAGACAAAATGCGCTAACCTATTTCTCATGTCAGATGAAGAGCGCCTTTGTGGTTTTTCTTGGATGGGTTTCCATGCTAACTGTTGTTTATGTGTGTCATTGGTTAATGTGTTTATGTCGAATGCATGTATGTTTTGAATAAGTAGACCTGAATATGTCACATTGTATATGTTTATGAATAAAATCATAGATGTATGTGTCACACTGCTTATTGAAGGAATATGTAATAAGGTTGTTATGTTGAATACTACAATCTGTGTTGACTGGTAAATATATTGTTATCTTGAATGAATAGGAAATGAATACCAATTATAATCCCCGACTTCGGTGGAGTAATTTGGTAAATTACTGCACAAGTAGATATCCCCACATAACTGCAGAAACCTGGTTCTGGAAATTCCCAATAAGATATCTTGGGTGAGACTGCATCTGCGTCACAAGTGTTACCGACGGGGGCCTCCTTTGTCGGGCCGATATCTTGGGATTTTTTTTCCAATGAAGGATCTGAACCTGGGTTGATGCGAGAGAAAAGGCCAAAAAATGGTTTTGTTGCTGGGACCGTGAATCATTTTGGTGGGGATATGTTGTGGCACTCGACTAAGCCGAAAAATCAAGATTGGGTGGATTTTAAGGCACTATAGTTTGCACGAGAAGAAAGTGAACGATATCGGCTGAACCCAACAGAGTGATTGGAGAGACACCTCTATACAAATATTCATGAGATTTTCTTTTATGAATCTCTTGTTTTGTGGCATGAGCAGTTGTTAAGGCTAGCAACCTAATGAAGAAACATTCAAGACGAAGAACTAATAGAGTGGATCCCTTAGTTGATTCGGTGGCTGAAAAGTGTTAACAACCCTATATCTAGAGCTGTCGATTTATGAGTTAACAGTATCTTGGAAGGGTACATCACATAAATTGCAGAAGACACCATAAAATCGTATAGTGAGACGGAAAGAGAATTTTTCCAAGGACCTAGAGAACGGTACTTGACATCTTTAAATATTTGGATCAAGATGCTTGTATATGAGAAAGGGATCTTGAGAATGGTATCTAGAGAATAGAGGTTTGAGCATAAAGACTTGGGATATGTCAAGAAAAGTGTGAGGAAAATGGAGCAAAGTAAGTTGAGATGTTTCTTGGTGATGGCGATGATGAGATAGAAAGTGGGTACCTAAGGAGTGGAAGAAGATTTCAGTTGGGAAAGAGAAGAAGGATTGCGATGAGAAGAGGAAGTTGCAGTACGACTAAAGGGGAGGACTACCCATTGGTGTTTCACTTCAACAAAGGTTCTTGTGACAAGGAATAGGAATACAATCCTATATCCGACAAAGAAGAAGAAGAATCTCCAGATCCAGAGTACAAATACGACATACCCATGACCCCGCATACATATCCGGAGGTAAGATCTAGAAACTCATCACCAACTAGACAAAAATTTAATACATCAGTACCAAGATAAAATATAATGGTCAAGAATGATATAAAGTTGTCAATATTTAATGGAAATGGGTTAGAAGACCGTGAGAAACATTGGTTTCTATGCAAATTCGTGTCGACCATGAGATAGGTCCAAGATGAATCCATTAAGAAATTTCAGATGATCAGAAACCTTAGGGGTTGCGCATTGGATTGGTACATGAAGTTTTCTGTGGTGTCGACAGGAATCCCATAGAAAACATTAGATAAAATGCGAGCAGGACTAATAGACAAGTTCAAAAATCCCAAATATGAGTTCCGGTGTATTAAAGAGATTTAAGAAATTAAGCAATTGCCTACGGAATCTATTTAGGACTTTGACCAAATATTTAAGATGTTGATGGCCAAAGTAAGTTTCTAGATGTCGGGAGTTCAACACAGAGAATGGTTTATTGCAACGTTGTTACCGCACATCCAGATCCCTTTGATGCAACAAAAGATTGTATCCCATATCGAGGCTCTGGAATTGACTATGAATTTGGAATCCTCACCAGTTGGAGAAACTAGTGTAGGAATGATGTAAATCCAGTCGCAACTAGCAAACCTTACATTGAAATTCCAAGATATTAAGAAAGGGAAGGAAGTACAAGAAGAAATTCGGTGTACCTGATGCATAATAGAGGGACGCCACAAAGACAACTGGTCGACATATATGAATTATGCCACATCGGGATCTCCTATCCCGATAAATACACAAGGGATGCTTTGGTGTAGAATATGCCAAACTAGAGGCCACAACTTGAAAAAATGTTTGTACTTACAAATGATTGTAAGTGCATCGGCCATTTTATACTGTAAGTTTTGTCGATCAATAGGCCATGATGAGAAAGACTGCAGAGCATATCAACTACTGCAAGAGAAAACAATTGATACTTATTTAATTAAGAATTACGAACAAATGCAGGTTGAGTGATGTTAGGCTCAATATCCACAGGCTCAGTATCCTCAATCCCAATATCCACAGAATCAACACCCATAACAACAATACCTTCAACACAGGGGGGGGGTTTCGAGGTCGAGGACAAGGAGGAAGATTTGGTCACGGAAGAGGCTAAATTATATGTTATAATTGTGGGAAACCTGAACACTTTTCCAGGGTCTGCACAAGTCCTACTACGACATGTTCATAATATAAATATTTTGATCCCATTGTTAAGGAATGTTCTCAGTTGATTGAGAGATGGAAAACCAAGATTGTAGGAAACCAAAATCCATCGCAGAATCCCAAATTGAACTTCAATCAGAATATCCAAGAGATCTCTACTGAACCAAGGGAACCACATATTGCTGTTGTGACAAGAGGAGGTGTTGAGACTAAGGCATATCAAGAAGCACTGTATGGACAACTGAAGGTGCAA
Source organism: Pseudotsuga menziesii (assembly GCA_001517045.1). Lineage (NCBI taxonomy): Eukaryota > Viridiplantae > Streptophyta > Pinopsida > Pinales > Pinaceae > Pseudotsuga > Pseudotsuga menziesii. Next base: position 110,667 of record LPNX010723114.1, on the reverse strand, counting down.
TCAACAACACAAAAGAAATCACCATTCCATGTCCAAAAATAAAAGGAATTATTCTTGGACACGCGATAAGAAATTGTCAACATAAATCAGGCATCGACTTCTAGAAGGCCAATATTGGAGATGCCTGAAAGATTTGACCAGATGTTTCGAAATCAACCAATAGGGAAGGTTAGTAAGTTAAAAGAATTATTTCAAAGTTGCTTAGCACTAATACAAGATAAAGATGTTGTCACAGAATTGAAAACTCAAATAGAAGAAACTCAAGAAAAGGTGTGACCAGAAAGAAGGGTTAATCATGTGGGAAAAAGATTGAAGACTAGTCACAAACTAAGGATGATTGCACAAATACGAGATTATAATATGGAATATATTATTATGGATTTGGGATATTATGTCAACATTATGACTAGACAAACATGGGAAAGTATGCGGAAACCGAGACTCATATGGTCTCTTGCCCATCTCCAATTAGCGAATTAGTCGAAAATTCTACATGTTGGTTGACTTACTCAGATGCCTGTCAAGATAGACTACCTTAAAACTTATGCCGACTTTAAAGTAATTGACATTGTGGACGATACAAATCCATATCCCACACTTTTGGGGATCGATTGGGTGATTGATAATCAGACTATTATCAATTTCAAGAAAATAATCTTAACATTTGAAGATTCAGATCTACGAGTCGTCGCACCAATTGATCCACTAGAAGGACAAAGATACGTCGAGACAGTGAGTAGTGAAGGACAAGGAGGTTATCTAGACCATATTTATAACATTTATTCTACAAGGGATGTTTATGTGAATCCAACGGTCGACGAAAAGCTTAGTTGGCGCAATATTAGTTCCTGTCGATCGGATTCTGGAGAGTCTTTAGAAAACTGGAAGAACCGATTGCATGAAGTGTCAATGAGAAAATGCGCAAGAATTACACGATACGTGTGATGGGTAGGTAGAAAGGTAAGTGATCTACCCACATATGAAGGTTTACCTAACCTGACATCTTTTCTAGCATAATTTGAAGAAAAAATCATGAAACATCAGCGCTTGTCCACCATGGACTTCGTACCCGAAAGCTACACCTACCAAATGGTGGGTCACAGATAAACAATCTATCTTAGAATGGCCTTAATGCCATAGGTTGATGGAGATACAATTTAGAGAGGAGATCAACTATACTGGTCAGAAGTACATAAGATTGGTTGATCCTGTCAAGCACATTGAATATTATCACGCGACATGGAAAGCATGTCTGCGACAAGAATGGGTCCATCAATTTATACATACTCTAGACATGATACCAAGGAACCGGTACATGTCGGTTGAGCTGCGATGAGGAACATTTGAATGGGATGAACTGCTCCTAGTTTCACACACACATTTGAGTTTGTTGACGATCATCCTTCAATTGATGTTGCTTTGCAAGTGATCAAGATGAAGATATTTGAAGATATCCCTGTGTCAATAGAAAACTTTAATCAAAGCAGTGCGACAGTCAAACACTGGATGGAGTGCTATAATGTGACAGAAGAACCTGATGATGACGACCTACTAGACATAAACATCCCAGAGTCTGAAGGTACTCGCACGGTGGAAGGAATATATGATTTTAGGGGTGAAATTTAGCCCATGGGTGGAGATAAAAAAAATTCAAATTTTATTGGGCGAATTTTTTATATTGTAATTTTTTCCTCTCCTTTATTTCAATTTCCCACAATTTATTTAAAAAAAATACTTATAAAAAATTAGCCACCCCTACTTATTAGGGGGGGGAATAATTTTCCTTTTCCCTGTAAAATAGGATATGTAGTCTTTAATTCACTAGATTTATAGAAAAATTTGATTTGAAGACTTCAATTCACCCCAAGATTTCCAGGAGTAGAATTTTTTTTAATGTTTCCACCCTTGACATCTAGGGTGAATTGGGTTTTCAAATTCTACTTGACCCAACTTCATAGAATACTATATTTCTGGGTGATATATTACCCGGATTTTCTACAATGGACATTACATGGAATGATCTAGTATGTGTGTTATTTGACCCAGTTTCATCAAATGTGTTATTTTTGGAGATATATTACCCGAATTTTCTGTAAAAGAGGNTATATATATATATATATATATATATATATATATATATATGGTGATCCAGTTTATTTTGATAGAATTCATATTTGCTTCTGATTTTTAAGCACACAAACAATTCTATATATAATATTTCTCAGTTCATCATTTCAGGATGTTGAAGGTATGTTTTGCATTTAGGATTTTGCTAGCTTTGAGCGTATCTTAGAATATGGTTTTAGGGTTGGCTCTCATTTTCTTGGGTAACAAACTAACAATATTTGATGTCATTGATAAATATAGAAGAGTTGAGAATCCTTGGCCCATTGTTCCCACTAACGAAAATGAGATTTCTAATTTTCTTGGGTAACAAGCTAACAAGATTTTATGTCATTGATAAATATTGAAGAGTTGAGAATCCCTGCCCCATTATTCCCACTGGCGAAAACAAGATTTATGCCACAATAGAGTGCATGCCCAGGAACTGCATTGCATATGCAATGGCATTATTGGAAGAGAAAGGTGCATCTAGCATTATCATGACTCAAATATATTCTGCTCTTTTTTTTCATTGTGGATTTGATTGATTTATGCCAACGATATGATGAGGAAGGTTGTTGGTGCATAGATAGTAGATCTACCAAAATCTGAAACCTACATGTACATACAAAAATTTGCAACCTACATGTACACTTCATCAGCAAGTGGAAATGATATTGACTAGCACCGACATATTACCGACATATTACAAAGTTCAGGTCTATTTTATTTTGTGTGATTGGCTATAATTTATTGGAAGCTTTATGATTCCTCCTCTTGCATCTAGACAAAAATTGGAGCCATCATTTTTGAACAATATGTCACATAAGATCCTATCACAACCTACGTGAAGAGTAAGATGACATGTAGATGCAACAAACCTGCAATTCTTCCTAAACATAGATATGGAAATAACAAATTCTGCATATGGATTGAATTGAAAAAGATAATGTTAGCACTCAAAATTGTACCCTAGGTTGCAGAGGGTAAATCCCAAGGTAACAACATAATCACTTTAAGAAAGGAAGCTGGCCTCTTCCTTTATAGAGAGGGATCTCTCACGGATTTTTATCAGGGTCAGATACACAAACAAAATAAAAATTAGATGTGTTGGTGGTTGAAACAAATCAAGCATACATTGGGCTATGGAGTCACAAATACTCAAAAGAATCACATAACTGTTTGCATTGGAAATAATATAAAGGAAAGGTAGCACTCGGTTACAGTCAAAATTTTGTTGGTCTGGTGAAAAAGAAGAAAGAATGTCAGTCCATCAATACAGAGCATTGAGGAGATGAATTCTGCATCAACTTTGGTAAGAAAGATTGGTGAATACCTGAAAACAATAGACAGAGCATAACAATATGAATTTTGAACTATTATACACTCATTCCAGATATGAATAAAACATAATGGCAAGTTAAACAGGAATATATGCACACAAGAAGGGAAAATACAGGATGTAACTACGATATATACAGGAATCTTTGTAGTAACAAGCCAGCATTCGGCTCTGTAAATTCATTGTTAAGGGCATATCTCAAAATACATAACCTTGAACCTCATGGGTTCCAACCCTATATTTCTCTATTGAGGGTATATTTATAGTATCATAGGCTCCCAAGACCAACCTCGAAACATAGCCAAATTTAGTTACACGTAGAAATCAAAATCCTAACAAATTCCATGATCTGGCAGATTCACCATGATCATAAACAAAACAAGAAAACATGTTGGGATGCGCATGATGGATTAATTAGGGAAATTTGATAGCAGAGACTCAGATTGCTTAATGAAAACGACTGGTTAGAGGATTTTCGACGACTTGCAACAACTTCAATCTTCCTTGCACCTTCAATCAACGAAACAATCTCTAGCCGTAGATTTGCACCTGCTTGGATCTTGACCGTTCATTCTTGTCCCATCGCACTCCATATAGTGAATTTTGTGGCTTCGATTTTTTAGTGTGATATCCAATAGGGAGAGGACACGTCATTCAAGCGCGTTTCTCATAGCGCAGGCGCTCCCCAACTATGAGTGCGTAGGTTCATCCAGCGAAATCAACCTACACCTTATATTTGAGATCAAAGTGATCTGGGTCATTGAAAGATGAGGAGCCTACCTATTTCTGCATATCGGGAAGTATTCTTACCTTATGCACATGTTCCTATTTTCCACACCGTCGATCTTAGACATAAAATTTTCCCACCGTTGATTTGAGGTCTGCGAAAAGCAGAAAGCGGGCTTCTAATTTTCCTCAACCAAAATCCTGTGTCTTTCGCTTTCCGATGTTTTCCTTTCCACCCTTTTCTTTCCACACCGTTTATGTCTGCAGGAATAATTTTCAATCGTTGATCCAAGATCAAGTTTATGGGATGCGGAAAACAAAAGTCGGGATATCCTCTTTCCCGATGCTAAATTTTATGTTTCTGCCTTCTGCTTTCTCATTCCTTTCCGCCTCGTTGATCTTGTGTAGTATCCCCTTGAACCATAGATCTGGAGAATCATGGAATGAGGAACTTCAACCTTTCATGACCAAATTCTTTGGTATTTCTACTTCCCGATCTCCACCCCTCTACTCTTTTCCAAGGCGTTGATCTTTAGCGGAAGTGCTCTGAGCCGTCGGATCTTCGAACTGCAGAAAACGAAAATCAGGATTTTAACTTCTTTGAAGTTTGATTTTGATCTTTCCGATCCCGCCTTTCCGCTTCCGCCTTTAACGGAAAGCGGAAGGCAGATTTTCCAACTTTCGTGACTGTGATTCGGCCTTTCTGCTCCCGCCTTTTTCTAGACCATTGATTTGTGTGGAAGTCTTCCTTGACCGTCGGATCTCGAAGTGTGAAAAACAAAAGGCAGATTTACAACATTTTATAACGAATTTTTTACCGCTTCCGTTCTTCCGCTCCCAACTTTCCTGGGGCGAAAATGATTTTTGGCATTTGATTTTTTCCACTATGCATCCAAGCCATTCATTCGTTGTCACCATTTAACATGGAGCAGATTTCTTCATTCTTATTCATTAGCAGAGCTGAAAACTGGAATTTTTCAATTGTTTTGTATTTACAACTTAGAAATGATCCTTTGAAAAATGTGCAGAATCTCATTAGCATTCATTAGGTTCATATGATAAGGAAGTTTTCTAATCTTATTTCTCCATTTACTTACCAAATCCCTTGTCAATTGTTTAGCCCAAAAATGGTGCTAACAACTAGCTCCAAATTGGGATGCTATTTTCCCCGTGAGGTAGCAAAGAACACCGTAGACCAAGTGCCAAATCCATTGGGCGGATCCCAAGATTTCCTGAAATTCCCAACATGCTTTGAAAACAAAAAACTAAACTGATGTTGAAACAAACTGAAAAATTATTGAAAGAAATGCTCTCCATGTCGAGCTTATTCATGCCTACTTACCCTACTTACTGGGAATCAATGCCCAGTCAAGTAAATTCTGACTTCTAGTGAATCCAATCAAGCAAATGATCCCATAAACCAACTTTATCTTCATGCTTGATCAAAGAGAAAAAAGAAAAACTTAATGGGAAAAGGCTATGATAAAGAGATTGATATTTACTGTAGAAACACAACCAACCATTACCATTGCAAAGCTTCTCCATATATGCAACCACTGTATCATGACAACCTTCAAATCTTTCTATTATTTGTTTTCCATGACAAGGCTTCTCCAACTGCAACTCCTCTAGCACCCTGCCAAAATGTTCTTCAAGAAAACCATGCAAGGAATGCTCCTCACCATTTGCAAATAAGACATCGGCTTCTTCATCTAAAATCTTAGAATTTAAAATCTAATTCCTTACAAGTGTTTCAAAGAAAATATCATTGTGTTTTTCAATAGAATCAGGAAAAATAATTTTTGAATTTAAAAAACATAAAGAAGTATCCCCTTTGGAGTCTTCCTTTTCTTCAAAAAAATCGGGTGAAATGCACTCTTCTTGACATTCTGAATTTGAAGAACGCGAAGAGACATCCCATTTAGAATCCGCAGCTTCTTCTAGGTGATCCAATCTATGATTGCAAATTGTTGGTTCTTTCAGTACATTATCCAAGTAGTCATCCTCATATTCATCATATGTAGGCATGTTGAAATCTTGTTTAAAAACATTACTAACAGAAACTTCAACATGCTGATTACATTCTTCATAAAGCAAACTAGTATGAACTTCTTCATGTACATCATTAGGCTGATTATCTTCTTGCTCATCAAAAGAAGGATTGGAAGGCAGAGCAGGTTCTAGTTGTTCATCCTTCCCATATTCTTCTTTGTGATTTAACCCCTCATGGCAAACTATTGTTTCTTCCATAGGCTAGGATTGATGGCATGACTGTTTTCCCTTTTCATTATCTATTTCTGAAAATGTCATATCCTCAAGTTTTTGTGTTTGCTTAGAGATGTTACGTAGATACCTCAGCAACTCAAATGAAGCATAACACAAAGGAAAACATTCACTTTCAACACACTCACTATCTTCTTTGTTTCCAACCCCTTGACCTTGGATTGCAATGGATTTTTCTTCATTAACAGGCCCTGATATTACAAAATCTACGACTGGTTTTTTAGGCATAACATAGTCCTCCTTATACTCTTCAGATATAGGTGGACTAAAATATTTTTTAAAACCATCACTAACAGGGTTTGTAACAAGATGACGACATTCTTCATAAAGCACATTCTGTCTTTGAAGAAATTGTTACTGCAAAAGGGGGACTTCTGATTGAACAAGGGCATCCTCTTATTGTGAAAAACTTTTAGGGGCTAAATAATATGAGGAGGGATTTGATTTACAGTCCCAACTTCTTTCTTGGTCACACAAAGAATGACAAGAATGCTGCAAACTATCATCAGTTTCAGGGAAAGAAAAATAGTTGGTGGAATCATAGTTTTCGCTTATGTCAACTTTAGTCAAGGAAGACACTACCAACTGTTGGGAATTTTCTTGAATGTCAGGGCAATTGTTTTGTATTTATTTTTGAGCTGAGTATTCATGTAATATTTCTAAAACCTCTTCATCCACATACTTATCATCACCGTATTCGTCTTTCATATTTTCAATGAACTCTTTATCACGTGTGCAACAATCTTGAATTGACGGCAGAGAAGGATACCGGTCTTTGAAATATTCATGAAATATTGTATGAAAGTATTTAAGAGAGGATAGACTTCCTGATGGTAATCCCTCATACCATGACCTTACATTTTCTTCTAAACTAGCCATGAAAATTTTGATTAAAAAATCCTCATGCAATTCAACTCCCAGCTTAAGTATATGCTTATGAAATCTAAACAAATGAATGTTAGCATAATCACCCTTTTGATCTTTGAATCTTGGAATATGTGTTAGCCAATCTATCTTAGGTATTCAATTTGGAAAACCAGGAATGTGAGCATGATTCATAGGAGCATACCTTCTAGCTACAGAACCCATCTTGATGATGGAGAAACCGAATCAACTCCTCAAACTTTGCAACCCCTTTGACAGTGGAGCTTCCATAGAACCTTATGAAGACTAGATTCTTCACAGATGGAGTCACTAGGTGAAAGAGGCGCGACCTTCTTGATTTTTCACCATTGTTCACCATCAACAATCAGATCTAAAAATCTGTTGGTCATACCTAGGGAAGATTTGAACCCTCCTCCCAGTATCAATCCTTTTGGTCGCCAGTCTCTCCATTGGAGTCATCTTCTAGAAGCTTTGAGTGGAGTCTCCAGAGCATATGCAACCTATATGTGTCTATGACCAACTGCTCAACTAGGTCGTAGAACTAAGACAATGTCGTTTTCCCAGGACTGATTTGCACTTTCATCCTCGACAACGACGCCAATTTGTTAGCACTCATAATTACACCCTAAGTTGCAGAGGGTAAATCCCAAGGTAACAACAGAACCACTTTAATAAAGGAAGCTGGACTCTACCCTTTTAGAGAGGGATCTCTCACATATTTTTATTAGGGCCAGATACACAAACAAAATAAAATTCAGATGTGTTGGTGGTTTGAAACAAAGCAAGCATACATTGGGATATGGAGTCACAAATACTTAAAAGAATCACAAAACTGTTTGCATGGGAAATACTACAAAGACAGGGTAGCACTCAATTAGAGTCAAAATGTTGTTGGTCTGGTGATAAAGAAGAAAGAATGACAATCCATCAATACAGAGCATCGAGGAGATGAATTCTGCATCAACTTTGGTAAGAAAGATTGGTGAATATTTGAAAATAATAACTGGGGCATAACAAAATGAATTCTGAACTATTATACACTCATTCCATATATGAATAAAACACAAGGGCAAGTTAAAAAGGAAGACATGCACACAAGAAGGGAAAATACAGATTGTAACTACGATATACACATGAATCTTTGCAGTAACAGGCCAACATTCGGCTCTATAAATTCATTATTAAGGGTAGATCTCAAAATACATAACCTTGAACCTCACAGGTTCCAACCCTATATTCCTCTATTGAGGGTATATTTATAGTGTCATAGGCTCCCGAGACCAACCTCGAAACATAGCCAATTTCAGTTACATGTAGAAATCAAAATCCTAACAAATTCCATGATCTGGCAGATTTGTCATGATCATAAACAAAAAAGGAAAGCATGCTGGCATGCGCATGATGGATTAATTAGGGAAATTTGACAACAGGGACTCAACTCGCTTGATGAAAACGATTGGTTAGAGGATTTTTGACAGCCTGCAACAACTTCAATCTTCCTTGCACCTTCAATCAGCGAAACGATCTCCAGTTGTTTATCTGCACTTGCTTGGATCTTGAATGTTCATTCTTGTCCCATCGTGCTCCATAAAGTGAATTTTGTGGCTTTGATTTCCGAGCGCGATATCCAATAGGGAAAGGACATGTCATTCAAGCACGTTTCTCATCATGCAGGCGCTCCCCAACTCTGAGTGCGTAGGTTCATCCAGCGAAATCAACCTCCGCCATAGATCTGAGATCAAAGTGATCTGGGCTGTTGAAACCCGCGGGGCCTACCTATTTCCGCATATAGGGAATTCTTCTTAGATTGTGCACATGTTCCTCTTTTCCGCACCGTTGATCTCAGGAAAAAAACTTTCCCCACCGTTGATCTGAGCTCTGCGGAAATCGAAAAGCGGGCTTCTACTTTCCCTCGACCAAAATCCCGTGTCTTCCGCTTTCCGATGTTTTCCTTTCTGCACTTTTCTTTCTGCATCGTTGGTCTCCGCAGGATTCATTTTCAGCCGTTGATCTAAGATCAAGTTTGCAGGCTGTGAAAAACATAAATTGGGATCTCCTCTTTCACGATGCTAAATTTTTGTTTCTGCCTTCCTCTTTCTCATTCCTTTCTGCACCGTTGATCTTGTGCAGGATCCCCCTGAACCGTAGATCTAGAAAATCGTGGAATGTGGAACTTCAACCTTTCATGACCAAATCCTTTGGTATTTCTGCTTTTCGATCTCCACCCCTCTGCTCTTTTTCAAGCCGTTGATATTTGGCGGAAGCACTCTAAGCCATCGGATCTTCGGACTACGGAAAATAGAAATCAGAATTTTAACTTCTTCGAAGTTCGATTTTGATCTTTCCTCTCCTTCCTTTTCTCTTCCACCTTTAGCGGAAAGAAGAAGGCGGATTTGCTAAATTTCACGACGGTGAATCTGCCTTTTCACTCCCTCCTTTTTCTAGACGGTTGATTTGTGCGGAAGTCTTCCTTAACCGTCAGATCTTGGACTGCGGAATACAGAAGGCAAATTTATGACTTTTTATAACCAGTTTTTTACCTCTTCCGCTCCCGACTTTCATGGGGCGGAAATGATTTTTGGCCTTTTATTTTGTCTGTTGTGCATCCATGTCGTTCATCCGCTGTCACCATTTAACCTAGAGCGGATTTCTTCATTCTTATTCATTAGGAGAGCTGGAAACTGGAATTTTTCAATTGTTTCATATTTCCAACTTAGAAATGATCCTTTGAAAAACCTGCAGAATCTTATTAGCATTCATTAGGTTCAATGATAAGGAAGTTTTCTAACCTTATTTCTCCATTTACTTTCAAAATCCCTTGTCAATTGTTTAGCCCAAAGATGTTGCTAATAGATAGTATATTTTAGATCTCAGCTTAGCCAATGAGAGGCCTATACTATTGACTTCCCTTGCATATGCATTAAATGTAATCAACAAAGTATCATATTTTACCTTGACAACTTAATCCATGACTGCTCCCAACAATTACAAAATCCAACACAAATTCAAAAGCAATGCACATTCAAGCATCCCAGTGAGCTGCGAGTTTGTTTTATGTGCTTGTTTGATATCGATGAATAGTTAAGCAAAGAATCTCTTGCACAATAATATATGCATCATGTTTGAATATTAAATTAGATCTACACAATGAGATCTCCATAGATCATGTTAACTCACATCTAAAATATCAAGCTCTATTAGATGCAAATTTACCTGTGTTTTTTTTTCCACAATGTATGATTGTAGTAATCATTTATTAGAGAACGCGTGGATAATCAAACCCCAATGCGGTAGCATCCCGTGGATTTATCATTATAATTGGTGATTTAAACTTGCAGATTCATAAAATTCACAAACTTAGATCTGCACAAGCCATAATAAATCTACATATTTGAGTGCATGGTAAATGGTACTTCTCATATCAATTTACACATTCGCCAAGGATATTCACACAACAATTTCACTAATGAAGGCATCCCGCACGAGATGGTTGCAGAAGCCAATGTGTTTCGACTTGGTGAGATAGCAGAGAACCTCCGCAAGAAGGTCGCAGAGTTGAAAGTACAAGTGACACCTGGAACACCTCTAGAAGTACCAGAGGAGAGAAGAAAAGCATCCACATAAGCTGTGAAGAGAATAGAGGAGGTAGAGGCACTTTCTGCCAAGGCGATCGACCAAGTTTCTCAGACATGGGAAGCTTTGATCAATGACGACGAGTTGGAGAAAATAAGAGAACAATTGCACATTGCTGAGACAAAGGTGAACCAACTGAAAGTGAAATGAAGAAGTTGCCATTAGTAGAGAAAAGGGCTAACATTGCAGACATGAAAAAGCTACATCAACGGGCTGCAACAAAAAAAGTCGATTGACAAGGTCATCGAATTACAAGTAGAGGCAGATAAAGTTACTGGGATTATTTAACCCATACATGAAAAAATGTGACAAGCAATACATTCAGTAGGACTTACAACTTCAGAACACATTAGCTCCGAACTTGTGGAAAATTTGAAGAAGACGAAAGCAGAAGTATGGGAGGAGACTGGGCGGATAATGAAAATATTTCAAGATTTTTGAGGTAAGGTTCTCACATTGAGGGTTTCAAACTAATGTGGATTGAGACGAGCCATAGGTGAGTGTTGGGGGCCTATTGGCCCCAAGAAACGTTAAATAGAATTCGACCAGAATTTTGTTTGGAAAGATAAAGATTTCGGTCGCAAGAAGAGTCTGCGACATAAGAAGATTACGCGATGAAAGAGAATTTGTGACAGAAGCAACTGCGACAGAGAGACTGACGATGAGAGCAACCTCGATGAAAGGAACCATGACAGAAGAAGAGCGGGACATTTGAAAAGGACAGTTCGACTGATCATGGGCAAGGAGTTAGTTAAAATAAAGCATGTTTTTGGAAATAAAGAATAATTGTATTTTTGGGCCGATAATCATCTATTGTCAGTTGTAACTGAATGTACAAGAATAGAAATGATAGCCTAACGGCTAACAAGAAAGAGTCGGTTGATTAATATGGGTAGAAGCTTATAAAAGGGAAAACCCAAGTTGTGTGGGGTGTTCGATGTCATTGGATGTTATTTGATGTTAGTCGATTGTTAGTTGATTAAGTATCTGTGTAGGTAGAGAAGAGAAAAAGAGAGTTGTTTCGCTAGACGATCAATCTAGGATGTGCGCGCATCAACAGAGGAATGAAGGAGAGAAGAAATACATGGCCCCAAAATCTAAGAGAATGGGAGGAGAGAAGTATGTATGAGTTGTAAATAATACCTAGAGAAGAGTCTACGATATGAGTGTGCAGACAAAAGGTGCTAACATATTTCTCATGCTAGATGAAGAGAGCCTCTGTGGTTTTTCCCGAATGGGTTTCCATGTTAACTATTGTCTCTATGTGTCATTGATTAATGTGTTTATGTCAAATGCATGTATGTTTTCACAATGTATCTGTTTATGAATAAACTCATAGATGTATGTGTCACACTCCTTATTGAATGAATTTGTAATAAGGCTATTATGTTGAATACTGCAATATGTGTTGATTGGTAAATAGATTGTTATCTTGAATGAATAGCCAAGGACTACCAAGTATAATCCACAAGTTGAGATCCCCACATAACTGCAAAAACTTGGTTTTAGCAGTTCCCAATAAGATATATCGGGTGAGACAACATCTGCATTGCAGGTGTTGTCGACACCGTCTTCCTCTGTCAGGTCGATAATGTTAGAATTGCTATGCCATTTAGATCATCAAGAAATGAGTCCAAATTATTGATGCAGTAAATACGAATGAATTATACAAACTGAACAAACCAAATCTTGCAGGAAACATACAAGTATTGCTCAGAGAATTACAATATTATCTTCATTACATAATCCGGTGTTACAATAATGTTACATAGGAAAAGAATATGAATCATTAGGGATGAATTTGAATCTCTCAACTGGATGTGACTGTATCTGACTACATGGCTAACTAAATATGTCTCAATCACTATTGGAGTCCAAGTGGTTAACTCCACATGTCTAACTAAGTCACACAATCAGTTATAATCAGTTAACTCAATCTAACTGAAGTGGTAGGTGAGAAAATGCGCCTTATCCACATACAACCATGCATAAGTGGCGCTAACTGAACTGAAAGTAATTGAAGAATAACTAAATTTGACTAGTTCCAACTCCAAGTAATTGAAGGAGGTTGGTGCCGAGACTCCCAGTGGCTCCTAAAATGTAGGGATTGGCCTAAGGGAACCTAAATTGATGCATGCAAGTGCAGTCAGTGGCAGTTAGCCTCTATCGATGTTTCTCACACTCTAGTGACTGGTACATGTGGCCCCATTAGGCCAAGTGGAGCCAATGGTACTAGTGGACCCAAATAATTAAATAAACCTCGTAAGTTAGGCTAAAATAATCTAATAGACATTTTGGTTACGGGAGGATTATAAATCCTACCAGATATCTTAGGTTTTTGTTGCCGACTAAGGATCTGAACTTGGGTCTATGGGAGACAAAGGCCAACAGGTCACCAGGGTGAAGGAAACATCTACAAGATTCTCTCTCTCTCTCAACCCAAAACCCATTTGTTATCATGCTTATCCATGTTCCTCACCACTTATCATTGACACCTCATTTAACCATCTCAACCGTGGAAATATTTTCTACTCCCCCACACAACACAAGGAAGGCCTACTCTTTACTTGATCAATAGTGTGCCCGAGAGTACCCAACCCTTACAATGCTCTTCAATGTGTGCAAAAAGAGTCCAACCTATTGTATGCTTTTAGAGAACCTCATGTAAAATCAATTCACGGTATTCCAATCATCTTAGAACAACAAATACATAACAAAAACAGTTTCTTATCTTAGTCAACCTCTGTGCTCACTTAAAACCACCCTCTTCATTCTAATGACTATAATTCCATTCTCACAATGTTAGTTTATGGTTATTTCCTCAATCTGGTAATTGGGTATGAAGATAATTGGCTATGAAGAAAAACAACATGAAGCTACATAATGTATGAATTTTGCTTGGAAAAAGAATAATAAAGTCCAATGGAGATGAGAGGATCGGTGAAAAGACAACTGCCATTACTTATTTCTATAAAAGAAATTACTCTTACAGTTGTCATAAAGGTATATTCATCCCACGATTCCATAACTTCACGAGAATATTATCCCACCAACCTCTCCCACATGCATTCAAAGATTGGAATTGTTAAGTTAAAGGAATTAAATGGTTCATTTAAGGTACATGGTAGCAAATAAATGAGTTCTAAGGTTAACACTTGGAAAAAGATGATGTCATCTCCCATAGACCCATTTTTATCTTCCTCTCTAATGGAATCATCGCCCCTCTAGTATTTCTTACATAGCCGTTTTGGACCATTATATTATTCTCCAGCATAATATGTACATAGTTTTTGAGTCATCATGACAAACCTAGCACATGGCCAATATAGAAATATATACATTACAGATGCCTAACCATCTACTAGTTGGACCTTAGCCTTGATCTCCACACTTGAAATCCATATTAACATATTTACATCATTTTACATATTATGATTAATACATTTCAAAGTTCAAATCTTGAAAATTATATTTCTCTTGTCCCTTTCCCTTCAATCTTTTTCATCTATCTTTAACTTTATGTTATTTATTTGGTCTTTTTGTATATTTATTTGCCTTATCCATCCCTCATTTATTTTCTTACTCCCTTCAATTTTTTTTTAGATGGAACATCGCTCGGGAAACCCTCAGGTACTTCCCCATTTTTTTAGGATGGTATCCGAGATAAATCGTTAGCCCTGATTATGGGGCCTAACCCGACAGGGACATCAAGTGAGGCCCCTGCATAGCCACCCAATGATTTGACCCCGAGAACTTCTATTAGCGTAAACATCTCTCAACCACTTGAGCTAACCCACCAGGATCTCTTACTCCCTTCAATTTAGTTTTAACTTTATGTTATTTCTTTGGTCCTTGTTGGCCCGGGAAAGGAGAAAAGGGAAGAAGCTCGTGCGCGCAACCAAAGAAGATGCGCCACGCATGCGACGGAAACCAACGAAGATCACAAAGGACGTGAAGGACCTGCGAAGGCAGAACAGAGAGGTGTGCAGCAAAGGAAAGGCAAGCGCAGAAGCACGCAAGGGATAACGACCGGAAAGTGACGAATGCAGAATCCATATCATGGTCGTTTACAACGGCGTAAGCTTGCAGCTACGCACATATGAGAAGATATTTGTAAGTCAGGCCGATAGTTCCTCGTGTCAAGTCATGATCACCACAGCTGTAGCCAGAGGGGTGGCTGATGGTGACAGATAACAAGCTACCGGTATGCAGTTGGCCCTGCGTGGTCATGTAAAATAGTATAAATAGGAGGGATGCAATAGTTAGAAGGTTGATCTGTGTGGTTTTTGTTGATGCCAGTTCAATTTTTCTGTGATAGTTTCTGTTTAGTGGTAATCCATGGTGAAGGATGCCACTTTTGCTGTAATGTCATAGAGAGCAGAGAGGAGCAGACTTAGGAAGAGTCTAGTAGCGATAGAGAGGTTGTTGAGCCGCGGGTCTGGCTGTTGTGTGAGAATACCGCTAGGAGTAGATGTAGAGTAGAAGAGCGAACCGGAGAGCATGAGAACCATAAGTATGAACTTAAAGACATATCTCAAGATCAGGCTGCATCCAGCAGATTGCAAGGTGCTATATCCTTTCTCATGCAAGATGAAGAGTACCTTGGTGGTTTTTTCCAGATGGGTTTCCACGTTATCTCTTACGTTTAAATGAATGGTTGACGTGGTGAATGTTTATGTGATTGATTACTATTTGCTTTCGGTATAATGTTGAATGTTGCTTGAATCTCTGTTATTATTCTGCAATTGGTAGATGAATGATTGGAACACATTGTTGAAATGAACACACACACACACACATATATCGGTCGGTATGATTGTTGTTTTGAATGCCGACTTAAGTCGTAGATCCGATTGATGCGAATCAACTGCACCACACAAGTTGCGTCAGTTGCGAGGTGGAAAGGAAGGTCAAGTCGCGCACGATTACATGTATTTGTGCTCGGTTGCGCAAAACTGACTCCTCTGTCCAGCCATCCTGTTTCCTTCGTTGAGCTCCTTGGCTACGAGCCAAAGGACTATAATCCCTCAACAATCTTAGAAGCATGGTTTCGACGGTTACCCATCTGTGAGATATCTCGGGTGAGACTGCGCCTGCTTCGCAGGTGTTGCCGACAGGGCTTGCTCTGTTGGGCCGGTATCTTGGGTAGTTGTTGGATCAGTGGGCTGCGCAGAACCTGGGTCGCGCGAGTTAGGGAAAGTGGCCAACAATCCTTTTGTTTTTTCTTTCATCCTTTCGTCATTTCTTTTCTTACTCCCTTAGAATTCTCTTTGGCTTTTGGATCTCCTCCTTTTACCCTCTATCATTTTTTTCTTTTCTTTTTGGTTCTTTTTATTTCTTCTGAATTTTTGCTCTTTCTTTATAGTGTGCTTTGTACTTAGTTATTCATACTTATGTTTAGTTCCCTCCCATTGATCTGACCTTTCCTTTATATTATAGTTTGCATGAGGTTCCTATTTGTCGAAGTTCAACATTCATGGCTTCTGATCAATATTTTTAATCTTTGACTTCTTTTTGTCTTGGTGATGAACCTGGCTTAAGGTTCAGAAAGTTGATTGTTTTAAATATAATGCATATCTTCCTAAAGTATAAATGAATAAAAAACCTAACTATGTTGGGGATCCCTGGTAAGCCGTGATCAAAATAAATCAGTTGTGAACATTTTCCCTTCTATGTAAATTTATTTTTCTATTGACAAACCTTGAGTTCCACTATACTTTGTTTTGTCATTTCTAGTCGAAACATAGTGCTATGATGCAATTGATTTGTTCTAATATATTCCTTCCCTAGCAAGATATTTACTCTTGAACCCACATCTAGTATAATATGCTTCATCTTGCAATCATCAACAATGATAGTGATTTCAACATGGTCATTATTGACAAATACCAAATCGATATATCCTTTCACCAAGGGAACTTCCATGGCCACATCCTCCACAACAAGTTATCTATTATTTGTGCATTGTTCCACAACTATTGCTACTAGGTGCAGGTACACTAATCCATTTTATCGTACAATTTAGTTTGCTTCTCACACTACCTATAGTACATAAGCAATTAATGCAACCATATTTTTATCTAGAAATCCTATCTATAAAACTCGATGCACCAACTCAGTTGGTATCATCTTGTCTACCTTAACCATATCTTTTTTTTATACACTTTCAAGTGTTCCTTAATGCTTCGCCATAGTCATTGAGTCATCTCATTCTCCATCTCTTCGATTTCTTTGATCATATCCCTTGGTTCTTTAACTTAACCTTTTTTCCAATGGCTTATAACTACTATTTTTCATTAATGCACTCAAATTGATTCTTTGATACACCTGGTTTCAATCAACTAGATTATTTAGTCTATCAAAGTTAGTGTGGACTGCAACATGACAATGAATCAATTAATTTGTGTTTCTCCTTAATATTTTATTTCTTAAAGGAAAAGATGACATAAATAGTCTCAATTATCAATGTCTCAATAAACCAAGCAGATTATTTAGTCTATTAAAGTTAATGTGGACTGCAACATGACAATGAATCAATTAATTTGCTTTTCCCCTTGATATTTTATTTCTTAAGAGAAAAGATGACATAAATAGTCTCAATTATCAATATCTAAATAACATGATTGGGGTATCATGTTTTTTATTTTGTGCTCTAGCATAAATTACGTAAGTGTCAATTCCTCCCAAAAAAAAAATGATTCTAAATCAAATTATATTTAGAACCATATTTTGTTTTCAAATAATCCAAAAATACTTGTAAAAAGGGATTTCCATGGGCCAACCTTGATGCAATTTCATGTTGTTTTAAAATTATTCTATAACTTATATCTAAAAATATCCAAATATAAATAATAATAATAAAATTTTAAATGAAAATTTAATTTAAAATATTCTCACCTTTCCATTTTAAATATCTTCATTATTTAGCTTTTCATTTTGATTTAATTTGATTTGTTTATAATAACAGATGTCAATATGAAATTCAAAACAATTTTTCAAAACTTGTGCAGCGTAGTTTTATCAAGCCTTTCTTTATGAATTAAGTCAAAGTCCAAACCCTTCTCTAATAGAATATATTGGACAAAGTAAAAAAATATTAGTCATCCTTTGTGTCATATTGTTAATATAATTGAACATTATTATCTTTAAAGAAAACATAGCATAAGTGTCTAAATGTATAAATAAGGCTTACCAAGTTTTGAATGAATGATATAATAAAACAAGAACCATGAGGTGGCAATGTCATGGACATTGCATTCGTGATAGCTAGTGGTTTGCAATTGTCTATGCAAAAAACCAAAACTCAATAAAAATAGATTAAATTTTGTTATAGTCTCTTCTTAAAACTCAATAAAAATAGAATAAATGTTGTTATAGCCTATTTAGGCATCATCCTTTCAAATAGATTAAATTTTGTTATAGTCTCTACTTAAAACTCAATAAAAATAGAATAAATGTTGTTATAGCCTATTTAGGCATCATCCTTTTGAGGATGGTAGAGATTTGACTACTTAGAAGACTCTAGACTTGAGTTCTATTTCAATGGATCCAAAGTGAGGATGAGCTTTACCAGCTTTGTGAGAATGACTACTACATCTCAAATAGGCCATGAAAGACATAAAGACAAGCCTAAATACAAAGTGGGGATGAACCATTTTTTATTAGCTAGATGATAAATTGCTGATGCTTGTTGGGTGGTTATCTCAGATAGGCCATGAAAGACATAAAGACAAGCCTAAATACAAAGTGGGGATAAACCATTTTTTATTAGCTAGATGATAAACTGTTGATGCTTGTTGGGTGGTTAAGTTAATTCCTTCAATATCAGAGTTGGAAACCAACTTCTCCTTCTAAAATGGTACCCACCTCTCTGTTGGAGTTGCACATTTGGGCTTGAAAAGTAACCTATCCTCTAAAGGAAGGGTAGAAAAGTAACCTATCCTCCAATTTCTCCTTCTAAAATGGTACCCACCTCTCTGTTGGAGTTGCACATTTGGGCTCGAAAAGTAACCTATCCTCTAAAGGAAGGGTAGAAAAGTAACCTATCCTCCATATACGATCTTTATAGGTAAATTTTTTGTTGATTATATTAAGTGTCATATTCAAAATATGACATTTTCCATTCCATAGGTCAATTAAGAGTTTTCGACCACCTATAAATTATAAATAAAATATATAAGATATTAAATTGTCCCATTTATAAAAAATAAAATAAACACACTTAATGTACATAAAAATTTAGATAATTAAATAATATATCAAGTTTAACATCAAAATAAATCTACAATTTCTTTTTTAATTTGGCCTAAAATCAAGACAACAAATATATTTACAAAAATCAACAATAAATCTTATTAAAATTTCCAATTCACTTATCAAAATAATATTTTTTATTTTTATTTTTTATAATGTTACATGTAACTCTCATTAACTTTATAAATGGATACCCAAACCAAACCAATGAATGCTATGTAGATTCATGTTCCCATAACATAGAACCTTTCTACGACCTTTCTTTCTTTTTTTCTTTTTACCAGTAAAATGGAGTAAGTGATCTACGACCTATGCCTCTGCTTACCGTTATGCTACTTATGCATAAACTTCTTATTAAACGGGTTCTTACACGAGCTCTGCAATTGCTGGTGGGGCTTATCTAGGAGAAGAACAGGTGACCAGAGTTTTCATTAATTTGTTTTAACAAACTCAAACAAAGAATGAGATTATGTCACAGGGAGACATGAACCAATAGGTGGGGTATATAACTATAGGAGTCTAAGCAGTTTAGATTAATGAGAGAAATATCGCCATTAGACAAGATCGCATTTTTTTTATGAAACATGGTGTATCCCTTCACACGTATACATTGTATTTGACATATAAACAAGAGCCACGAGGTGACAATGCCTTATTGCAAATTAGATTTTTTTTAAATCGCAAAATAAACATTTGAATTATGAATAAATTGCTCTATGGTTAGTTGGTGATTGAGAAAAATGAATTATTTTGAGAGCTAAAATTGAAAAAATAAACATTTAAGAGATTTTGGTGTATTCTTTCTCATTTCCCATTAAAGAACGAGGAACATCACATAGACTTTTACCAGAGCCATATGTTTAACTTCTCTGATCTGGAGCCTTTGAATTAAAATTTGAAATCAATGATTCAATTGAAGTTTCAAATTCCATCCTTTCCATCCATGCAGTAGGACACGTCGCAGATTGATGGAGGTTTTTAAAAATGTTTGACTCAGCATTTTAAGAGCGTTGGGATAGGTTTGGGCAGCCATCAAGCTCTCCTAGCCTCCTGTCTAGTCTGGATCCCAAACGCCCTAGTATATCTTGTGTTTCTACAACAAGGTCTTTGCTTGATAACGCATGGCACTCTATGAGACAATATTGCATATGTTTTGATGATGTGGATGATTACCTGGTCCATCTATGAATTTTGAGATTGGAACGAAGTTACATGAAATTTAACCAGCAAGATAAAGCAAAGATCTGTGAATCCATTGGCTGGCAAACAAAGAAGGCTCACCGAGAAAAGGTTACCTATGAGGCCAAAATTTCACCAAACTATCTCTATTGTCTGAAAAGAAGAGGCAAAAAACCAAATCTATGCATGGACTACGGGCAAATTGCAATAGCAAGTGAAGTATGCCGTGGTCACTGCCTTCACCCGTCACTGGTATATATTAATGGAGAGGCCTGGCTGGCCAGCTGATTTTTTCTTGCATTTTCTATATATTAATGAGGCCTGGCTGGCCAGCCGATTTTTTCTTGCATTTTCAGTTGGAGAGAATGCCGAGCTTGGCGATCAATTTCCTTACAGGGTTGTAGTGTATTCGGCAAGGTTTCTAGCTCCACTATGTCTGTTTTCTTCTTAATGTGTTAAATTCCTGAAATTTGTTGCAGCATTACGCCATTTTTGTCCAGGCTATGGAGTGTTTGTTTTTGTTGAATCCTGCATCAATCTCAACTCGTTTTAAAGTGTTCTTGCCGGATTTGGTGGCTTCTTTATATCTTTCTTCAAGCTTCCGCGAAATTCTCGCACTTCCAAGTTCGTAAACATGGGCAATGCTTCACATGCTGTTATGTTGGTAAATTTCTGAAAAGAAGGCATGTATTAGTGTGCTATTATTCTTGTTAAGCTAACGATGGGAGGCAATTTATCTTATTCTTTTGTTTCGTTCTTTCTTGCATTTTATTTTGCCAAGAAAGAAGATATTTTTATATTTTCAGGGCCAGTGATGGCCACAGTGCACATATATAATGCAGTCGGGGGCTAGATAATAAACTTTTGGGCTCAGAGATTACCCCATTATAGTTTACGAAGTTTCAAATTCCATCTCTTATCTAATAACTATTAGAAACTTAAGGCGAAAATATGCCCAGAACGTTGGGCCACTGACTAGAGTTGTCTGCAATACAGCCATCAGCCATAAGGATAAACAGTGAGCACTAACAGAACAATAATCGTGATCAGACCATGTAAACTGACACATAGTAGCAATTAGATGGGAAAAAGTCATGTACCCAGACCAGTCTCAGGTTGGACGACATTCTTTTCTTCCTCTATGTAGACCAATTTATAAACTATTTTGTTAGGTTGTCTAAATCATAGTAAAAGCTTACCTGAGGACGAATTCATAGAAAAAGTATAGCTATTCAATGTTCAGCTCATCTGAATGCTTTAAACTTGTGATAAGCCAGATGTAGGAGCTAGATTTCATGGCACTTGCTCTACTTGCAGGGATAGGGATAGGAAGGGAGAAGGTTGATTGATGTAATCAACGTCTTAGCATGTTAAAGAAGAACAATTGCTTCCTTTTTCTTAATATATATATCAGGGTTTTGAATAGACAAATTACCTACTAAACTAAATTATATTATCTTGGGATAAAAATACCTCTTAAAAAACATTAAAGCGAAGAAAGCAAAATGACTATAGCAGTTACCCATCGGAGTGTGGTCTAATGGCCGGCAGCTAATGTGGTTGAGCTTGTATTAATGATTAATAAGGTTGTGTGCTATATGCAATTCACATTTTGCATTCTTGTTTTCTTCACTACATCATTACCTCGAGTATTCTTAGTTCTCTTTTTCATAATTCTTCTACAGCAACTTATCACTCTACAGCCTAAAATTTCAGTATTATTTTATATCTTATTTCCCCACAAAAATATTAAAAACCATGGCCTACAATATTTGGTGACAACTCAATGTTTATGTGGAATGAGAAGTCGAGTATTCTTACGCCGTGCTGAGAATATCAGGATGCAGATTGTACTCCCTTGCAAATACAAATGGAACAATTCCTTGAGGCAGTGCAGCCTGCACCAATAGAAAAGGTTGAAAAATAGACCTGTTGTTAGAAAAACTTTCAGCTATCAAATGAAACAAGGTTAGTCTCAGACACACACAAGAGATGCTGTCACAATGGTCAACAATTAAACTAGTCATAATTTCATTATGGCGTGCAATCACATTCTTAAGACCTACGATGCAACCATTGCCACGAAGCAACCCATGTTTTTGGGTCTTTCATTTCGAAGCTCTGGCTAACATGTCTCTGCCATGGTGCCTATAGTTTAAAGGCACTAGCAGTGAATGTAAGCATTGTTATGAACTGGTTTGGCAAGGCATATGCTGTATATGCACATAAACCTTCTCCAACAGGAAATGCATGAAGCTTTCTTCAGCTTTAAACAATAGTCCAAACTGCAAAAGAAACAAGTAGATATACTCAATGTTCCAAACAGAAAAAACACACGACCAATTACACATGGTACACAACTGTAGTCCTAGCCAACTGTTATAGATAATAGATTTTTTCTGTGATAATTGGGAATCAGAATGATATATTGGGGCCTCAGTTCTTATAGTTGAGTAGAATGAAGTCGGTTGCTCGTTGGAATACTCTACTGGGAAACACTGGGGGGGTCTTATTTTTTACCTCACTATTAAGTTTCATAAGCCTTAAGCTATGTCCTTGATAGAAGAAATATCGTTGAAGGCCTACAAGTTGGGTTATTCACACGGCCAAACCCAGCAAACAATAGATCATTTCTAGTTACAATTCTATGTTGGAGAGATTTCTTTGACAGATTACAAAATCTATTTAAATCTGAATGTTCAATTTGCCTATTTCAGTATTTTTCTCTAAACTAAATGTTAGCAAAATGCATTTGACAGAAAATTCTCAACAAAATTCTTTTGACATAAGTTTCAGCACATGGAAGTGAGTAAAGAGAAAGAAAAACAGGGCATTATCAAATGAAATAAAGAAGACCTCACCTGAACAATTGCAATACGCAAAATGTGGCCTCGAAGAGCAGCTGCAATTGAAGCAACTGCCATGACTCCCGGTCCAGTAAGGACACGAAGAACCATTCCAAAGATTGCATTCGATTTCCCACATGCTATAAGTCTAGGTTGAAGAGCCATGAATATGCCTGCCCTTCAAAAAGTTATGTGATTCATTTGCAGTAAGCTTTGCATGTCATGAACAAGAGAAACTGAGAAGATTCAGAATTCCTACAGCTACAAACATAGTGTCACTCCTAATTTTATTTCTAAAGTTCTTATAGCCAATTGCCATTGCCTGCAATATCTTCTGGAATTGGGACTAAAACAATGGCCAGCCTCTATTTATGCAAAATGAAATATCTATAGGTTATAAACTGTTCAGTATTTAATGAAAGACGATATGTAATGGAATCTTGTATCAAGTTAATCTATTCTTGTTCACTGCAGGGGAATATAACAATGCCTTGATTTTGTATTATGACAAGAATAACCATAAGAACCAATACATGTGCATGCAATGCATTTCAATATTTTGTACGATATTACAAATTGCCTGTTAATTGTAGACTTAGCAATTCTTCAATTTTTCAGAGAGCAATTTTTAAGGGAGGAAACTGTCATGAACATATCAACTGAATACTAGCCGATAAAAGTTTTAATGGTTCGGGGCTTCCAATGATGGACAAAGTTTTTATCTTTCAAATTAAAATAAAAACAGACAGAAATTAGGCTGTGGTCTAAAACTAACCCACCTAGACTAAACATGGCCATCCCAAGGCCTGCATCTGATAAAATCGTTAAAGAACCATCAAGAATCTGAGGCATTTTAAAATGCCACCTGCATATCCAAAGTAATGTCAGAAAAATTATAACTGGAATGAAGAAAACAAGAGCTGAATAAATGTGTTTAATACAGTTTTATTAAAAACTAGGAATACTAGTAGACAGGGACTTCGATGCACAATAGAGATCCTCATCTAAAATTTTGATTAACAGCTTGTAAGGCAATGTTGGCTCACATAAAGTCAACTTCTTGAAATCTAGCACAAAACTTTCTACTCTCTTTTATCTGGGCATTGCTTGGAAATCGATATCCACTTTGCAATTTATTTCTCTATAATGTGACTAAGAAACAATTTTCCCAGCATACATGTGGGAATAATGGGTATTTGGAATGGAATGATTGCATTTCATATTAGGCACAGATTCTAAAGCGTTTTAAGGCCAAAGCAGCTTGTTTAATGCCTTTATTATGCCTGCTATCGAGTAACGGAAGGTGTTTTAGGGGATATAACATGGCTATGAAAAGCAGCATATTCTCAATTACTCTACCATTCTTTTAATAGATCAAATGAAAAAACATAGTGTCTTAAAAGCCATTCCTCATTCTGTAATGTTATGTCCTTAATTTTGTTGGTCTACTTGTTAGACAAAAAGCAGGGGCATGCAAAATATATACACAGTAGAAAAACAACGCCGTTTCATCAGCCCTACATAAAGAAAATAAAAGTTTGGCAGGAATCTTTCTGTAAGAAATCATGCCTGTATGAAGTCAGAGCCCAGTTAATTCCAATGACACTTGCATAGGTGTTTGGATTTCGCACAAGTTTACGCCAGACCAAATTGAGGATTAGGTTGATCATGACAACTGCTGGTGGCGATTCATTTAGTTCTCCAACAGCTTCGCCCAGTAGCCTTGGTGTAAGAGCTGCCGTAGAGCTTGAGGTGAACTTGGACAGCCTTGGACCGTCTTTATCCCCTGTTCTTGCATTTGCCATCATACCTTTGCTTCCAAAACTGAAGTCCTCTTCTTGGGGTTCTTCCTCAGCCTGTGGTGGTTGGAGTATCATACCTGCAAAACAAAACTGAGATTAACATGGAGCAGAACTGGTCAGATTACAATTCTAGTCTAGAAGTAAACTTCATACAATTGACCCTTTCATGAACATGAAACTCGGAAGCCTGGATCTTCAAAAGCATTTAAAAAGCAAAAAGCTTGTTCGCCCTTGATATTATATATGGATGCCCTTCTGAGCAGCAAAAGGTGAAACTTCTTATGTTTGAAGAGTTATGTTTTTCGTAATAGCTCTCTCATGTCAACAAAATAATTACTATGGACATTGAAGGATGTAAATTCCATCTCTCCAAAGTTATTCATTCACACAGGCTACTTCTGAACATAGTTATCGGAAACTTATTCTTACAGGCCAGAATTCATATTGAGAAGTCAAATATAACAAAATTCTTGGGTAGTCACAAAGTTATTCATTCACACAGGCTACTTCTGAACATAGTTATCGGAAACTTATTCTTACAGGCCAGAATTCATATTGAGAAGTCAAATATAACAAAATTCTTGGGTAGTCACAAAGTTATTCATTCACACAGGCTACTTCTGAACATAGTTATCGGAAACTTATTCTTACAGGCCAGAATTCATATTGAGAAGTCAAATATAACAAAATTCTTGGGTAGTCACACTGTCAACTGGCATAGTAATTTGATTTTCAGGAAATAGTAATTATATCAATATGCAGTGTAGTTTTAGGTATGTTGTTCACATTGTAAATCTTTCTCCTAGAAGTATCAGATTTGTGTTTTCAGATATAGGTCTGAAGCTTCCAGTGTTCTCCACAACTGATTTTTTTGGGCAATACAGAACACCACCATTTGCTGACTACTATCCAAAAAAAGTTGCCCTATATGAACAAGCTATGACATGCTCTCTTCACATTAATTCCACAATCAACTTTAAAACAAGCTTCTCGATTATCACCCATAATTATACCAATTTCTAATCACAGAACTTTCCCAGCAATATCAGAAAACATGTTGGACAAGTTATGCATTTCCACACCTATCTTCACAGATGCAATTGTGAAAGCACAAAAACTGGTACTCTATCCAATTGCAGAACACAAAAACTTTGGGCTTTGCTTAGGTTTAAAACAAATTTTATTCGTCACCTGAGTCTCGCTCGGCTTAATACAGGTCTCCGACGGATTTCAAATCTGGATTGAAATACTCCCAGCTGAGTCTTGCTCGGCTTAATACAGGTCTCCGACGGATTTCAAATCCGGATAACTTTTAGTACATCAATCCTTTATTACTTTAGTGCAACACACTCATCGATACAGGTAGTAATTACTGAAACACGCTCACCGATACAGGTTGATTTAATGAACTCATTAAAAATGCTGAGCTCACCTCCGCCGCCGCCAATGCTGGAGGAGCGTTTCCCAACCTTGACCACAACTAGTAGACAAATACGTTATTTATTTTTGGTTTTCATAGAAAAAACACTCACTCTATTTCCCATCGAGAAAAACTTGACACATTCTTAACACATTATTTCCTATGCATGTGGGTTTGAATCTCTCAAGAGATTGGTTTCGTTTCCAGGGAGGATTTCGCCTATGCCAGCAGAGAATAATTCCATCTGCGAGCCTAATTCAATAAAACAAACAAGGTACCCATCTCTTACTGTATTGGGTACATGAAGTTTATTTCAGGCCAGTTTTATGATGGTATACCCCTGTGATTTCCTTGGATTTGTTTACGATATCTTGCATGCTGTTGGGAAAAAATCGAATTGTTTGTTTTTGTTACTAGATTTTATCAGTATGGGAATCCTTTTGTTTGTTTGCTGTGCTTACATTGTCTGCAATGCCAGGCAATGCTTGAAGAGAATTTATCCATCATCAGCTACGATAGCCTGATAGGAGATGACGTGATCATGGAGCTCTATGAATTGGGAGTAAGTTATCTACTCGACAATTTGCACTGGGGCCCACCCAACGTCCTAGAGTGATAGCTTACTCTGTTACCACAACTTCTTGGTTTATTCAAGTTCTCAGCATAAAATTATAATACGTATTGTTAGAACCAGTCAAGAGACAATTTCACTGCTGATCCTGCCTTTCAGACATGCTGTTCATGAGAGATGTCTCTCGAGTAGTTAACAGTAGGAATATAATAAAATTAAATACAAAATCATGAGAGATGGTCTCTGGAGTAGTTAACAATAGGAATATAATAAAATTAAATACAAAATCAAAAGAATCAAATTGTTATATTGTATCTTGAAGACCAAGATTTGCAAAAGAAACTCACAAAATGTAAAAGGTGATTTGCAAAGAAAACTCACAAAATGTAAAAAGTGATTTGCAAAGAAAATTGTAAGACTATATCTTATAAAGTAAAAGATTAAGTAAAAATGTAAATTCTACAAAACAAAGATTCATGTTGTGTTAAAATATAAAAGTTCAAGTGAAAATGTAAATTCTACAAAACAAAGATTCATGTTACGTTAGAAAGTAAAAGATTAACTGAAACTGGAGATGCCTGAAAAACAAAGGTGG
Source organism: Pseudotsuga menziesii (assembly GCA_001517045.1). Classification (NCBI taxonomy): domain Eukaryota; kingdom Viridiplantae; phylum Streptophyta; class Pinopsida; order Pinales; family Pinaceae; genus Pseudotsuga; species Pseudotsuga menziesii. The sequence continues at coordinate 83,029 of LPNX010723114.1, read as the reverse complement.
CTTGTATTACAATTACAACACCGTTAATAAACCATATTACAATGAAAAAAGACATATGCTTAATGTTAATGGCTTTGGACAGTTGCCATGACCTAAATTGATTTTAAATCTTTGTAAGTTCCAAGAACGCTTGTGTTCAGATGATTATCATAAATTTAAAAAAGTAATTTTGATTATAATCTTTGTTGTTTTCTAATAAAATTTTGGAGTGATGTATTTGATTATTTCTCTGCAACTAGGGCTTATATATAGAGGCACCTTATATATAGAGGATATATATAGTTGATTCTTTTAATTAAATTTTGGAGTAATGTATTCGATTATTTCTCTGCAACTAGGGCTTATATACAGAGGCGGTTTATATACAGAGGATATATATAGTTAATTTTCTCTCTACTGGTTGTAACAATACATATTATAATTTCAGGCAGAGAACTTGAATAAGCAAAGAAATTGTGGTAACAGAATAAGCTATCACTCGAAGGCCTCAGGTAGGCCCCCGTGCAAATCGTCCAATAGATAGCTTACTCCCTATAAACTGTGGCTGGCTCAGCATAATAAATCCTACAATGGTGTTGATGAGAAGCAGAATTTCTCTATATTTAAAGAGTCCTTTGATTGGAGGAAAAAAGGGAGCCGCGACTGTTGTTAAAGACCAGGGCTCCTATGGTAAGTTTCCTTTCATGAATATTCATACCCTAATTTTTAGCAGTCCTGTATAGACTTGTTGGAGAGGCCATAAGAAGTCTTATTTCATGAATATGCATACCCTCATGTTGGGTATGTATACTCCAAAAACATTAGAAGTTCTATTTCATCAATAATATTCATGATGGACAAACTATAATATTCATACCCTGATTTACAGTCCTGTATAGAATGGCTAGAAAGGACATAACAAGTTTGATTTCCTGAATATTCATGCCCTGTTTTGTGGTTCTTAATAGAATGGCTAGAGATACCTTAGCAATTTTTCTCTGAATATTCATATTCTGAGTTTTCAGTGTTGTATGGAATGGTTGCAGAGACCATAACAAATTTTATTTCATGAATATTCATACCCTGATTTACAATCCTGTATTGAGTGCCTAGAAAGATCATAACAAGTTTTAGTTCATGGATATTGATACCTTCATTTTCAGTCTCGTGGAGGAGTGGCGGCTGAAAAAATTACCAGATTACCCTATCTGATTATGCCTGCCTTCCAACAACAAGGGCAACGACTTCAACAAAAAGTAGTTTCACTTTATTGTATGTGTATTTTGCATCATCCATTTTAACTCATTGTTTTCAATCCATTGTATTCATTTTTCAGATTCTCCTATGAGAAGTGCAGGGCTTACCTGCAGAGTAGAAGTAGAATAATCCAAAGGTGCCCAGTGAATTGTGTAGAGCCTAAGCATGAATACTGCATAAACTCTACAAAAGTATAGTTTTGATCTAGCAAACAAGAGTATCTGTAATGAGATATCCATTAGCCGAGGTTCAATTAGCTATTCTTGTCTAAAACTAGAGAAAATGCTTCAACAGGGTATGTTTGCAGCGGATATGGCTTGGGTAGATTTTCAAAGAAATCCTGCAACTCTAACAAAAATCTCCAGAAAAGACGTATGAATGGCTACTCTTGAAGGAGGACAGGTTAGAACCTTGGCGAATTTGCTGCCAAGGAGGACAAAACCTTGGCAAAATTAATCCCAAGATCAATGGAATACACTTTATGCATATTATGGATACCCAAAGGTATTTTGGAGGTGCTTATAATAAACAAATTTTAGATTTATTTGGTATGGTTGTAGAGAAAAGATGGGGATTCCTCTTGTAAATTAGAAAAGGGTAATTGCTCCAAAGGACAAGGGGGATGGGGGGTTAAATTTTTTTATTATTCTCTAACCCTTGGCAACAAAAAAATGCCTAGAGACTCATTCAAGGGAAATGTATTTAGTGTCAAGTTATTAAGGATAAGTATGTTTCTCCTTACTCCTTGTATGATTGGATAAGAAATCTCATGAATAATATCCATACTGTATTTATCATTTTGAAATATGTGGTCTTATATTTACCCTTAGTTGGCAATTGGATTCTTTAGAAACTTGGCCAAGGAACAATTTCTAAGTGGGAGAAGATTCTTGGATAGGTTCTAGGGAAGACTTCAAGCTTCCAATACAATATTTATGCTTTGAAAAATCAAGGCCTTTATAGTTTAAACTAGATAAATGATCTAAATATAGCTACAATTAGGAATCAAGAATGTATATATCTAAGGCAATTAGGACTCAAAGTGGAGGATGTGGTTATATGGGATAAGTTTATTGTGAAATTAAATTATCTTCATCTTAGGATAAAGGAAGAGGAGGATAGCCTCATCTAGTAATTGAATCCATTGGGTATATACACTCCAAAGGAAGGTTATAAGGCATTATCTTCTTAAGGAAAGTGGGAATGGTGATGCAAGGGTGGAAGAAGTTGTGAGGTTCAAATATCCCTAGAATCACGTTTTTATGTAATTACTACTTAATAACAAAGCATTAACATGGGATAATCTACGACAAAGGAAAAAGTAGGGTCGATGGTGATGTATGTTATGTAAAGATAGTGAAAGATCAAATTTTCATCTGATAATTCCCTCTACATATTGAAAATGGTTTTAGAAGGAAGTTGAGGGCCTAATTATTCTAAAATATGTTTGAATAGGGTACCCTATTGAAGAGGGCCCAAGAGGTTGGTGTGAAAATAAAAACGTCGATAATTTTAAATCATAACCATTGATAATTTCTTGGGGTATACGGCTAGAAAGGAACGTTAGACTCTTTGATAACAAATCTATGTCTCTTATTCACTGTGTTGTACTAGGGATAAATTTACATGCTAGTTTCAAACAAATAAAAGCTACAAAAGCCTATTGGACACACCGTTGAGGAAATAATAGATAAGTTTAGAGCTTGGGGATAATTAGATGGAGATTATCAAGGTAATCTTCTAATAGGAGGAGATGGGGGAATAGTATACATTTATGACTTTCACTCCATTAGCTTTAGAGTGGGAATAGGCCTAGGATGAAATAATTATGTGGAGCTAATTCCACTAAAATTGTAAATCATCTTAGCAATATACTATGCTTTGGACAAGATTTAATTATCTAGAGACTCTTGTCATAAATGAATGAAGAAAGAATATGCATTGAAATTTTTTACTCGACAATCCATATTGAAGGAGATCAAAGAAATTTTGGTAAGTTTTAGAAGTCCTTGTCCCATTATGTTTATAAAGAAAGGAATCAACAAGTAAATGGACTATCAAAGGATGGAGTACTTTTAGTCAAGGGGAGTGGATCACAAAAGAGGAGAACAATATACACATTTTCTAATGTGTTCATCATCCCTTTATATATTCCCTATTATGATGGTTTACTAGTTTTTATGTGAAGGATTCACTAGTTTTTTTGAGTCTATGTTGAAACTTGTATTAAATAAATTGTGATGTATATAACACTCAATATTTTTGGGATCATATATAGGTATTATGTGTGAGGAGATATTTTGAAGTGATTTTTGGAAAATGTATGTGGAAGTATACATTAGACTAGGTTTTCATGGACATAGATATATCACTTCTTTTGGATCAATAAAGGTTTTCAAATGTTGAACATCATCCATGATGTAATTCTATCTCTATGAATAGAATTATGAAAAAAATTTCCTATAGAAAAAAATGTATAAGTGCAAATTAACATTTAAAAAATACACTTTCTTCCGGTTAAGTTGGGAAGTCTTTGATTAGAGGGTGCTTTGTAAGTATCTCATTGATTATGTCATTATAATAAATTAATATATGTCATTATTAAATATGATTTTCTCTTCTTCTTTTTTTCCAAGTACTTTCTGATGCAATGTTGTATATGAAGTTGGCATTTCCCTATGGTGGAAGTTTACCACTTGTTCACTTAAAGAACAAATTACATGGTTACTTTCTTACTTCAAAATAACCATTTTAATACATTTGGGGGAATGGCGACGACGTCGCAGGGGTTCTGGACCATCATGGAGACACTGTGGCCTTTAGGGTTTTTGGGCCTTCACGGCTTGGTTAACTTGACATTATGTGATGGCCTTTGCCATCCTCTCAGGGTTTCCTCGCAGTATCTCGCTTCCAAGGTGATTCCACCTCTCTCCTCCCATCTAACGGTCTTCTGCTGCGGGTTTCAACACCTATTATTCCATGTTTTGGGAGTTCTTGCTCCTCTCTTTTTCTATCAACCTACCTCAGGCGGCGTATTGGAGACCCTCCCCTTACCAGGGGGACTAGTACCAACCAATCAAAAAAAGTGGGAAGGAGATCGCCGTTTCTAGCCGCTGAGTTATTTTGATTTTATTTGGCTTTCTGGACCACCACCCTGCATGGTCTTGCGTCGTTAGGGTTGACTTGGGTTCCATCATGGTTTCTTGTGGTTTCAGTCTATCTTTCCTTTCTTGCCCGTTTTTAGGACGCTGCCGTGCTTCTCATTAGTGGGTCGGAGTGGTATCTTGTCTCTCGGTCCTCCACCCAGCGTGGGGTTCTTACGTGCTGGGTTGACTTTGGAAAACCCCAGATTTGCTTAGGGTCTAAAGGGTTCCGTCATCAGTCCTTCTTTCTCGGTCCCTGGGCGTCAGCCGCGGCTTCAGTAGGGTTCTTTTCGACTTTACCCCTTTTGCGGTAATCCATGGTCGTGTCCTCTGGGCAGTTCTGGGGCCGTGAGTGACTATTCTGTTGTGATTCATTGTTGTTCCTGTCTGTTTCTAGACTCAGCTGAGGTTTTGTTTAAGGACGACAATTACCTCTCTTTGCTGTGACGACACCCTCCTTCGGTATTCACCTTGTTTGTCCATCACCCTGCTCGATTTATTTTGCGTAAGGGTTGACTTTGTACTACCCCTATCCTCCTCCGGATATTAGGGGTTTGGTCTGGGCGAGCCCAGTGGTCGGTCTCCGGAGCTTTTTTGTAGGTTTGCTGGGATTCTCCAGGTCTTGTCTGGTCGTGGTATTACGCAGTGGCGTCTTTGGGTACCTGGGTCTTTCCATATGTCATTTGTTGATCCTCGGGGCTGCCTCTTCGTGATACCGCTTGGCTGTGTCTGGCTACTAGGAGTCTTTTACCCCATTTGTATCTGGGGTTGTGTTTGGCTACTGGGAGTTTGTTGAACCACCATGAATACCGGTGACATCCCTAATAGGGCCCGTCATAGAAGGAATGTGAAGAACATTAGGACCCACGAAGGTAAATTCCATTATGTGTTGGGCCATGACATATATATGGACAAAGTCGCTTCGTTGTGCTCGTGAGCATTCATTGGACATCTTGAGTACTGTAAACTCGGTAAGAGGGCGTGGATTGACGGGGCCACTGATTACTGGAAGCCACTTTTGACTTAGACTCCGACCATTAGCCTCCTCTCCAATGGCTGGATTGTTTTCATCTTTCTGGAAGAGGACCATGCTTCCCTCATTCTGGAGAAGACCTGGCGCATTGGCTCGGGATCACTCGTCCTAGGGCGTTGGCATACCCACTTTGATTCGCTCCGGGAAAGAGTGACGAAAAGACATCTATGGGTCATGATGCCGCATCTCCCCTTCCTGCTTTGGAGTCTCCACACTCTTGAGGGTATAGCTAATACCATCGACAGATTCGTAGCAGTGGATGAGGACTTCCACCTTACTTTCGACAAGAGGGTCGCTCGGGTTCTTGTGGAACTGGACATTTCTTTGGGACTTCCTACAGAAATAGAAATTTTATGCAAGGACCACCTCCTCATACAGAAATTGGACTACCTGCACGTCCCATTTCGATGCAACTACTACAGAGATACAGGTCATCTCCGAAAAAATTGTCCTTCACACATGAATGTTCTCTCTGGTTCTGGACTGAATAAGTCACCCTCGACCTGCCATGCTGTGAACTCCTCACTATCTAAGGATACTCATACTGGTATGTATTCACACTCCCTCTCCTTGTTTGGAGATGTCTCAGATGATATGTTAAGGGATATTGATTTAATGGTTGAGGCACCCGTGGCTGTCAGTAAGTTGGACCCTACTGCTTCTGATTCCATCCTTGTTGACCCTTCTGGTTTTTCTTTGGAAACCCTTTCCGGAGCATCTCCTCTGCATGTCCTCGTTGATATCCTGGCTTCTCGTAATCCGATTGATCCCAGTCAGCCTTTGGACTTGGGTCCTTCTCCTGAAGCCTCACCCCATTGTCTCTACTCCTTCTTTTTTACAGCCTTCTCTGTCACCAGTAGTGCATCATCTCTCCTCCTTATCCGATTTCCTGCCTCTCCCAGCCACCTCCTCTTCTCCCCACTCATCGATAACACCCAGAATCCCTATCTCCTCGCCATCCTTTGCGGACCTAGCCCTGCACAAAACTCTCCTGATTTTCTCGGCAGCGACCCCCTCATCTCCTAATATCCACCATATCAACTCGATCTGTTTTGAGAATGTAATCATTAGGAGGAAGAAGAAGGACAGACTTGGCACTTATGAGCCTCTTTCATCTGCTTCTCCTCCTTACATTCCCCTCTCTGTTCGCATCAAGGAAGCTGCCAGAGAGCATATCTCACGAGGACTTAGAGCATCTCCTCCCCATCCCCTTATGCCACTATGATGATCCTTTCACTGAACGTAAGAGGTCTGGGGGGCAAGACCAAATTAAGCCGCCTCCGCTCTCTCTTTCATTCACTCTGCCCGAATATGATCCTTCTCCAAGAGACGATGTGTAGTGACTACCCAGCATTGTTTTCTTTTTCCAAACTCCTACCTAATTGGGAATTATGCGCAACTAGTGCCTCTGGTCTCTTCGGGGGTCTCCTTACTGCATGGAACCCTTGTATGGTGAGATGTAGGGCTTTTGAGACTTTTGCGGGTATCCTTGTCAAGGCAAAGTTTCGAGGCATGTATGTCATCCTGGACATTATAAATTGCTATGGTCCCTATAAGGATAGGGAAATCTTTTGAAACAAGATCTCCCAGGATGGTCATCTTCTTTCTCACCGTCTAATACTGGGAGGTGACCTTAACTTCACCATGAACTCTTCTGAGATTTGGGGGACCAAAGCTTTAGTGGATCCCCTTGCCTCTTTTTTCCAGCGTCTTTTTGATTCTGCTGATCTTCTTGATATTGCTCCCTCTACCGCTGGACCCACTTGGAGGAATGGTCGTGTAGGGGACCATGGGATCAGTAAGAGACTTGAACGATTCCTTGTTGCCTCCTCCTTGACCCCTTTCCTCTTAACCCATAGGGTTTGGACACACCACTCGAACATTTCTGACCACTTTCCTATGTGTTTTGAATGGAACAAACCTATGGGGCCCCACAATTACCCCTTTAAATCCAATAGATCCTGGCTCTTAGATCAGGACTTTTCTTCATGGTTCACTAAGTGCTGGCATGGCATACCTCTGACCTGCTCTAATTCGCTGCCGGATCTCCTCACCCAGAAACTCCGCTCTCTTAAACTTGAAGTTAAGGTCTGGATTAAGAATAGGTGTGCTCGGATGGACTTCAATTTAAAGAGATTTGAAACGGAGATTAGCTCCTTATTTTCCAACTCCTCATTTGGTATCCTCACACTAGAGGAACATAATACACTCTCTCTTCTCCGATCTGAACAAAAGAAGATCTTGGATCACCACTTATTAACTTGGCAACTTAAGAGCCGAATCAAATGGGCTCTGGAGGGTGACTCCAACACCAAATTCTTCCACACTGTCGCTTCTGGAAAGAGGAACCAGAACACTATCTGGTCGCTTATTGATGAGGGGGGTAGGATAGTTGAGGATATCTCTGAATTAAAGGATACGGGACAGAGGCATTTTGCCCATATATTCAAAGATGACAACCAGGCCAGTCTGCTCGAACAACTTAATGATGTCTCTCATTATCCTGTTATGATCCCTCCTGATGAAGCTTCTTGCCTCACTCGACCTGTCACTCTTTCTGAGGTAGATTTTGCTTTACATTCTTTCAAGAAAGACCGAAGCCCCGGTCCCAATGGATGGCTAGTTGAGCTCTATCTTCACTTATTTGACTTAATGGGTGAAGAACTCTTATCTGTTGTGGATTCTACTAGGGTGTCAGGTTGTATCCCTCCCTCACTTAACTCCACCTTCCTGAACCTTATTCCAAAGAAGGATAAGCCCACCTCCTTTGCAGATTTCAAGCCCATCTCTCTTTGCAATCTGCTCTACAAACTGATTTCCAAAGTTATTGCGGTGAGACTAAAGCCCTTCCTGGACTCTCACATTTCCAGGGAACAATTTGGTTTTTTTTAAAATCGTCAGATTGTGGAGCCCATTGGTATTGTCCAGGAGGCCCTACACACTATCAAGACTAAGAACTCCTGTTCACTTATCCTCAAATTGGACTTGGTTAAGGCCTTCGATCGAGTGAATTGGACCTTCATTAGACTTATTCTGATCCAGATTGGGATCCCCCTCCTTGCTGTCAACTGGATTATGGGTTGTATTACATCTGCAAACTTTGTTGTGCTCATCAATGGTACGCCCTCCAAATTCTTTCCTGCCTCAAGAGGGATCCGCTAGGGATGTCCCCTCTCACCCCTACTCTTTATACTGGTTATAGAGGGGCTCAGTCTTATGATAGCTGATGCTAGAAATAATGGTCTTATTAAAGGAATAAAGATCTCTCCGCACTTTGCACTCACTCATCTCCTATTTGTCGATGATGTGATCCTCCTGGGCACTGGTTCCTTAACTGAATGGATGGCCTTTGACATCATTCTCAGCAAGTTTTGCAAGGCATCCGGGATGAACATCAACTTAGACAAGTCCTATTTTCTCTATAACAATGTGGATATTGATATTCGTTCAGAGATATCCAAGGCTCTCCCTTATAAAATGGAGCCTATTACTATTGGTTTTACGTATTTGGGGTATTTTCTCAAACCCCTGAGCTACAGGGTTCGGGACTGGTACTGGCTGATAAAAAGATTTGAACATAGGATCTCTCAATGGTCACATAAACTCCTTTCACTTGGTGGACGGCTGACCCTGGTGCAAGCGGTTTTAACTAGTATTTCGGTTTACTGGATGGGCCTTGCACTTATACCTATCTCCATATTAAACAAGCTCAGGAGTCTGGCGTTTGATTATATCTGGGGATCTTTGGGACACAATCGCCGGTATCACTTGACCAGCTGGCTTTCATTATCCTAGCCTAAATGTCATGGTGGATGGGGCATTAAAAATCTAGCCTGGTTTAGCATTGCCCTTAGACTAAAGAATTTATGGTGGGTACTCCATAATGATGGTTTATGGCATAGGGTTATTCTCTACAAGTATTTAAAGGGTGGTTCTGTCGAATCTTGGATTAGAGATGAGAATTTTCAGACACGTGGAGCATCTGCAATTTGGAGAGGCTTCCTGCATACTCTCCCGTGGCTTGGCAGACATCTGGCCTGGCAGGTAGGCAATGGCAATAATGTCCAGCTCGGTATTGATCCGATTGTGGGTATAAATAACTCCTACATATTACCCCGTGAACTCTGTGAGTATTTAGCTGATATGGACATTACTACTCTCGTTCAGGCCCGCAATTCTCTCCTGGATGCGCATAAATATTGGTATACTGCGGAGGAACTTGGTGTAGGAGGAAGTTGGAAGGAAGCTTGGAACTCCTTCATCAGAAGTCTTGAAACATGTGGCCTCCGTCTTGTTGATATGCCTGATTCTCTGACCTGGTATTACAAAAGAACTAGGGGATTGGTTACGGCCAAATTGATTTATGACATTATTGCTTCAGCTTCGTCCCCACAATTGGGTAACAGAATTATGGATATTGTATGGAATAGTTCTCTTCCCAGGAAGATATGCTGCTTTATCTGGTTACTCCTAGAGAACAAACTATTGACCTGGGACATTCTTCAAAAAAGAGGATGGTCGGGGCCTGGCCTTTGTGTCCTCTGCAAAAAGGATTCAGAGAATGCTGAACATGTATTCAATTCCTGTGCAATTTGGAAAAATCTTCTCTCTGTCATCTCTGACCAACTCCAATTGACTCCCCCTCTCATGTTAGATAATATCAACTCTTTTTTAGATTTGTGGACAGGCACCTTTCCTGTATCCTCGGGCAACTGTTACATCCCTTTCATTGCTATGTGGACTCTATGGAGAGCTAGAAACTCTTCCATTTTTGACGGAAAATCCTTCTCGGTTATCAGTATGCTCCACCAGATTGTTCATTGCGCGCATCTCTACTGTCCTTCTGCTATCAGAACAAAAAAGATAAGGAATACTGGTTCTGGTCCCTCTCTATCATACCCTTGTGGATTTTTTGACGATGTTGCGGTTGATAATACTGGCGGTGTTGGATTCTGCTTACATCTTAATGAAGTACACTCCTATGAGTTTGCTTTGGGGGCTGGTCTCAGTACCAATACGAGAGTAGAATTAATTGGGCTCTGGGCCCTGCTGCATACTTCCCAAATGATGGGGTTACCCAAGATCCAGGTATTCGATGACTCATCTGTCATCATCAACTGGGCAAAGGGTACGGCTTTCCTCACACCGCCTGATCTTGTGCACTGGTGTAGGGACATTAGGAAGCTAAGCACCTGCTTCCTTGAGCTGTCTTTTGGCCATATTTACCGTGAACACAATCAGATAGCGGACAACCTCTCTAAAAAAGCCCTAACTTTTGCTCCGGGATCATGATTCTATTCTGAATTTTAAGATGGTCAGTTGACCTCACATGACAAGTTTATGCTCTTTTGAGCCCAGTGCAGGATCCTCTCTTTTATGGCACCTTGTGATTAGTACTGGAGCGGACTCCTTTAGAAGGTGCAGCTATCTTCTTGGTTCACGGTATATATGGCCATAAAAGACATCACTATTACTGATGGGAAAGTATGTATTTTCTGCTCTATATGCCTTACTTACTCACCTGGAATGTTTACCATTCTTGATGTGACTGATTGGCTTCACACAACACTCATGATCTTGTATGTAACCCATTCTCTGGGAAGGCATGATAGATGCCCTTTGATTCAATATGAATAACAAGGACAGGCTTTTTTCTTTTGAAAAAAAAAATTACATGGTTATTTTCTAATTTAATTTAAAATTTCAGCATTGCATTTATATATACATGGTTTTATGCTTCCTTGGTGTGAAATTGATTTAATATTAATGACATAAAAATTCCTAATTGTGTTTATGGATACATAATTTTGTTATCATGGTGTGAAACAAAATGATTGTTAGTGCAAAAAAATCAACACATAATAATAATTGGAGTAGTCTATCTATTCAAAGTTTTCAACTTTACTGTGGGTTTTGGTTGGAATCCAGTAATTGTTTTTTGGTAAAATCCAAATTTGGAAATGTTTAAAATGTGTTTTTGAATATATAAATAGATTCATCACCCTCGAATGCCTCCATGGAACCCAAATTATGCATTTCCGTTGCTAATATATTTGTTCTAAGATTTTTTAAAAATATCCAACCGGACTCCGAACAAAATAAGAATTAAAATATGCTAAAAAAAGGTTTAAAATGTATAATATTTAGACTACACCCTAATCATCAACCTCATCAATATTAAAATATTTATAAAAATATTAATTTACCAAAAATAACAAGCATTAAATTAATAATCAATTATAATAATAATAATAATTTGTCAACAAGGTCTCAGCTTGGGTGGTTAAGAGGAGGAACATTATCCTCTTTGCCCAAGTTCAAATACTACTTGTGAAATGTTCGCTCTTCCTGAGCCAATCATTGATTGGGTTAGCAAGGTATTAACACTCGCATTCTCACTTATAGGCTTGAAGATGGGACAAATTATGATTCAAGGAAAAAATTATAATAACTATAATCAATAGTAATCAATATTTATTAGCCCAATGGGTTAGATTGAGTGGTTGGATACTGTGAATTACAAGAAAGAGGTATCAAGGTCAAGTCCCTAGGCTAGCTACATTTGTGGATATTGTAGACCTCATTATGTGTCCCTATCATGTTAGATTTCCAAAAATGCAACTCAGTTTACCATGGGTACCATCCTTGGAATGAGGCAAACTTGGGAATTACATTTCATGGAAAAAATTATTGATTTGAATGAATGAAGATAATTGATTATAATCATAATACTAAATATAAATAATATTAAGGATAAATAATAACAATTAAATTAGTCAATTAATAATAATAATAGAGATGCACAATATATGCAATATAGACCCATTAATGGTGTATCTAGAATGTATAATGCACACTATCAATGCACAAACTAAACTAAAATAATATTAGCATCACATCCCTAACACCAAAATGGCATTATATTAATGAGAATTTAACTTTGTGTTAGAATATGTGATTTTATGAATGACACATTGGACACACCTTTGATGCTAATACAACACAACTTTGGTGCCAAACCATAGTGACTCCTTTAATGCCAATATGATGCACTATTGATGCCAATTTACACAAAGTTTAAGCTAACCAATGCAACTTGGAGACCAATACAATGCATTATCGAAGTAATTTAATGCAATGTTGATGCCAATAAATGAAAATGGAATGCTAATACAATATAATGTTGATGCCAATAAATGAAAATGGAATGCTAATACAATATAATGTTGATGCTTGTTGAGGTAACATTGACACCAACTAAAGCAACCTTGATGGCAACCAACCACAAAATAATTACAAGTATATGAATTTTGACACAATGATGATGCAATATGATGTTGATACAATGCCTTCATAGATAAGAGAAACACAGGTTTGACACTAGTTTGGCGCACATGTCCCCACAACAGTGGTATAATGATGCAACAAACATGCTCAAAACCTATTAATGATGCAAATAAAATGCTAACCATGTTTTTAGCAACATGTACAATAAAAATACAATGTTGATTGCAATGCAATGATATAGTTACCAACGTGACAATGAAATCAGAAAACTGGCATGTGTAAAAATAAATTATGATAAATTGTGATGAGTACAACTGTTGTGACACAAACATAATGCAGAGTCTAATGCTTTCAGAGGCACCATATCCTTCATTTTGAAAACTTAAAATTGTTTGGCAAAAAAATCACTACACAATGATGCTAGAGACAATTCAAAAAAAAGTTTATTTTAGTATTGTTACAAGGGTTGGGGTGCTTCAAAACTCCTTCCATGGTAGAGTAACATCCATCGTTAAGTTACACAACATGTAATTTTTTATAATACTTTCAATCTCACAACCTCCGTGTTAAATCCTCCTTTGCAATACAATGTGTTTTTTTTTTGCCATACCCACCACTTTGTAGATGGAAAATCCTTCTCGTAACTTGATCAACTACCCTCCAATGAAATGATTCTATTAGACAACATTTTTTTTCCTTTTTAAGGCATTATTTGTTCAAAATACTCCCACATATGGTGCAGTTAATTGTTTTCCTATTCTATTTCTTCTCTCATATTTTTTGCCTACAATACTTCAAGTTTGTAGGGTGTGTTTTGTTGTTGTGATTCCCTCCATTTCTATAAATTATAGATGATGCCCATATATGCATGAATACATATTGAACGCTTACTCCATGGATGGAAATGGCCAAGATTGATGAAGATGTTGTAGTGAATGGTTAAACCCTTATACATCCAAACCCCAATCTCAATTTCAACTAACATGAAATGATAGTGCATGGTGGTTTTTGCTTCATTTATTCATATTCATTTTCGTTATAGGATCCATAACAGATCAAGAAGAGGCTCAAGGAGATGGAATAAGAATCAATTTCCCTTTGAGATATGTAGGCCAAGATAGAAAATAAAATTGGTGTCATTCAAGGTTATGCATTTTATCTTCATTTCCATTAGAATTTCCCTTAAAGTGACTGAAACCCTAACTCATATGAAATTGTTGTGCTTTTTTATAAACCTTTTTGAAAGCACTCATTGATTTTTAATAGAAGGACTTCGCTGTATTACTTATCATAAATATGGTTCTTTTATTTACATAGATGTTTGGTGAAACTAATCCTTATGGAAAGGAATTGTTGTTGTGGATTTTGGTCCCATGCATGCATTCAAATATCAAGGGGCTATGAGTATAGTGGGTTGTAGTACTATGGCCTACACCATTGTTTATCACTTAGAAGACAAATAGGGGTGGATTATGAGCCATATCACTTACGATACAATCTCTGAAGTCGTGAGGAATAACCATTTTTTATTCTCACATATCTTATCTCTACATCTAATTATTCATTGTTTCTCTTCTTTGTTCTCTAATAAATTAATAACTTTTTCTTCTAGGCCAAGGCCATTGTCTATACTCCAATTTTGAAAATTTAAGGGCCATGGCCACATTCCGTATTCAAATAAATCCTTTTAATAGATCATTTATCTTTAATTTTATCTCTTTTAATGTAGAAATAATATCTAAGCAATTAAATGATTTTGCAAAGTTTTAATAATGTTTATTTGACTTATAAAAGATGGGTTAGTGTTTCTTTTTCCTCTAGTATTATTCCCTCCCAGATTATCTTCACTAAGCTTAGTTCAACATCAATAGTTCATACAAATAAGAAAAACAAGATAATTAAACTTAACTATTGTAATAAAATCATATACTTCCAAGTACATGGTCTTTATTCAAATCCACATCATAAATATTTATGTTATATATTATATTTTAACACATGATTTTTTTTACAAAATCATTTGCCATCCAAAGAAATGTAATAATTCATTTCCATTACTTTATTTAAATTTTTTTTATTAATATGTTGTTTATTTAAAAAGATTAAATATACAAAATCATTTGCCATCCAAAGAAATGTAATAATTCATTTCCATTACTTTATTTAAAAAAAATTTATTAATATGTTGTTTATTTAAAAAGATTAAATAGACATAGATTTCTATAATTAAATTTGACACCTATAAAAAGGATTTTCATGCATTTTCATGCAGAAGCCTTAATACAATATCATATAGTTTTGAACAGTGGTTGCTTGTAAATGGATTCAAAACAAAAATCAAGTATATAGTATATACAACGAAGGTTGATGGATATCATAATATTGCCACATCAAATGTTTCCGATTTAAAGAGTCATAAACAATTTGATATATTTCTTCAAGCATGATGTTATTAGTTTACACGAGAATGTACATCATGATTATTTTTTACAAAAAAAGATCACAGAGTTAATGGGTTGTTTTTTTTCGTGGTTATTGATGGGTATGTAATATAATTTCATTTCAATTTTAATGATTGAAATTATAATAAATGTTTATTTATTTAATATTTGTATTTTTTTTATAAGGGGTGGTATGTAATTTAAGAATATTTCGAAGATGTATTTGGAATGGATAGTATCTCTTTATAAATATGAATCTATGAAGGATTTGAAGTGTATTTGGGAAGGATTATGTGTATATCTAGGGATGAGAGAAGATTTAATAATTTAATTGTTTGTATTTTGAATAACTATCATCATAGTACACACCACTTATATAGAAATGTCTTCTAGCTTTTATAAATTACTAAGTATAGGTTTTGCATAAAACTATGAAGTAACAATATGAGCAAGTTAACTAATAGGGAATCTGATCTTGAACCTTAACCTTTGTCTCTACACATCTTGTTGTTGTGGATGCCTCACCTTTCGACCAGCACCCCCCTCCATCCCCAGACGAAGTGGCTTTTAGCTTCTTGATAGCCTCTATGTCTTCTTCTACCTTTAAACCCCCTCTTGCGAAGTTTGCGAAAAAGCTCGATGAAATTATTGAAGTTGAAATACCAATAACCCCATCTTGTCAAATGGTGTTGGCTCTCGACAAATAAGGTCTCATTGGTCAATTCATAGGTATGTGGCCTTCCCCTTGCTCAATGAAATATGGATTTAGAAGAATTGACAAGTTTTAATAAAGGGAAGAATGAGGCAGTACTTATGTGGAAGAGGTTATTATGATTTCCTCTTTGAAACCAAAGAAGACAGAGGTCTAGTATTTCACGGAGGCTCTTATTTTTTCAGTAATCATGGGATGTACCTAAACCGATGGATGTCAGATTTTAACCCTAAGTTTGATGTGTCATTTGTTGTCCCTGTCTAGGTGCATCTTCCCCACTTCCCTTTACATTGATGGGACTCTGATGTTCTAGCAATCATAGGAAACAAGCTAGGTAAATACTTGGATATGGTAGAACTAAAATCAAATATGTTCTCCTTTGCAAGAATCTATGTAGAAGTAGACCTAAAGAAGGGACTCCTAGAAGTTATTCTTCTAAATTGGATAACTGGAAACAGATCCAGAAGTTGGACTATGAGCAATTTCCCTTTTAGTGCAAATCATTCCATGAGTATGGCCATTTTGTGAAAGACTGTAAAAATAACCCTCAGCAACCACATTAGCCTTGACAAATGATTCGTTATGGAAATATGTCAAGAAGAAAATGTCAAACAGACACATGGATCAAGATAAACATGTAGGAATAGAAGCAACAATCGATTCAAGAGCAATAGGACCTTCCAAATATGGCCCCTCCACAGTTCATGCCATTACCTTGGAGTCCCAACCCAGAGCTTCGTCCCATAGCTCTATATTACTCCCTCAAGCCCCCTTGAACCATTTCATTACTTTTTTGCAGGATAGATCCCTTGCAAAAGAACTCGTACCCTAGGATTTTTTTACCTGTCTAACCTGTTTTTTCCTCGATTTAGAAGTAATATCCCCCTCTATACCCCCCCTGCAAGTCCCCTATTTCTTTTCTCCATTACAAGAAACCTCGATTTCCCACTTGGTTCCTGATTTGGTAGACTTACAGGAATAAGTGGTTTTCCCTCAAGCTATAGTCATCGGGGTTCTTACTAGAATTCAATCACATCAACTATCAAGCGAACAAGAAGAGGATGGGGAAGAAAATATTCAAAGAAAGAAAGTGGGGAGGATAATGACAAAGGAAATCAAAGAAGTAATAGCCAACAAAGAGAAAAGGATAGGTCGTCAAGCCACCCTAGAACAATCCATGTATTCCTCAATGGAAAACACCTCGACAAAAATAACTTATAGAAGCCATCGAGGAGGAGGATATAAACCAAACACAAGTAAATAATGAATGTGGTCTCCGGGAATTGTATAGGCCTAGGTATTAATTTTAAAATGAATGCAGTAAAAGATGTAGTAATATCAAAATGACCTGAGGTTCTCCTTATCCAAGAGACAAAGCTCTAAGAAATAGAAATGCTAGGAGTAGGAAATTTATTCTAGGACAAAAGTAAAGGAGAAGCAGTGAACTCCAAAGGGGCCTCCAGGAGACTCGATACAATGTGGAACGAACAAGATCTAGAATGAATCGAAATAAAAATAACCCAACACTAGATATATACAGAACTAGTCAACAAAAGCACAAGTAAAACTTTCAGAATTTTTAACGTGTATGCTCTACTTCAATCCTCAGAGAAACATGTCTATTGGAACACTTTAGGAGAATGAAAAGGGAGATTAACATAAGTAGAAGCATTATAGTCAGGGACTTGACCTAGTGCTATCCCAACTGGATAAAAGAGAGGGTAGTATCATGAGATATCCATTCAAAGAAAAAGTAGAAGAATTCATATCAAAATGGGATTTATCACATTATCCCAAAGAAAGAGAAATATAATTTGTCCAATAGAAGATTGGGGAGAGGACATATTGCAACATGCCTAGAAAAATTCCTGATAAATAGTGATTTTTTGGAAGAGGACCTCGAAATATATTCATGTATCATTGTAACACCCCGTTTTGACATTTCTACCTAAACTACTATTATATGTTGTATTTGTTTGATTGTGAGACCTCGTCGGTTTGACGACACCGTGGACATATGGTTCTATTATTTTGCCGATATATATATATGTGTGTGTGTGATGATAGTATTATGGTCGGTAGTCATGTTTAGATATGTATCATGTGTTAATTATGTCAAATATATGGAAATTATTGAATGATGGGTACGTGGATACCGTTACAGATATATGTTTAAATAATGAATGTTATGCCAGGTGCATGGCGAATGAATGAGTTTATTGTTGTCATGTTATGATGAGATATATGTGTACATATCGAGGATTATGCATGATATCCTATATTGTATGTCGAGGACTGACTTACAGGTTGAAACGGCTAAGTGATAGCTGGATCCTACGAGGTGGAAGGACCTCGAGGACATGGACTTCTAAAGATAAAATGGTATGCGAATGATGCATTATTTACTTTCGTATGGTTATTATGCTGTTTATTATGATGTATGTTATGACATGGGTGGGGTAGAGTTCCAAGAAACTCAACCGCCCAGATCGGTTATACGATGACAGACCGAGTACAAGTGCAACGCTGTTGTTATGTCGAGTAGACATAGTCCCTTGTTCCATTAGGGGGGTGGAGGCTTTACCCACCGTTTATCCCCGAAACCCAGATTCATGGGAGGGATGTGCTATGGCGCGCTCCCCAAGGTGTGTGATGATGACTGGTGGTTGCCTGCTGGGGAAGCTTGGTCGATGTGGTCGACACTTCCGCTTACGGGTTCTAGCTGGAACCGGTCATGACTTGACATTCCAGGGTAGTCCAGCAGAGGACAGGATAGGATGTGGAAGTTAGTAATGATGTAGGTAGATAGATGTGG
>LPNX010723114.1:3526-63984 GCA_001517045.1 Pseudotsuga menziesii | reverse complement strand
GACCCCAACCAACACCTTTTAATAATTATTTAAATATTTAAATAAGTCCAAGTCCAAGTTGAGGGCTCGAGGACTTACATGGTAGATGGAAGGGGGAGAGGTAAATTTATGATGAAGATAGGGGTAGTAATGGGGAAAGGTCGGCAAACATGGGGATAAGAGGGAGAAAGGAGGGAGGAGAAGGGGATCATCCTTACCTTAGTTTTTTTGAGAATTTTTGGGAGAAGAGAGCTGCAAAGAAGGGGTTTTGTGGGAGATTGTTTTTTTGTTGAGGGGATACAACAGCTTAGGGCTTGTACTCGGTTTGGGATCGGGGGTCCAAAGGGGTACCTTTGGAGTTGGGTGGTCGGCGAGACCTCACCAGTTGGCAGGGTGGCAAGACTGGTTTGGATCGGTTGAGTTTCAGAACTTGGGAAGGACTTTTGGCTACAGGGAAAAGCAAGGAAAAACGGCAAACAAGGGCAGCAACAAAAGTGGACCTACTAGCTACCTACATGTATTTTCCAGCATTATTATGGGAAATTCTGTTAATTAAATTTTAAAGGTTTATATGCTGTGATTATCTTTGTTACCTGCACAGTTAACAGTAAATTGTTAGAAGTAGAAAAAAAAACAGATTTATAGATTTTCAAACTGTATATGTAAAGTGAATTTTCTGACTGTAAATAAAAGTTTAAAAGAGACCCAGTTGGGGGCTCTACAATCATCCCATCTGCTAAATCATATCACAATCCTACAGGTATAACCATGTAAGTATCTAGGAAATATAGCCTTCTTTCCTTCATATTCAACCCGCTTCGGCTCCAAGCTCTAGAGTGAGAGGAATTAATAAGGAAGACATGGTCTCAACAAATAAAAGGAACCCCAAGATATATACTAAAAAACAATTTAAAAGCAATAAAAGCAATGTTAAAAAAATACGCCAACACAAAATACAAGGAACTAGTGGATGAAAGAAAGAACCTCCAAGCCATCCTAGAAGATCTTCATCAGAAAATGGAAGAAGAGGAGATAAGTAATGTCCATTTGAAAATGGAAAGAGATAAATCAGAAAATTTACAAATCCTTTAGAAATGAAGAAGAATGTTGGAGGATGAAATCAAGAGGTATTTGGCTAAAATCAAGAGATAAAAATACGACATTCTTTCACAAATAGGTAAGATCCGGAAAGCAACGGAATAACATAAGAGATCGAGAACTTAAATGGGAAGGTGCTAAGAGAATATGAAGAAATTAAAAAGGCCCATTTCCAGAAACTTTTCACAAAAGAAGAAGAGGAGGACCCAATCTCTATAGAAGAAATGTTGCAAGAAATCTTGGTCCTAGTCAAGGATGAGGATAATTCCAAGTTGATACAGAAAATAAAGGAATGTGCGGAACAAGAAGCCATATGGGAACTATAACCTAACAAATCGTGAGGACCTTACAAGTTCTCAATTACCTTTTATAGATATTATTGGGACATAGTGAAATTTGATTTGTGCAAGATGCTCCAATGGAAAAAAGATAATTGTAAGGTGGGCGGCACCACCAACTCCTATTTTCTATCAGTGTCTAAAGAGAATAATATCGCCTTCTTCTCTATATTTCCTCCAATTTCCCTATGTAAATCATCATACAAATCCTCTCTAAGAATATCTCTAATCGCCTGAAATCATGTGTCCTCTCCATAATATCTCAAAATCAAGGGGGAATCATTTAGAAAAGACAAAGCATTAGTAATATTCTCCTAGTCCAAGAATATATTCACTCCATTAAACTAAAGAAAAAATTGGGATGGTGATAAAACTGGATATGACAAACATGTTTGACAAGGTATGACACTCCTTTCTCTTTTATGTCCTTCAAAATTTTTGGATTATCTTCATTTCATTATGTGGATAAAAGATTGCATAGGGGGTCCTTGGATTGCTCCTTTGGTCAATACTTTCCAATCCAAATTCTTTAAGAGTAGTAGAGGCCTCCAACAAGGGTGACCCCTCTCCCCTTTTTTCTAAGTTAGCATGGCAGATTTCCTAAGCATAAATTTGGAGATGGAAAGAAGGATAGGGATCCTTTTGGTGATTACAATAGATTATGGTATCAAGGAAATAAACCATTCCCAATTCACTGATGACACCCTTATAGGAGGGGCCTCCCAAACCATCACATATCATTTCAAAAGAACTCTAAACTCTACCTTGATGTCTTGGGAGGAGGAGTAAACAAAAGAAAGATAAATATATATAGCTTGAACACCTATACAAGAAGGATCTAATTAATTTCCAACTCCCTTCAATTCAGTTGTTCAACAAAATGGAGTTCTTTCAAATA
This sequence comes from Pseudotsuga menziesii, assembly GCA_001517045.1. Taxonomy (NCBI): domain Eukaryota; kingdom Viridiplantae; phylum Streptophyta; class Pinopsida; order Pinales; family Pinaceae; genus Pseudotsuga; species Pseudotsuga menziesii. The sequence continues at coordinate 61,671 of LPNX010723114.1, read as the reverse complement.
TATGGGAAACCCTATATTTCAAGGAAGGCCAAAGGTTGAAGAATGGAAAACAATTATTGAAAAATATTAAAAAAAAATAAAAAAAGAAACTTGATTAGTGCGTAGAAAGGTGGCTAAACTCAACAAGAAGGATTGTCCTTCTAAAACCAATCCTCAAGTCTCACTTCCTATTTACCAAAATTTGGCTCTTTTAGCTCCTATAGGAATTTTATAGCAGATTAGGTCCTTTTGAAAATAAAAATATGGCAAGGGGGTAAATCCAATACAAAAATATTCCATTTGATCAAATGGGGAATAGTTGCCACTTCGATGTACCAAGGGGGTTTGACAATTAAGGATCCAGGTCTTATGAACAAAGCTTTGAGAGAAAAAATTCTATGGAGACTAGTATTAGGAACGAGAGCTTGGTGGAAATCAATAATCATCAAAAAATACCTCCACGAAAAATAACCTAAGGAGTTTAGATTATGGCCTAGGGAACCAATTTTGCTCACCTTTATGGGATATGTGCAAAGCATCCTTTCCAATCATCCAATATCACCTATCTTGGATTTTAGGAAATGGGTCAAAATTAAGGACATGGATTGATCGAATAGCCAATCAAGAAACATTAATTTTAGAAGATACTTTGAGACCTCTCATGCAATGGATGAATGATAAAAGGATCATAACCCTTTATGATCTCTCCTCTTAGGATAAAAAAGGATTTTGGAAGGAAAGGAAATTGGATCAGCAGCCCATAGAATTAAAGGAACATTGGAACTCCTTAATGCCCCTCCTAAAATGGAAAGCTCACATAAAGAAAATAGGCAAGGATACAAGGGGATGCAGGCCAAAATATGGTCTCTACACAGTTAAAGAAGGATATAGGATCCAAATATAATCTAGACCAGTCCTTCCCAAATCAGCCATCTGGAAGGCAATATGGAAAAGTGAGGCAATTCCAAAAATAAAGACATTTACTTGTATCCTCACTCATGGACAAATACTAATATATGACAACCTAAAAACAAGAGGATTCTAGGACCTTTAAGATGCCAATTGTGAAAATCAACCCAAGAAACAATCCATCATTTATTCAAGGAATGTGAATTTTCCTTAGCAGTATGGAGACATTCCCAAGAAAATTTAATAGAGTGTCCAGTGAATCCCATAAGTTATAATGAAATGTATTTGACCAAGAACAAGAAATATACTAGAATTTTTAACCAAAAACCACTTCTAAAAGTGTTTGAAAGCCTTGATTTTCTTTACAAAGTAGAAATTTTTGTTGGCTAGAAAGTTAGAAACTTGACAATTTTCAGAAGGGAAGAAATCCCAACAAGGAAAGTAGCCTCACAAGCATTGGGTTTAATGATTGAAACAATAGGACAAAGGGTAAAGTCCAAATAGGTAGAACAAAATGTGGAAACAAAAGATCATGTATGTATTAAGACAAGCCTAGACTCCAGGCCCACCCAAGCAACAAGAATAAACAAAATACCAACTTCCCAAGACCGGGATTTAAGAATACTAGAAGACAAATTCTTAAGGTGGATACAAAGAAATCATCATAACATCTTGTTTTTTCATGGGGCCTCAAAAGGTAACCCAAGGGTAATAGGTGCGGGGGGTGGTGTTATACAATCGTGGAGGACTCAAGAAACAAAGTTTTCTTGGGGATTAGGGATAGCCTTAAACAATTATATCAAAGTGTTAGTAATGTAGAGAGGACTAGAGATGCCAACAAACAGAGGCTACAAAAATCTAATCTCCATTAGAGACTCGAAAGTGATTATCAACTATCTAATTTGGAAATTATCCCGAAGGACGCCACAATAGGAAGAAGCGTATCGATAATATTGCAAAAAAATGGAGTATTTTGAGGAATTAAGTCCCATCCATATAAAAAGGTAATTGAACTCGAAGGTCGACAAACAAGCCAATATAAATTGCATGTTAAATAACATAATGCTAAAATTGGGGGGGGCGGGGGGGGGGGAGCGTTCGCCCACATCCTCTAAGGTTAATTAGCCACTTCTCCAATCGTATCAAATGGTAGGCGCCACATTGTCCAGTTGCCATCATGCAATGGAATGGTTGGAAGGAGGCCTAAAATAAATCGAGGATCCATCTGATTGGTTAAGTGTAGTACCATGAGGGAATAAATACAAAATATCTTGTCCACCCTTCCAGCATGTGGAAGAATGAATAGATTATAGCACCCAATACATGTCCAACACCATTTTCATGGAGCGGAAGAGGAAATGCAGAGCAAGAGGGAAGAAGGGTGTAGGAGGTGTTTGGTCATTAGCATCCATAGGAGATCGACCAGAAATAAATGGATTGGTTCACGCCGGTGTGGGAATAGGAATCAAAGTCTCCATGGTTGGCTCCAATTCCCAAACAGATGCCCTGCAGAGATGCAAATGACGTCTTTCTAAACTGGAAAATACATTGGGTTTCTTTGTCAAAAATGTAGATAGTAGGAAGCATAACACTGAGAAAACTCTTGGAGAGGAGATGGAGGCCCTCAAACAACACCATGAGAACTTGAATTCCTAGTTTGACAAGCTCAAATCCAAGAATGTCATGATGGAAATGGAGGTCAAATGTTTAAGAGGTCGGGGAAAGGAACAAAATGACACTATTAGGGAACTATGAATTGGAGTGTGCCACCTCAAGAAGGAATTAACCCCACAAATTTGCAAAACCTTGCATAAGGAAAATATGTCTATAGGATCGCCCTAGACATTTCAAGATCTAGAGAAGGAAGAAGAAACTATGGAGTAGAGACAAGAGAAGAACTAGAAAATTGAGGACAACACCAGACTCTCAACAACAATTACATGGTATGCAAGACATCTGAGTTCTCCCAAATATCATGTTTTTATATGATTAATGATTTGCAATGTCAAATTTTGTTGTAATAATTTCATTTGAATTTACACCAGCAGTATAATAAGTAGGAAGGCTAGAATTAGAAGAAGATGGTCAACAGAGCCAAGAAACTATGAATTTTTGTATTATAAGTAGGAAGGCTATAATTAGAAGAAGATGGTCGACAGAGCCAAGAGACTATGAATTTTTGTATTATGGGAACCAGTAGTTCCCTTCTTTTGAAATCTAATGTATGTTTTTATGGTTGGAAAAAAACTCATTCTGGTTTAAAGAAAAAAACAATACGAGTAGGTTGGAACAATGAGATTTCAACACTATCGATAGGTTGGAATTGTAAGGTTCAAATCTCATGGTTCCAACATGCCCATATCATCACTTCATGGTTCTTGGTATATTTCTATATGGTGCTTAAATTTTCCTCATCTTCTTGGTTTCAATCTCCTTGTTGTGGTGTGATGTAAAACCAGCATAAATGCATCTTAAACCTAGATCTATGAATCACCGAGAGGGATCCAATTTCTTGAGGTGTACTTTTTTTCTCTTAAGGTTTAAGTTTTGATTTTTGATTAAAGGTCGACATGAATTTTTTTAATTACGTTTCATAATTTTTATTTTATTTTATGAGATGACATAAAAAAATTATTACTTTTTAGTTTTAGTAATGTAATGTTACATTACTTTACGTTACATGAAAACATCTCCCCCATATTGGGTTGTAGAGCACCTCATTCCTCATAGTGCAAAAAAGTATTGATACTCCTAGCACAAGCCAACTGAAGCATTGTAGCGACAGAGTATCAATAGTTCTAGCATAACTCTAGTGGTTGGAAAAATTTTATATTTTTTACAAATACAAATATAATTATGTGTGTGTGCATGTGTTATTAGAAATCCAAACAACTGATAGTTAAAACAATTCAAAATTATACACAAAATAGCGTTGTAGGGGCAAACCAAAGCACTATAGTGCTTCTCAGCCATGAGTTTATTACATGAAATATATAAGTAAATACCCATTGAATTTATGATTGTATTGCTTAACATACTCACCCAAAATTAAAAAAAAACATCTAAAATTCATAAGCAAAACTATTTATGGTCAAATACATGGCCACCATGGGCCTCCTACATAGAGTATATTTCTTGTAAGACATGGCCACTATGGGCCTCCTGCATAGAGTATATTTCTTGTCAAATCCAGGAAAAATGGATGCTCCATGCTTCTCTACGAAGAGTGCTTCCACTTGTTGCAACACGTCCTTATTGACAACTTGATCTTTTGTTGAGTCAATGGAGATTGCAGGAATCCTTTTAATTGAGAGCTCCAAGAAAATCCCAATATCGTGTAGTACAACATCTCAAGGTCCGTTATCATCTTGTCAAATTTAGTCCTTTATTCGCTAACTTGAATTTTCAACACATCCTTCTTGGCTTCCTATTTTTCTACATACATACTTGAATACTCAATACCCCACCTCATTCTCTTCATGTTACTAGATAAATGTCTCAATATATATTCCTAATTTTGTAATTCCCTTGATCACCATTGTCCCCAAGAATTTATGGCTTTTCCATGATAATATCCCAACCTAGGAACTGCCTCATATTCTTGACTATCAAATTCCAATCTCTGCCACCCAAAGGTTGTTCTAAAGAACATAACAAGCAAGTGAAAAAAAAACTAGAAACAAAAAAACTTCTCTAACCAAGGAAACCAAGAAGGTGTACAGTCTCTCTTCCCCAATGGACAAATCCCTCAAAATAGGCAATTCACTTGAAACAAAAGATACATACCCCACAAGTTCACAATAGACAAAGGCAATAGAACAAACATTGTACTCAAGAATCCAAGCCACTTACTCTTATCCCAAATATAGTTGAGGCCTAGAATTCCACCCAAGAGTGCATTCAAATCTCCAACAAGCAACATGTTCCTTGCTACACATCCATACACTGAGACAATCATTTCATCGCCAAAGCCAAGAGCACACATTAGAACAATTTTTTTCCCTAAACTCTTGAAATAGAACAACACATTACCACACCCCATACTCATTATCACACATGTAAGTCACATCATCATCAATCCAAGCATAAATGCACCTAAGGTCCAAGTTGTATGAGAATGTGTGAGGATAATAGAGGCACAGGGAACAGATATATTAACTCCCTCAAACTCCACTCCTAGACAATTTCACCATGTAAATTGCAAATTACTTTCAAAGGCTTGTTTACAATATAGGTTATAACCATGTTGAAATATATGCTAGAATTCCTTGAAGCCGTCCCCTATTTTGGAAAAGGACTCATTTGTCTAAACATGTCACCTGGTTCACCATATAATCAACTCTAGAATTATGTTTTCTTCAAACATGGAGAATACAAATTGATTCAAAAGAAACTAGGAGATATTGGCACCACTCCATACAAAGTACTACCCATTTGACATAGTAAGAAAGTTCCTCCATTCTACCTTTGGTGTTAGGAGATCTAGTTTATTGTCCTCCAAAGCTCCTCCCAATAATTTGAATCAAATCCCCCTTAACTCCAAGTCCTCTCCAAATGGTGTCATCAAGTTTGCATTGGTTCTTTCACGTTGATAAGCGGAGATACGAACACCTATTTTAGGTCTTTTTAGAAGAAAAAAAATTCTAAAAAGGAGTGCCTTGGGAAAGATTTGCATCCCAAGGCCACAAGGTACCTTTATGCATATCCTAAGTTAGGCGACACACCTTTTGGGTACATTGGCGTCCAATTGGTAACCATGCTATAATCCAATACATATGGGTTGTACTAGCGTCTAGAACATGTACTCAAGGGTCAAGTATGCATACCCACATTACATTACAATTTCTTTGTAATACCTTAGTTTTGGTCGATCATATTACATGTAAATGATGTAAGTATGCTAGTATGGATTCCTAGTGTAAATCACAGTGCCAAGGTCCTACTAATGAATGTCTATGCATGTAGATGATGTAAATATACTTGTGTGGATCATGTGGAAGGATTTCCATTGTGAAATCAAGTTATGCAATTATTAATGTTGGAATATAATATATAATGGCCCAAGATGGATGTTGTGAGCATGAGATATGTTATGATTCCATCGAAGGAGAAGAGGAAATGAATCCTATATGAAAGTAAGTACTCTATTGCCAAGTGTCAACAGATGCGGTCATCTATTTTGCACCATGTGTCTTAAATCAATTCATCAATCTCCATTGGCTTAGAAACCATTGAATGCATGTATATTCTTCCATTGTGTATTTTCTTCTCATTGTGAGATTGAGAGACGCATCTTATTTTATAAGATATTCCCTGAAGGAATTTACAAATTGGACTATTTTTGCCTACACTAAAGAGCACTAGAAGAGAAGAAATTGTTAATCCCTAAATTGTGGCCCATTCCCCGCTAAATTGGGCACTTTATATTAGTATCGTTATATTACTGATGTCCACTTGAGTCCATTAACAATAATTGTACATGTTTGTCCCCTATATATATCAAGGAGACCTTTTCATTTGAATCACCTTGTCTTGTCTTGTGTATTTAGTACATTGTATAAGGAGGTTTCTCCTCAAAGAGGCTTGTTATTCATCTCTTTTCTTCATTATTAAGTCATGGATTACTCTTTCTTGTCTATTTATGCTCTCTTTGGAAAATTTGTCACATAACATTTGGTGTCTGAGCTTAGACGCTTCCAAAACAAGTCATCTTGACATTATCACTATAACCTTATTTATTAGGTGTTTCAGACATCCAAACTTGGAGGTGAAGTAGAATACAAACCAAACTATTTGTGGTACAAGTTTCATATCTTGGCTCATTACAGGTTCGAAGATATACCCAATGGAATTTAGGGTTTTTTACTACCCCAAAAACTAGTCTCAAAAATGTGTACTTGGAAAATTTGTTATATCTGGAGCATGCGATCTCCAAATTAAATGAGACCTATTTCATACGAAAGAAGACATATTGTAGAATCTGTGGTATAATTTCCATATTTAGATCCAAAAATTGGAAACTCGGTAGGCCATACAAGTTCGCTCTCTAGAAAAGTTCAAAAATCAGGACATTGTGGGAAAGTTGCAGCCATTTTTTCTTGGCACATCATAATGTTGATATTAAGCTATTACTAAGAGGGGGGGTGAATAAATAATTGTGCAGATATGTACAAATTATATAGATTTTCCCATATTTATAAACTTTATAACAATCACAGCAATAAATAGAACAATCCATACATGCTTGAGAACAAATGTATATCTATAAATATGTATGAATATGAATAGTTACATAAATGAGAGATTATAGTCTCTGAACATGAACACCCACTCATTTCATATTTTAACTTGATCTCAAGTACAATTTGCGATATGTTGGCACCAACCTGCAACAACTTCTATTTGTGTAGGTTCCAACTCAAGATCTCTAGGTACCAACCTGAACAAGTATTAGTCTGGTCGTGCAAATTGCGACTCACGTCTTCAAGCTCCAATATGCGAAAAAAACGCTCTCCAAGTGTGTGTGGAAGTTACAACTTACTTTCGTTCTTCAGCACCCACTAGAAGGAGGTTATGACCCCCTGAAATTTATCTACACCCACAAAAAGGATGTTGTTGTACCCTTATTGTATTTTCCAACACTTACTGGAAGGAGAGTCATGACCCCCTATTCCTTGCCCCGTCCAACCTCCCTGATATGATATATGATTTTATGGCAAGTAGAGAAATATATTTCCTTCAAGTTTCTCAACTACTGAATTATTTTGATATGCGTCTGTGTATATGCATCAAACAATTGCCAAAAAAAAACAATTCATATTTGTGTCTTCCTTTTCGAATTACGCAACTACTGCAATCCTTTATATGCGTCTTCCTTTTCTAATTACACAACTTCTGTAATCCTTGATCCATGTGAGACAGTTGCCCAAAATACAAACAAAATGAGATTTGCGTCTATGTGTCTATGTCTATGTATCTGCATCAGACTGTTCTTCGAAAATATGATGTGAAAAGACAACTACAAAATGTGTTTGCGTCTGTGTCTAAATAGAATTTCTAACTCATTCACACTTTCTTATCTGTGATATGTGTCTTCACTGAGCAAGAACTTCGCACATCTGAACTACAAGTATCCCTTCTTGGCAGTGCATCTGCTTGTTATTCATCCTTGATTGTACTACGTACTGTGGCTCCGCTTCATAAAGATTTATGTGATCAATGATCCATTGATACCCCGAAAACAAAAACTATGAAGCTTGTCAAACAATTAGATCTTCATTTGTCACAAGCTTACTTCACCACATCCATCTTTATAATCTTCTTGACTCAAGAGATGTGTCCACTTAGTAAAGTCCCTTTACTTTGAATATCATTCCACTGAATTTATTTTTTTGGCAAGTTAATATTTGCATCAACGTGCCACATTTTCAATCCATATTTGTAGTTTAAGATGCACATATGCCAATACTCTTGTGTGAATTTTGCACGCATCTATTGCTAAGTAAATATTTTTACTAACTTCTTTGTGGGAATATCGCACACATAATTTTGTTAATTTACAAGTCTCATAATTAGTATTTGTGCATCTGTGTTATTTACAATTATTCTATTATGTGCATGAATATGAGCACAAATGCGACCAATGTCATGATGGTTTTTTAACCTCTTGATCTTTGATATATTTTGAATTATGGTCCATATTTGATCCTTGACATCGTATATTCAAGTTGTCTTGTTCATATTTGATATTTGGCATCAATGATAACACATATATTCAACAATCTCCCCCTTTGTCATCGATGCCAACACAATTAGGATCCCCCTATCATTGGGATCTTCTTCATTTTCAACTTCTCTCCCTCTTCCAACTTCACTCATTATATCCTTCTTCCGGCTTCTCTCCCTCTTTGACATCAATGGAAAAGGGACCTTCTACATTGTTATCTCCCCTTGGCTTTGTGCTTTCCAGGTCGCAGATACTTTGTTTCTGTGTCAAATGCAATAAACTAACTTCTTTTGTCTTGTTTGATTTAATGTGTTCTGCAAGTTGTCTTGTCTTGGACCGCGGATAAGAAGTGTTTTACTTCATGTAATAAATTCACACATATTTCCAACATTTCGCTTGATTGAACAAGTTAATGTGCCCAATGTGATGTCCACGTGGTGTGTTTGCATTGTCACTTTTATTCCAACATCAATATTTCGAATCACCTTTTGTCCTACGCATTAAATTTTAGGTTAATGTGCTATGTCTTAGCATGTACAATGCATGAATTCTTTGGCTTTGACATCCCTTCAATTTATGTTCAAACTCGTGATTGACTTCTTCCTTGTTCTATAAATTTACAGTATTTTTCATTTTGTTCACCACCCCAGTTTTTACGTTGTCAAGCTTGTCTATTATTTGTGTCTTGCTTCATCATTCTTCAGTCATCGCCCATCATGTCATATTTTTATCATTTTAATAATACTCTTGACACCCTTCACACAATGGCTCACTCTCAAAAACCAAAGCTTGGACAGTTGTGGATGGACATCAGAATTTGGCAGAATCAGGTGATGGACCCTAATTTCTTGTCGCGTTGCCAATAATACTGTGTCAACTAGACTACTTCAGCGACGTTGTCCAGTTTGAGTAGGCGGGTGGGAATTTTGGAACAACAACACACATTCGATCTTCTGAGTCATCTTGGGGATAAACCCTTTCCATCAACTTCAACACTGGATCTTCTTCCCCTGTTGCAGCTGCCTAAACCTGCAGAGCCAACTCCAATGGACTTGAATATGCATCTTTCACCTTTGCCTTTCAGTTGTGTCAAAGACGTCGACCTCGAACTGCATTTGTGATCCATCTTTCGTCATCTTTAGTTCTGCTTCAATTTTTTGTCTTTAGCGCTCAATTATGGCATGATGTAATGCAAGCTTGGAAGCTCCACAATTTTGTAATCCTAATTTTTGAATATAATGCAGAAGTTTTTCCTTTTTGCGCAATCATGATGTGTCACTTGTATATATTTTTTCTATTGTTTTATGTATGGCTAAAAATAATAGCAACACATTTCACACTAAAAAAAACAATCCTTCAAATACATTTTAATGAGCGCCTACTTACTCTGTCTATCCTTGAGTGTTTGATTATACCTATTTTTTACTCAAGGATTCTGCTTAATCCTTTTGGATTAGTGTGATCAACAATTACTTGTTGATACCGCCAAGGGGTTTGGCTTGTTGCCGACTCCACGTTCTGTTGAGGCATAGAGGTTGTTAAGCAGGTCACGGGTTCAAATCCCTCGGTGCAAAAAGTCGGTCGCCTGTGTTGTGCCCCAGGGGGGTAGGGTAGGATTTTCTGGGGTTATAGTGGCAATGGTAGGAATCGAGTCCATGTCACGTGAGTACAAAACCTGATAGTTGTCGATTCCTCTCTCTCTCTCTCTCTCTCTCTCTCTCTCTATATATATATATATATATATATATATATATATATATATAAAACAATTACTTGTCGGTGATATTGCGCGGTTATTGTTTACATTTTTTGCATGCTCCTGAGATGTCCTTCTTATCCATATCTTCTTGATATTTTCATCTTGTGCACTTTTGTCATGCTTCTGAGACTTGTTTCCTTCCAAAAAATTCTGGTGCATATATGTTCTTTGCTCCTGATACTTCATCATTTATCCCATACTTTCTTCGTGGTGGTGCACTGCATTACCTTAGTAAATTCAGCATTTTCTAGTCTACATAGAATGACGTTCTTCACTCTTGCATTCCATTCATATTGTTTTCTATTCTCTTAATCAACAATGATTGTTATGGGGGTTGTAGTCTCACGATTCTCTTCTGACTCATCATCGTTCTCTTCTGACTCATCTACAACTTTTGGAAATTTATATCCATCTTCTACTGATTTTGGAAGATGATTAAACTAAACCATTTCCTCTTGGCACAGCATAATTTTGGTATTAAGTTATTACTAAGAGGGATGGGGGTGAATCAGTGATTGCGCACATGTACAAATTATGAATATTTTCTCAGATTTATAAATTTATAACAATCACAGCAATAAACAAAACAACACACAAATGCTTGAGAACAAATGTATAGCTCTAAATATATATGAATATGAATATTTACATCAATGGGAGATTACACTCTTCGAACATGAGTACCCACTCATTTCAGATGTTAATTAGATCTTGAGTACAATTTGCGGTATGCTAGCACCAACCTGCAGCAACTTCTATCTGTGTAAGTTCCAACTCACGATCTCCAGGCACCGACCCGAACAGATATAAGTCTGGTCACGCAAATTGTAACTCGCGTCTTCAAGCTTCGATCTGCGGAAAAACTATGCTCTCCAGGTGTGGAAGCTACAACTTCCTTTTGTTCTCCAGCACCCACTGGAAGGAGGTTATGACCCCCCAATATTTATCTACACCCATAAAAGGAATGTTGTTGCACCTTGATTGTATCTTCTAGCATCAACTGGAAGGATGTCACGACCCCCTTTTCCTTGCCTTGTCCAACCTCCTTGATATGAGATATGATTTTATGGCAAGTAGAGAAATATGTGTCCTTCAAGTTTTGCAACTACTAAATTCTTCTTATTTGTGTTTGTGTATCTGCGTCAAACAGTTTCCCTAAAAAAAACAATTCAAATATGTGTCTTCGTTTTCAAATTACGCAACTATCGCAATCCTTGATCTGTGTTTTCCTTTTTGAATTACGCAATTGTCGCAATCCTTTATCTGTGTCTTTGCATCTGCGTTAGACAGTTACCCAAAATACAAACAAATTGAGATCTATGTCTGTATATCTGCATCAAACTGTTCTTCAAAAATACAATGTGTAAATACAACTATGACATGTGCCTGCGTCTAAATACACTTCCTGGCTCAGTCACACTTGCTTATCTACGATTGTGTCTTCATTGTGCAAGAACTTCACACATCCGAACTACAAGTATCATTTCTTTTAGTGCATTTGCTTGTTATTCATCCTTTATTGTACTGCGTATTGTGACTCCTCTTCATTAAGATATCATGCGATCAACGAGCCATTGATACACCAAAAACAAAAACTATGAAGCTTGTCAAACAATTAGATCTTCATTTCTCACAAGCTTACTTCACCACACCCATCTCCTATTTATTTATAATCTTCTTGACTCAAGAGATGTGACAACTTGGTGAAGCCCCTTTACTTCGGATATCATCCCACTGAATTTGTGTTTTTGACAAGTTAATGTTTACATCAGTGTGCCACATTTGCAATTCATCTTTATAGTTTAAGACGCACATATGCCAATATTCTTGTGGTACTTTTACACACATTTGTTGCTAAACAAATCTTTGACATCAATGACTTCTTTGTGGGACTATCGTGCACACATTTTTTTTAATTTACAAGTCTCATAATTAGTATTGTGCATGTGTGTTATTTACAATTATTGTTTTATGTGCATGAATATGTGCGCAAATGCGACCAATGTCGTGATGGTCCTTTAACCTCTTGATCTTTGATATCTTTTGACTTCTAGTCCATCTTTGATCTTTGACATCATATATTTGTCTTGTCTTGTTCATCTTTGATTTTTGACATCAATGACAACATATATTCAACACATAATTCAACGAAACCTTCGGCATTGGAAAGATGACATATCAAGATACTACAAGATGAAATTTCAGACTCAAATGGGTAGAAATTTTAGAGCTCTATCAAGCTGAAGGTTGACCAATTAGAATAAAGAACTTACAAAAACGCATTTATGAGAAGGAAACGATGGCAATATAACATGCACTTAAGCAATGGTGTCCTTTCCTAATAGGTAGGTACTTCAAGGTCAAAACATATCGTGAGTCTTAAATACTTCTTGGAACATAGACTATCTTCAAAAGAACAACAAAAATGAGTAACCAAGATGTTGGGATTTGACTTTGAAATTATCTATGAAAATGGAAACAGAATATGGTGGCAGATGCACTGTCAAGAAAAGATGAAGATGTTGAAGCATTACTTTGTGTTATTTCTATTATACAATCAAATTTGATAGTAGAAGCAAGGGAAGAATGGAATAATGACTTATCAATGTGGACGCTCATTCAAAAGCTATAAAAAGATCCCAATATATCAGATACTTTTGTATGGAGAAATGATTCACTGTGGTATATATATATTTATACATGTAAACTACATGTATTTCATTAAAATTTGAACCATTTTATTCCAAAGGCATCACCAAAATTGGTATTTTTTAGTTACTTTGGAACTCTAAATCCACTGTTTAATTCCAAATTAAATGAAATATGTGTGGACTCCTTTTGGAATTACACACCTCTCCTATAGTAGGGCACTCAAGATTCCTACAAACCTACCATAGGGTCTAGAAGAATTTTTGGGGGAAGGTGTTAAATCTGACTTTCAAAGGTTTGTGGCAGAATGTTTAGTTTGCAACAAAATGAGGTTAAAACAGTTAAGACCCCGGTCAAAAGAGAAGAAGGTTATTATGGTGGTTGTTGATAGACTCACCAAGTATGCACACTTTTATGCACTCTATCATAGTTGCCGCATTCATGGAAGCAATTCAAAAGCTACATGGAAACTAGATGATTATTGTAAGTGATAGAAATCCAATTTTCACTACTAAAATTTGAACTAAATTATTGTCTTGTTTGGGTACCTAATTGGCTCACAGTTCATCTTATCATCCTCGATCTGATAGGGAAACTGAGATAGTGGACATGTTTGGAAGGCTATCTTCATTGATTTGCATCTAATAAACAAACACAATGAGCAAAATGGTTATCTTTGGCAAAATAGTGGTACAGTACTTCCTTCCATACGTCATAAAAAATGTCCCCACTTATGGTACTTTATGGATACCAACCTCCATCTATCACATCTCCCTTGAAAGGAAAATCTAAAGTTTGCCCTATGGAAAACCACCTCGAACACTAGCAAAAAGTTCTCCAAATATTGAAGGACAACCTAGTTATATTAAAAAACAAGATGAAACAACAAGTAAATCAACATAGCAATGAAATGAGTTTTGAAAAAGGGGATTGGGTATTTTTGAAGCAATACCATTACAAACATATGTCCCTCAAGCAACTAAATAAGAACAATAAATTAGCATCCAAATCCTATGGTCCTTATAAAGTGTTGCAAAAGATTAGTAGCATGTCTTACAAATTCAAGCTCCCTTCATCTTGGGGCACACCCAATTTTCGATGTTTCTTGCTTAAAGAAGGTAATAGGAGACAAGGTCCCAAATCAAACTATCTTGTCAAAGCTTGATGAAGAAAGAAAAGTCATATTGAAACTTGAACAAATCCCTAAAACAAAGACCAAACAACTATGAAATCGAGCTATTACTAAATAGCTCATCAAGTGGAAGAACTTACTACTAGAAGATTCAACATGGGAAGATGAATCATTCATACAAAGGCGTCCACAACTAACCAAGCATTGAGGTACAACACATGTATAAAAAGGAGGGGCATGTTAAGCCCTAAATTGTGGCCAATTGCCCCCTAAATTGAGCTCTTTGTTTTAGTATCGTTATATTATTGATGTCAACTTAAGTCCATTAGTGGTAATTGTACTTCTTTGTCTGCTACGTATATCAAGAAGACCTTCTCATTTGAATCATATTGTCGTGTCTTGACTTGTGTATTTAGTACATTGTATAAGGAAATCACCTCCTCGAAGAAGCTTGCTATTCATCTATTTTCTTCATTATTAAGGCATGGATTACTCTTTCTTGTCTATTTATGCTCTTTTGGGGAATTTGTTGCATAACAAAATATCCCCCAAAAAAACTATTGATCTAAGAAAATGAAAATATTTCTTGTGTCTTGTAAGGCATTGGAAGAGTGTCATGGATTTTTTGTATGACTAAATGAGATGCCAAAGGGTGCATTTTAAGGAGAATATTGGCACAACATGACACCAAATGGGTTGGGTTAAATGAGCTAAAAGCATGTAGTTTATTCCTTCATTCAAAGGCCTCATAGCCCAATTTGGAGGTGGTACTTGCATTGGGTGCTTATAATTGGATGGAATTTGCTTATTGCGCCAAGAGACGCTCTACAGCCCAGTATGGGGGAGATCTTGTAACGTTACATAAATGTCGGTCATAAAAAATAAAATTTTTAATTATCCTCCAAAATAAATGTCAACCACAAAAACAACCTCATATGGGGGAGATGTTGTAATGTTCTTACTTGACAAAAAAATAAAAAATAAAAAATTTAATTATGAGCCAAAAAAATGTCAATTAAAAAGACAACACAATATGGGGGAGATGTTGTAATGTTCCTACTTAACAAATAATAAAAAATAATAAATTGAATTATGTCGTTGGTTGTGCACGGTTTTAAACCATGTGCAAGGCCTCTTAAACAACCCGTGGTTTTATTGTACATGGTTTAGAAAGACCTTGCAAATGACTTAAAAACCATGTGCAAAGCCTCCTAAATAACCCATGGTTTTATTGTACATGGTTTAGGATGTTGTTGCAAATGGTTTTAAGATCATGTGCAAGGCCTCCTAAACAACCCATGGTTTTAGGAGGGCCATGCACATGGTTTTAAAACCATGTATGGAGAAGATGTTGTAATGTTCTTTCCTAATAAAATAAAAAATATTATATGTCGACCATAAATAGTATTAAATATTAATAATAAAAATATTATATGTCGATCTTAAATAAAAAAATGTGTCTTGGTCTAAATCACACCAACGTTGATAATTGAGTGCAATACTTATTAAGAGGTTTGCACCTCCAAAGATTCAATCTCTCTCGACACTTGATAGAGCCTAGGATTTGGATCTATGCTGGTATGTAACCAATTAATTTAACCATGCCAATTAATTTAACCATCTTCTATTAAAAGATAAGCATTTTGCCTTTACTTAAGAATCTGGAAATAAATATCATTATGAAAATGTTTACTTAAGAATCTGGAAATGAATATCATTGCTTGTTATGAAAATGTATGAATTTGCATGTTGTATATATTTATCATGTTGTGTATAATTGAGTGCAATACTTATTAAGAGGTTTCTCTCGACACTTGATAGAGCCTAGGATTTGGATCTATGCTGGTATGTAAGCAATTAATTTAACCATGCCAATTAATTTAACCATCTTCTATTAAAAAATAAGCATTTTGCCTTTACTTAAGAATCTGGAAATAAATATCATTATGAAAATGTTTACTCAAGAATCTGGAAATGAATATCATTGCTTGTTATGAAAATGTATGAATTTGCATGTTGTGTATATTTATCATTAACTTTAAATATAAACACTTCAATACCATTAAATCTATTAGTACATGTTTATTTGTAAATTTTAATAATTTCACCCTGTACATGTGTTTATATAATTTTGGAACTTCTCAGGAGACCTCAGAGATTATGGTAAAATGATCTTCAAAGAGTCCAAATTTGACTACCTTATTTAGTTACTACTCATCTGATGATTGGGGATGTTCGCCGGGGACCCCAGTGCACCCCACATTTGTAATGGATAATTTAAACTATTCAGTGAAATGTTACAAAATAGAATTAACGTGGAACATGGTTTTTTCAAATTAGCTCTCGTGCCTTCAAAAAAATATTTCTGTATTGTCCATAACTGGTAATTTACCATGGTTAATCATGAGTACAAGTTCCAACCAACATAGAAATATCGTTGTGTACAATTTTTTTCTCTATTGTCAATTAGTAATTTACAGAAATATCAATGAGCTATACCATTTAAGCCTTTATGGAATTCATGTCATATCATTCTAAGCCCTTATAAAGAATCCTGTCATATCATTTTAAGATATACCTGCATGTGCAAGATTCAGGTCATATCATTTTAAGTTTTGACTATGTGGGATTCGGGGTTCATATCATTTTACTTTTTGTCACGTAAGTCCGTGTTCAAATAATATCGGGGTTCATATCATTTTACTTTTTGTCATGCAAGTCCGTGTTCAAATAATATCATAATACCATTTTAAATTTTACTAAGTATTTAGAATGTATTAAAATTAGACATTGTCCTGAAAGTAAATTAAACATAACAGCTTTGATTACATGTTAAGTACAAAATTGACTTTAATATTGTTTAGGCTAATATTGTCTAGGTTTTCCCAGGGAGTATAGAATTAACTTTGATTCCATGTTAAGTACAAAATTGACTTTAATATTGTTTAGGCTAATATTGTCTAGGTTTTCACAGGGAGTATATTCATAATTCTATACCTGTGTGAGTGTTTTGTTTCTCAAAGCACTCATACAAGTATCCATAAGAATTAAGAAAATTGGCTTTACCAGGAAATTTTAAAAGCCAAGAAAATTTAATTTAAAACCTTGAGTGATAACTTAGGCAAACAATATGCACCTTTGAGTGATAACTTAAGTAAAAATAACAATATGCACCTTACTGGGGAATTTAATGCGGCAGTGGGATGCAATGGGGGCATTCACTGAGGGTATTTAATGTGGCAGTGGGGTGCATTGGGGGCATTCACTGTAAGCAGTGGAGTGCATATAGACCATCAAATGTGAGGACGCCTTTCACATTCGATAATATATACATTCCATTGGTAAATGCCCCGCAGTGGGGTGCATATTGATCACTAACAACTTTGGTTCCGTGCTAGATTACAAAATTGGGTATACCTAGACAATTAAATTAAATTCAGAACCTGTAGGGGGGAGAATAGTAACAAAATTCAACTTCAAAAACCAAAATAAAAATTATTAATTCCTCACATGTCACTTCACTGGGGGCATTTAATGTAGCAGTGGGGTGCATATAGACCATTGAATGTGAAGGGGCCCCTCACATTCGATAATATATATACATTCTATTGGCTGATTAAATGCTCCGCAGTGGGGTGCATATTGATCACTAACAACTTTGATTCCGTGCTAGATTACAAAATTGGGTATACCAAGACAATTAAATTAAATTCAGAACCTGTAGGGGAGCAGAGTATCAAAATTCAACTTCAAAAACCAAAATAAAGATTATAAATTCCTCACGTCACTTGACAGTGTATTTATAAATGGAATATAAAATTGATGAAAACAGATGGCACATTATAATAAACCTATCAATAAATTCACACGATAATTTCTACATAGAGGATAGGAATTATACTTGTACCTATCTTTGTTTGGTGGAAGAAATTATCCCCATACCAGTTACAAACTCGCTGTTCAAACAGAAGCGGACTGAAATGCACAAAGGCCTCACATATTCATGATAGGCTGACAGCTAACATGGCCAAAATTTCAGAGATGTCCTACCTTTCCACAAGCGAAAGACTTTAAAGTAAATTTGAGAAATTAAAAATAATAATTCAATGGTACAAAATTAGTCCCATCATCAAAATTGGAAATGAAATACATGAAAAAATTAAGCTGCAGATAATTGCAGTTTTGTTTCTCATTCACTTACAAAATATGTTAATGTAGCAGACATCCTACAATATTACAGATGTAAGCATGGCAGATTAAAAATATCGTCGGGTCAGACTTTAAACATGATTTGCCAGGAGATGTTTTCAAGGCATGCGGGTGAAGCATAGAAGACAGCTTAACTAGATAGTACAGAGGTCTGAAAATATACACAATATTCCATGCTCGATTAGAAAATTGGGTATATATACCATAGAAATTTAAATTCAAATCCTGGGAAGCAGTCACAAACACCAACTTCAAACACCAAAATACTATATATAAATTCCACAGATATTACTTCAAAATCTAAATAAAGTGGAATCAAGAATCAATGAGAAAACGCTAGTCCATTTTAGTAAAAACCATATCAATTATCCTTGTACCAGTTTTGTTTGGAATAAGAATTATCCCCATTACCAGTTACAACTTACAATCTATTATACCGAATAGAAACTGGGAACAGGTGGACATTTTCAAACAATTGATTAGCAGATGTAAATCTTCAATTACATGAATGAAAAAAAAAACTGATACGTTTTCATATCTGAAAGCAGTTGTCACATCTCATCAAACAGTCGATTAGCAGATGTAAATCTTCAATTAGAAAAAAGCTAACAAATACGCTATCATATTTAAAAGCAGTTGTCACATCCTATCTTCAGCTGTTCTAAAAAAAAATATGGTTTTGGATGTTCTCCATTTTGGTTATCTATGCGTATTTGTATTTGAAACAAATATCATATTAACAAATATTATATCCATCCAAAGTCCACACATCATGATTCACAGGTTAACGAGGAGTTCGTCAGGTTAACGAGTAGTTCGTCAATTTTCTACAAATAAATGCATTGAAAAAATTCAAGACACTCGAGATATAGAACACAGCAAACAGAATTCAACTCACACAAGCAAGGGGCCAATAAAAGAAAATTTAAATAGTTCAATTATATAAGAAAGTCCATCGAAAAAGCAAGATAACTTCTAACAGAATAAGAAAACTATCTTTGTCAGTCCCTTTGTATCAGACAAAATTCAAAATTCAGAAATTATGTGGATTTAAGTCAACGATGCTACAGAGAGTACGGCAATGCGGAACTGAATGGAAAAGATTTGGTTTCAGATAAAATGTAAACCAAGCTAAAGGGGCATTGTGTGACAGTCAAAAAAATGACTTCCAGTCAGCCTATAGCTGACAAGAAAAGAAACATGAATAAATCCAGGAAAGTGAAAATTGAAAGCCTGAAATTTTGACGGTGACGTGTAAGGAAATCCCAACCTGCAAATTGAACCTTGGCATAGCAACAAAAGGAGCAGGAGTAAGCCTAAAACATTATAGTTGCAAGGAAACTGCTCGAGTGTTGGGGTCCTGGGGAACTCGTTCCCATTCCAGAAGTTTTGGAACTTCTTGGAAATGTTCCAAGAGCTTTGGGAGCAGTTCCATGAGCTTTGACGTGTTTTTCTGCTAGAGTATAACACATGTGACATCAGACTCGATGAGCCCACAAATGCTAACTATGATCCTTATTAATCTGCCTATTTGTGTGGTTTGGAGTCTTCGTTGAATTTGAGACAACAAAAGGAGCAGGAGTAAGCCTAAAACATTATAGTTGCAAGGAAACCGCTCTTGAGGGTTGGGGTCCTGGGGAACTCGTTCCCATTCCAGAAGTTTCAGAACTTCTTGGAAACGTTCCAAGAGCTTTGGGAGCAGTTCCAGGAGCTTTGACGTGCTTTTCTGCTAGAGTATAACACATCAGACTCGATGAGCCCACAAACGCTAACTATGATCCTTATTAATCTGCCTATTTGTGTGGTTTGGAGTCTTCGTTGAGTTTGAGATGCATTGGGTTATTGAGTTGCAGGGTCAATTGTATGTCTATTCAATATCTTCATTATTCATTTTCTTCAAATGGCCCATGTTGACAAGGAAGAAGTTCAAGGCAGTTTCAAAATTGCCTTTTTTTTATTGATTTGATTTGGCTAAAGTTCATACGAAGAAATATATTGGTAGTTATTTTTTTACATGAAAAACACATTTAAAAAAAAATTTAGCAGTTTTTTCTCATTTCTAAAATGATATCTGGGGTAAACCAGCTGGTTGTAGTTTTGGCAACTTAATCCAAGGGAGACATCAAGTGAGAACATTGAATGAGGCCCACACTATTCACAAAAAAAGCCAGCCCAGGAACATGACTCCATGACTGAGCTATATTACCAGCTATTATAAAGATAGGATAAACTTAAAAAAAACAATTATACTATTTGATCAAACTTTGCATATTATAAATCATAGTATACATTAATGCAATATACCTAGGAAGAAGCCCCAAGGAGTAGCTCAGTTGGTTGGATTTTCCAGGACCGATATGGCACACGATTGAAGTCAGGGATTCAATTCTCTGAGTCCTTTGAGGTTAGGCACTGAAATAATGCCGACAGGGTGAGGCCCCTTCAGATGGGCCCCTTGGATTATATTCTATGGGCGTAAAGAACACCAATCACCAGAATCGTGAACCACATTGAAAAAAATATATATATACCTAAGAAAGAGAAATGATGAATGCACCCTTGTGAATCTTCATACTTATGTGATTTGCACTCATCAAGTCCTCAATGACTTGGAGAGTCAAAGTTATTGGTCTCTATACGGTTTGTAAAGTAATTATTCGTAAAAAGAGTAAATGATGATGCTCTTCTCCCTTAAGGTCCGCATTATATATTTATTTTTATGTGAAAATAATTTGTTATTCTAAATTTATGAATTGTTCTCTTTTATCTATTAAAAGCATATTAATATTAAGCACCTATTAATATTAATCAAAACATGTTTTACGACTGTTAAAAAGCCCCTTATGTATCTATCTCTTCCTTTTTCCTTTTTTTTCTTAAATATATTATTGTTACTCCCAAGTTAACCTTAATCACATAAGAACGTTCCAGACATTACAAAAATTGTGAAACAAAGATTGTAATGATGGAAAAACAAAAATACTACGATTCTACATTGCGAAAACTTGTGCAAACAGATTCTAACTACTATCCACAAAAGTAAGTTATTTCGGTCAAGCTAACAATGGACAATAATTCAAACCTAAACATATAATCACCATGTTTCTATAATAAAGGTAAGCAACTACAATATCGGGTTATATCATTGTCTTCTTATATAAGAACTACCATTCAAGCACTAAAGATTGAGAAACATAACATTTCCATTAGGAATACACAGCTTCTAAAGTCTGAAATGAATTTACAATTTTGTTTCTGATCAACTCACAACATATCAAAACAAGAACTACTATTCAAGCACTAAAGATTGAGAAACATAACATTTCCATTAGAAATACACAGCTTCTAGAGTCTGAAATGAATTTACAATTTTGTTTCTGATCAACTCACAACATATCAATGTTTTGATGCCAAGAAATTTGGCAATATATCAGTGCTCATGTGTCGGACACCTAACAGTTATCATGGAACATAGAGAAAACTAAATTAGACTCGGTCAGTCATAAGTCCATGCCAGTATGGACTTTCCACAGTCAACGAAGAATTTTGTTGTGGAGTACAGAAGAAAAGATATGGCACTCCATAGGTTTCATTTAGTAAGAGTTCCAGATAATAGTAGTTTCTTGGCAGACTCTTTGCAGGAGGCTTCTGCCATGGTAAGTTCAAACCACTACTGAATAAAATCATTATCCACCACTGACCTTTACATAACAGTGCATCCATACTGTTATGGAAAACACAGCCTAGTACAAGGAGCTCAACACATTACAGCTGCTATAATGGAACACTGTAAACCTAGAATGATGGGTTCTTTTTAAATAGTAAATGTGAGCAGAGATATGGAAGATCAGCCTATAATATAAAGTAAGAGAAAAAGACTAATTACAAAGAGTAACATAGGATGAGCATATCGTTTAACAAAAGCAGCAATCCTATGTTCACTGTAAACATTTTCAAGGAAGGATGAGAAAACCTGGGTGTGTGCGCTCCCCAAGTTACATGGGCATTGAAACCCAGATAAGGGCCTCTCCCATTATATCTACTCAAATCATGACAAGCATGCGCACCAGAGACCTCCTCAAACCAGCACTAATCAATTCAATCCCGTGCAGACTATGATGGTAACAGACCATAGCATTGCTGGGCAGGCATTCTTAAGACCTGTCCCTACCCACAGGTTCTCTCAGCCCTTCCAAATACATGTCACACTCCTCTTGTAATAAATCTAGCCTTCCTAGAAAAGCTTTCATCTCCACAATTTGTTGCTTGCGCCACTTCTCCTCAAGTGGTTCAGCTTTCACTTTGTTCAACAACGGAGCTCGTCTTCCAGAGTAAATCCCAGTCATCAAGTCATTGAACGGGGACTGAACATGATCAGCCCTAGTACTCAAGAGATAACCCTCAATCATGGCCTTTTTCTTTGCTTCGGACTCCTTTAATATGTTTGCCACAGTATTCTTCATGTCATTCACCATATTGTCCCTTTCTTCACGGATTCGATCAACATCCCCTGCATTGCTCCCGACCAAGGCATTAGTCATGGTCTTGTCACGTTTAGGCTCATCTTCCCCCTCCTCTTCTTCTCCTTGTTCTCCATCTTTAATTTTCTCCCCATCCTCCTCTTCTGCCTGAACAAGCTGCTTCTTCTTCTTCTTCTCCTTGCCTTGCATAGATGCTCTGCTTACAGTTTCTGCATTGTGGCAATGTCCATCATCACCTTCGTCCTCTACACCCCACAATTGTTTAGATATCTTATACATAGCAGCCTCATCTGGGCTTTTAAAACTGTAGTTATTGACCTCCATATTCTCCACAAGAGCCTGAAACTTGGCCTTTAAGCGCCTAAGCTTATCACGAAATTGCTTATTACTATATTGAATATCCATTGTATTCCTAACATAGTCATAAACAGGGCTCATGTTTTTGGGTAGCTCGTTGCCTTCTTTGGTGAAAGCCAGGAGCCCATTTAAAAATGCAAGTTCATCTTTGAGATTCCACACATGAAGACCCTTCTTACCAGACTTTTGTGGCGAAGACGGCGTGCTGACGTTTTCGGTGACTTTTTGTTTCCGCGCTTTCTTCGTTTCCTTGGCCGAGACGTTGTCGCTATGCTGGACAGTGCGAGCTGTGGCTTTCTTCTTGGTCGAAGGAAACTCAGGGGTTTCGACGTTCTCCACCTCTCTGGGACGTTTTACTAACGTTTTAGCGGCAGCAGTTTTGTTGGAGATGGGGGCGGATGGCGATGGCGGCGGCAGCAGATCCTTCTGTTTCTGTGGCTGCTGCTCTTTCTTCTGCTCCTGCTGGTGGGGTTTTTTGAGTGGTGGAGTTGAGAAATCTGAATCATCTTCAGATTCAGAATCAGATGGATGAGGGGGAGAAATCGGAGTTTTTGCGTGGCTGGGGGCAGGGGTTCGGCTGTGAACCATCTTCTCGCTCTGCTCTGAGGAGGAGTTTTCGCTGCCTTCTGTTGTAGAGTCCGAGGAATTCATGGTTCTGGTTGTCCAATAAATACGAATAGAACAGAAGAGGGTTTTCTGTTATGCTCTGCAAAAGAAAACAGATGATGGTTTTCTGTTATGCTCTGCAAAAGAAACGAGAAGAGGGTGTTCTGGTGAGGGAGGGTTTGAGGGCCAAAATGATTGGATTTCAATCCTACTAAACAAAAGAGAAAAGTGCCTTCAGGTAAGGGTTCTCTTGTCTGCTCAGCAAAAGAAAAGTCTAGGGTTTCCCTGAGAAAGGGTTTTAGGGCAAATAAGTCAATGTGACTGAGAGCTTCAAGCCAGAAAAAGGCGAGCGAATTCTAATCTACCCAACGGAGAAAAACACGATGGATGTCTTATACTTTTGTTTTGTCTTGATGACGAGAGGAAACAGTGGGATATTGAGAGCAAACTCAACTCAACCCAAACGTAATGGAATCCAGCTAAGAAAGAAGTGATGATTTTCCATCATTTTATGAATTTTTTTTGAAGGGTTTGGGTGCACTTGGGGACTCCAGTTAAGATAGTAACCATGATTTAAGAAAATTAATAAAAAGTATGATTTTTTTAATGTACTAAAATTAAATTAAAAAGGGTTTTTAGATTGTTTGTTATAACTGGTTTTTGGTTTGCATTAGCCAAGGGTAATGGGGTAAAGGGTAAAGATTAATTAAAATGTTTTTTTTAAATAAAAATATATAGTATTATTTGATTAGATAAGTTTTTTTTTACATTTTTGAATGGGGTAGGGATGGGGTAAAGGGTAAATATTAATTAAAATGTTTTTTCAAAATATTTTTTGTAAAATAAAAATATATAGTTTTATTTGATTAGACAAGTTTTTTTTTATATTTTTTAATTGATTCAAAAATATGATTTTATAGTTTTGGTTTTACATTTTGAATTGATTCAAAAATCTTTTAAACTACTTGGTATATATTGTAGAATTATTTAAAAATCCTTTAAACCACTTGACATGTTGTATTATGATGACAATATATATAGTTGTCTTTTCTGTTGAAAAAAATTATGATGACACTTATATTGTAGAATTATTTAAAAATCCTTTAAACCACTTGACATATTGTATTATGATGACAATATATACGGTTGTCTTTTTCTCTTGAAAAAATTACGATGATGCCTATATTTTTAATTGAAAGTTATATGTAGCTTTATTTGATTGGATAGATTGTTTTTACATTTTGAATTGATTCAAAATTCCTTTAAACCAAATGATATAGGGTAGAATTATGATGAAACGTATATTCTTAATTGAAATATGGTTTTATTTGATTTCATTGGCTTTTTTAATATTTTGAATTGATTCAAAAACCTTTTAAACCAAATGATATAGTAAAATTATGATGAAATATATATTCTTAACTGAAACTCTCTACTAATTTATAAAAGGGTTGTATTTAGATTAAATTTTATTTTAAGTTAAAATGAGGTATATGAGAAATATTAATTTAAACACTTATTTTATGGGTAATTTTACAAAATGAGTCGAGAGGCGCTCTACAGCCTAGTATGGGGGAGATCTTGTGACGTGATATAACGTTATTAACGTTTGTAACATGTTGGCAAAAAATAATAGTGATAGTGAATATTATGGGAGAGATCTTGTAACTTGATGTAACGTTATTAACGTTTGTAACATGTTGGCAAAAAATAATAGCGATAGTGAATATTATGGCAGAGATCTTGTAACGTGATGTAACATTAGTAACGTTTGTAACATGTGAGCAAAATAAAAAATAATATCACTTTCGTAACCTTATTTTTATTAATAAAAAATAAATTTTTTAATATGCCAAAATAAATGTCGGCCACAAAAACAATCTAATATGGGGGAGATGTTGTAATCTTCCTACCTAACAAAACAATAAAAAAGTAAAAATTTAATTATGCGTAAAAAAAATATGTGGGTCAAGAAAAAAACACAAAATTGAATTATCCCCCAAAAAATGTTGGCACGTGGTTTTAAAACAATGTGCAAGGCATTTGAAACAACCCATGGTTTTATTGTACATGGTTTAAGAGGCTTTGCACATGGTTTTTAAACCATGTGCAAGGCCTCCTAAACAACCCATGGTTTTATTGTACATGGTTTAGGAAGGCCTTCCAAATGGTTTTAAGACCATGTGCAAAGCCTCCTAAACAACCCATGGTTGTAGGAGGGCCTTGCATATGGTTTTAAAACCATGTGTGGGGAAATGATGCAATGTTCCTTCCTAACAAAATAAAAAATAATAAAAAATATTATATGTTGGCCATAAATAATATTAAATATTAATAATAAAAATATTATATGTAGACCTTAAATAAAAAGATGTGTCTTTTGGTTTTAATCAAATCAATGGATACGAGCTTTGCACCTCGAGAGATTTGATCCATCTCGACGCTTGATAGAGCCTAGGATTTGGATCTACGCTGGTTTTACAAAATTTGATTTTAAAGAATTTAATGTGTTTCAATGATTTTTTAAGGTTTTTAGTCTATTTGAAAATCCTTGGATATGGTGGAACCGTGTTTTGTTGGAATTATGAGAAGGTGATTATTTTCATCGAATTTGCATAAGAGTGGTATTGAAAAAAAATGTGTTTTAGTATAATTCGGAGATTATGCGATTGAATACAATGTCGATATTTTTTAAGGTATTAACAAGAGAATGTACTTTGATTGATTATATGTTAGATTTTTAACATTAAGCTAACATAACATTAAGATCTTTAACTGAGAGAACAACAAGCACAACAATCAAACACAAGAGACAATGAACACGGTGTTTTTCCTCGGGGAAACCATAAATGGAGAAAACCCTGCAACTTCCTCAGAGATAGAATCAGCACCAAAGTGAAACCCAAAATAGTAAGATGATCTCCCGACAGCAGTAACCTCTTTCTTCCTTGCCCCAATGTCTTTCTCTTCATCAGCTATGCGCTACAACTGAGTGTGAGTGAGTGTGTGATAAATAGAGAGGCTAGCTCTCTATTTATACCAATTCCCGACTTGAATAAACCCAACTAGGGTCGACTTCACTAGGTGAGTCTAATAACCCTAGTGCCCCGGAACTGCGGGGACTTTAACCCTTAGACAATAGGGGGGTTACCCACCTTGACTTGACATGACTTGTTTACATTATAGGAACTCCCGATAGGAACCTCGGGCATGACATGACTCAAGTACATTACAAATACATCCCGAAATAAACATCGAGTTACAATACATCAGAAATACAAGTGAATACATTCCGAAGTTACAATTACATCAACACTCCCTCTTAACTAGGAGGTATTCTCTCGACACAATTTATCAGCACAAGTCTTCTTCTCTGTATCATCTGGATCATCATCGAGTCTTTGTCATCTTCACCTTCAAGTCATCTCTATCTTCAAGTCACCTTCATCTTCAAGTCATCTTCACCTGGATCTGGATCATCACTCGATCCAGATCATCATCACTAGATCTGGATCATTCCTCGATCTGGATCATCTCTGGAGCATCATCTCTGGATCTGGATCATCCCTCGATTTGGATCATCTCTACTGGATCATCATCACTGGATCTTCACGGGTGTTATCTCATGATTCTTCTCGTCATAGGAAGTTCTACAGAGCCAGCCCTTTTTCATGCTGGTTGTAGGCCTAGCCTCCATGTAGGTCTTCTTCCAGCACTTATATCTAACCCTAAGTCAAAATGGCATGCCCAGCACTTACATCTGATCATGTAGGAACCAATCCTATAATCATATTAGAAAGGCACGCCCAGCACTCACATCTAACCATGTGGGAACACCTCCCACAACCCTGTCAGAAAGGCCCAGCACTCACATCCGTCAACCAATGTCGAAAAGGCTCAGCACTTACACTTGGCCATGTGAGGAACCAATCCTCCATGCCGAAAGGCTCTGCACTTACATCTGACAACCAATGTTAAAAAGGCTCAGCACTTATATTCGACCATGCAAGGAACCAATCCTTCATGTCGAAAGGGCTCTGTACTTACATCTGACAACCAATGTAAGAAGGGCTTGCACTCACATCTGATCTTGTAGGAACCAATCCTACAGTCATATCAAAATGGCCCCCAGTCCCAGACTGAGCTACCTGGTAACTAACCAGGCGCCTCCATTCTAAGAATGGCATTCAGCGCTTACTTCTAATCATGTAGGAACCAATCCTACAATCACATAAGAATGGCTCAGCACTCACATCTGACATGGAAGGAACCAATCCTCTCACCATGACAGAATGGCTCAGCCCTTACATCTGACCATGGAAGGAACCAATCCTCTCACCATGACAGAATGGCTCAGCCCTTACATCTGACCATGGAAGGAACCAATCCTCTCACCATGTCAGAATGGCTCTTGGTCTCATCATTTCCCTTTGGAGAAAACCTCAATCTAGAGAACACCAAGCTTCTCCCTAAAGTACTCGAACTTCACCCTAGCCAATGGCTTTGTCAACACATCAGCTATCTGTTCCTCCGTCGCAACATATTGGAGCTTCAATGCTCCCCTCTGCACCATATCCTTAATATAGTGATACTTGATCTTGATATGCTTCGACTTGTCATGAAACACTGGATTCTCTGACAACTTCATGCAACTCTGGTTGTCACAATGTATACAAGTAGCATCCATCTAGAGATCAAATAAATCAGACAGTAGCTTCCGCAGCCATACTGCCTCACAACTAGTTGAACAAGCTGCGACATACTCTGCTTCAGCTGTACTCAGTGCCACACAGGATTGTTTCCTGCTAAACCAAGAGATCAGTCCTGATCCCATACTGAAACAACATCCTGAAGTGCTCTTCCTATCGATGGCACTGCCTGCCCAATCTGAATCAACATAACCCTCCAGGTTAATCTTCTGATTCACATCATACTTGAGCCCATAATCAACTTTACCTCTCAGGTACCTCAGAATATGCTTTGCAGCAATCAAGTGAACATGTCTCGGATCTATTAAGAACTGGCTCAAGGTGTTCACAGCAAAGCAAATGCCTAGTCTCGTGTTTGTCAGATACATCAAGGACCTAATCATCTGACGATACATTGTAGCATCAACTGTCTCTGATGAAGCATCACTCAATAGCTTCAGGTTCAATGCCATAGGTGTGGTCATGGCCTTGCAGTCCATCATCCCAAACCTCTTCAGGATCTCTACTGCATACTTCCCTTGTTCGAGGGAGATTCCATCCGCATTCTACCACACCTCCATGCCTAGAAAATAATGCATCATACCCAAGTCCTTCATTTCGAACTTGACAGCAAGCTTTCTCTTCGTATCAACAATCAGCCCATCCATACTTGTTACAAACAGATAATATACATATAGTAGGAGCATCACTGGGTTGCCATCTTCAAACTTGTAGTAAAGGTTGGAAACTGCTTTACTCTTGGTAAAGCCCAAACTGGATAGAAAGCTGTCAATTCTGTCGTACCATGTTTTGGGTGCCTGTTTCAAACTGTACAGGGCTTTCTTCAATCTGCACACATGAGAGTCCCTGTCATGTGTCTCAAAACCCAGTGGTTGTTCTACATACACTTCCTCTTCCACTACACCATTTAAGAAAGCAGTCTTGACATCCATTTGGTGTATCTTCCATTTCATTACTGCAGCCAGAGCAAGTACTGATCTAATGGAAGTGTATCTGGCTACAGGTGTAAAGGTTTCTTCATAATCTATTCCTTCTTTCTGGGAGAAACCACGAGCCATGAATCTTGCCTTATATTTCTCTATGCTACCATCTGCAGCATGTTTGATCTTGTAGATCCATTTGGAAGTTACAACCGACTTCCCTTCTGGTCTTGGGACAACATTCCAAACATCGTTCTTCATGATTTATTGATACTCTTCAATCATAGCATCCTTCCATTCTTTCCATTCTGCCGCTTCTTCATAATTGGAAGGTTCTTCATTGATAAAGTCACATAGTAAAGCTACATATCTGGAGCAAGATCTAGTTCTCTTTCTTTCTCTGTGATTCTCTTCTGGAGCCCCATATCTCTCCGCACCTTGGATAATTTCTCGTACCCAAGCAGGTTTCCTCTTGTGAGGATTCTTCTCTTGAGGTGGATCTATAGGTCTTTGTGGTTCTTCAAATTCTCGATCTTCTTCTTGAGTTTCTTCGTTCATGGTTGTATCATGAATTCTGGGTACTTCTGATTCTTCAGGTTCTTCAGCAGGTCTCTTTCTGGATTTGTTGTAAGCTGTGTCTTCATCAAATGTCACATCCCTGCTGATGTCGATCTTCTTGAATCTTGGGAATTATATTCTGTAAGCCTTCGAGCTTTCAGGGTATCCCACAAATATACCCTTCTTTCTTGAAGGATCTAATTTTGTTCTCTTCTCTTTTGGAATGTGTATGTACACTGGACAGCCGAATATTCTGAGATGGCTGACTTCTGGTTTCTTGCTGGAAAAGACTTCTTTAGGTGTCTTATTCTCGAGTACTCTATGTGGAGTACGGTTCTGTACATACACCGCTGTTATAACAGCTTCTGCCCATAGATGCATGGGAAGGTCCTGATCATGAATCATTGCTCTTGCAGCTTCCATGATAGTTCTATTCTTCCTTTCTGCAACCCCATTCTGTTGTGGATTATATGGAGTAGATAACTCCCTCTTAATCCCTAATTCTTTGTATAAGTCTTTGAATTCATTTGATGTGAATTCTCCGCCATTATCTGATAGAAAGGTCTTGATCTTCTTTTATGTGTGGTTCTTGATCAAGGCTTTCAATTCCTTGAACTTGCCGAAAACTTCATCTTTGTTCTTCATGAAGTAAATCCATGTCTTCCTAGAAAAGTCATCAATGAAAGAAACATAGTATACATACCCACTTAGAGAAATTGATGACATTGGTCCGCATACATCGGAGTGGATGATTTCCAAGATTCCTTTTGGCTTGCTCTCGCTAATTGGAAATGTTTTCTTTGTATTCTTTCCTTTCGCACATCCTTTGAAGACCCCTTCATGTTTTGCTTGAATTTCTGGAAGACCTTCAACAACTTTACTTGCAAGTGGTAGTGCTCTGTAATGCACATGTGCAAGCCTTCTGTGCCAAAGTTCATTTGGCTCTACTGTGTCATGGACCAAAGCTTGTTCTGGATGGCCCTTCAATTTGTATAAACCTCCTTCTTGTTCTCCAATTACTATTGCATCGTCAATAGTATTTCCTCTTGACCACATGAGGACTTGGGCAGCTACAAATACAACCCTCATGCCTTTTGCATCTAATGTTGATATGGATAAAAGATTCTTCTTTAGTCCTGGTACAAACAAGACATCCTTCATTTTCATAGACTTTCCAGAGTCTAGCTTATAGGAGGATTCACCACTACTTTTTATGGGATATTGGTAGTCATCCCTACGTTTCACCTTATGGGGTGAATTATGTTCGAATAGTTTCTCAAAGGATTCTTTAAAACCTGTCATGTGTTTGGAAGCCCCACTGTCAATAAGCCAATCTTTGCTTCCATGAGTGACAGTTCCCGTGAGAGCGGAGATCAGAACATATTCATCTTCACTTGAAGAGTCTTCACTTTCTTGTTTTACTCTCTTCCTGGGAGGATCATCATCCTTAGCAGTGTGAGCATGATGTCTTATTTTGGAGTTCTTCTTCTTCTTGGATCCATTCTTATTCATGGGACAATTTCTAGCAAAGTGTCCTATTTCATCGCATGTATAACATCTGAGTTTGGATGGATCCCTTCTTACAGGATTGTTTTTCTGATGAGAATGCTTACCTTGGTGATGATGATTTTCCCTTCTTCCCTTCTTGGAGTGTACTGTGAGAGCTTGATATTCACTTCCCATCTTTTCTTCTCGAGCTGCATTCCGAGCTTCTTCTTGTGAACATTCTTCCCACAGTCTACTGAACTTGACCAACTTCTTCCTAGCACAAATTCATTGGATGAAAGAATCCCATGACCTAGGGAGGCCATTCAAGGTTGTCATCACAATTTCTGCATTCTCCACTTCTTCATCTACTGCTTCCAACCGTTCTTTGATCTGGGAGACCCTTGTGAAGTATGACTGGATGGTCTCCTCATTCTGGATTCTTACATTCTTCAATTGGTTCCTTACAGTCATCTTCTGATTGATGTTCTTCCCTTCAAACAGTTTGGTTAGGGCATCAAACGTGGCTTTAGGTGTCTTGAGGGAGGACACCTATGGTATGAGGTGATCCTTGATAGAATCAGCAATGATCCTCTTTTCCATAACCAACTTCTTCTTATGTAAGGCCTTGGCCTCATCTCCCTCTGGAACTGGAACCTCCTCATGGATGTAGGAGTCCAACTCATTTTCTTCCAGGACAAGGGAGATCCTATACTTCCAGGATCGAAAGTTATCAGCTCCCTCAAGATTTTCATCAAGCTTGGTATGATGAGACATCTTAACTGACAACCTCAAATGGAAATACAAAAGATTTAGATCTTACTAGGTCAAGATGTCAGATCTGGATTTGGAGCTGAAATCCTGCAGTGCTGGTTCAAGAGCAGATTAGGGTTTTGATTTTCCAGAGTTCTGTCCAACCAAATGCTTTGATTTTGATCCCTAACTTCAATTTTGGGGAGGAGATCAATCAAGGCCTGGGCTCACTGAAAAATTCCTCTTTTGTGAAAAGCCCTAATTTCCGGCAGCAGTGTCAGGTCCAAAACTGAAAAACCTCAGAATTGGATTATGCTTCGACAGAAAGATGCGCCCTAGGGAGGAGAGTTATTCCACCCTACTTTTGCTGAAAATCTGTGGAGAGAGATCCACAAAATAGGAAGCCCTAGTTCCCGCAACTGCACAGTGTCTTCTTCTCAGGTTAGCTCTGATACCATGTTAGATTTTTAACATTAAGCTAGCATAACATTAGGATCTTTAATTGAGAGAACAACAAGCACAACAATCAAACACAAGAGACAATGAACACCGTGTTTTTCCTCGGGGAAACCATAAATGGAGAAAACCCCGCAACTTCCTCAGAGATAGAATCAGCACCAAAGTGAAACCCAAAACAGTAAGATGATCTCCCGACAGCGGTAACCTCTTTCTTCCTTACCCCAGTGTCTTTCTCTTCCTCAGCTATGCGCTACAACTGAGTGTGAGTGAGTGTGTGATAAATAGAGAGGCTAGCTCTCTATTTATACTAATTCTCGACTTGACTAAACCCAACTAGGGCCGACTTCACTAAGTGAGTCTAATAACCCTAGTGCCCCGAAACTGCGGGGACTTTAACCCTTAGACAATAGGAGGGTTACCCACCTTGACTTGACATGACTTGTTTACATTATAGAAACTCTCGATAGGAACCTCAGGGCATGACATGACTCAAGTACATTACAAATACATCCCAGAATAAACATCGGGTTACAATACATAAGAAATACAAGTGAATACATTCCGAAGTTACAATTACATCAACGTTATATTAAGCTCGAGCAAGGCTCTTGATAAGGATTAATCAAAACACATATTTTCCATGAAGAGAACAAAAGTATTTGAACTGATTTTAAATGGTGTATATTAAGTTTGAGTTTGGGCAAGTGGGTATGAGTGGTCATTGTTAAAAATAGCATCCCAATAACATTGCAGTGAAGAGTTATGATGCATGGGATGACACATTTTGGTACAATTAAGTGGCATTTATAGCGATATTTCTCTTGAAGTTTCTCTCCTTCTATACCTATTAATGAACATCCCTGCATTTGCTTTCCCTTTTCTTTCCATAGAGCTCTTGCCTTTCCACTGTGATTAGCAAAATGAGTGCATTGTTTCTAATGTGGCGTGCTACAACTTTTTCTTGCACCCTTCGTTGCAAAATCCTAGATCACTAAGTGAAAGACAAATTGAACTAATAGGGGGCATTCTCACCTCACTGCCCTCTTCTACTCTTTAGTGCTAGTTCTTATGTAGCATAAGGGAAGCTTCCCTAACATTAGGATTACTAAAGTTGTAGAGTGAAAGCTCAAGGAGAAAAGGTTATTTACCAAAACAAGGTTGCAAAAATATGAAATTAAGCTCAATACTAGTGTCTAGAAACCAGGGCACATGGGGTCATAAATGGAAGATTACAATAGACACAATTACAATGAAAAAGGGATATACAACCACCTACATCGTTTGTAGTCCAATCTTGCTACTAAAAGGTTTAGAGGGATTAATCAAGTGGTTATAGGAATACTTTTTACAACAAAGGTACATTAAGAAATGGAAAAAGCTCCATTACATAGTCCTAACATTTGTTATCTTTCAAGACAACATTGAAGAAATATGTAGAAGTTTAAGAAGAAACTACTTCCCTACTTAACAAATTAAATGAAGGAAAAAATTTACCCATATAGAAGTCCCTTCATGCATGCATTTGTCACAATGAAAGCTATTAAGAATTATTTCAACATGAAGGCACCATTAACACCAAAATGTATTTACAAGAGTAGTGTCTCTCTCCAAACCATTCCCCCTCTTTAAAAATGGAGAGAGCAAACCCTTATATAGGTTTCAACTCCATCTCCTCAATAACAAAGAAATATTTTTTGTTATCGTAGATCCACTATTTGCTCAACCACTTATCTAATAATAAAAAAGTGGTTAGATCTATTTTTCCTCCGAGGAAAACAAATAAAATAATGTTGTATGCTAGTCAACTCTCATGACAAGTTGAGCAATAATAAAATAATGAGTTGATTGTGTTAAACCATTGTTCTAAAGATGATTGACCATGTCACCAAGCACCAACGATCCCCTAGATGCATATAAAAAATAGAAAGGACATCCAATAGAAATTGCTTCATAGTTAAAATGCATTCTCCTCGTCAAACTAATCTCATAGCTCCATACAATTTTATCTTGAAACTAATAATGGAACAAAGTGACCACATATATTGAAAAACATGTGTTTCATTTTAGGAGGTCATGGACTCAAATCCAAAGAGGGGTGTAGGGTATGTACACCTCCGTAGACTTTAGCAGTCAAATCGTTGTGCAGAAGGGGCATTGTTCCACAAACAAAGGGGTCTCATGCATCAATTTGGTGTTTGGATTGCTTGTGACCTTAAAATTGTGTGTGTATGTGTGTGTGCACATGCATGTGTGTGTGTGTGTGTGTGTGTGTCAAGGAGCCACATCCATTGACTAGTCAACAATGCAAAGGGGACAATGCTCCAAGGTTTCATTCTCATGATGGCATCATTAAACCAATATGCATAAGCCTCTCTGAAAATTGAATTTATGAAAAAGTTGAGGGGATGGATCCACCAAGGTCATTGGTTACACACTTGTGTGAAGAAGAAGGGGACAACCCCATACAACTCAACTCCACATTGGTGATGCCATAACATGTGTTAAAGTGTTGCCCTCATTCCATATGATTGGTCAAAATATGTGAAGAAAGGTGGTTCCATGCAACATCCAACAAGACAACTCCATATATGTGATCAAAGGGGTCGACCCCATGGTTAACCTGACTCATGGCCCCATCAAACAAAAAATGCATATTGAAAAGGAGTAATTCAAATATTATATAATTTGAACTTTTTTCTGCTATAATCGTTGAATCTACCTATACAATCTTTAGTTAAATTGTTAGTTTTCATTGTTTAAATTGCATTTTTGAATACATACATAGATTCAGCCCCCTTAAATATCCTCAGTTGTGCAATATCAACAATTGATATCTATAATTCGAACAACTCTTCTAAATTTTTAACCAGATTTTAGACAAAATTTATCAAAAAAATTCAAATCATAACATATTTAAACTACTACTATTAAAATTGTGAAAAAAAAACAACCCGCATGTAAGCCCAAATCAACAACTCAATGTTGAGGAATGACTTCATATTCATATTCACTCAATGTTGAAGAATGATTCCATATGCATATTCATATTCACTCAAAGAATGTCTCCATATTCATATTCACTCAATGTTGAAGAATGATTCCATATTCATATTCACTATAATAAATGCTATGCTCATGAAAGGGATGTAAGTGATGTCCATGGAAAGGTGTGAACGACTAATTCTTCCATGGAAAGTGGTCGCTTCAAAAATATAATTATGGTTGAAAACCATGAAGAAAGGAGGATGCCCCACCAAACATCGGCACACGTGAGCCTTCACTAATATAATGTTTAAATATGTGTATTGTAGTGGTTCTGAGGCTCATGTTTATACCAGATCCAAGGGGACGCCTCAATTATGATAACAAACCTCCCCCCACATTTCACAATATTTTCCCACCATGGTGATTTTCAATGATTAGTCTACGTGCATTGTGATAAAAGAAAGGGGTGGCCCCATTGTCCTAACATATGCTTACACCATCATGGCAAGTTCAAGATAAATGTTGTTTTGTGATATAAAGGGGTGGTACTATCCACATTATAAAATGATAACATCAACATAATTGTTCATGTTTATACCAAATCCAAGGGGACACCTCAATTATGATAACAAACCTCCCCCCACATTTCACAATATTTGCCCACCATGGTGATTTTCAATGATTAGTCTAGGTGTATTGTGATAAAAGAAAGAGGTGGCCCCATTGTCCTAACATATGCTTACACCATCATGGCAAGTTCAAGATAAATGTTGTTTTGTGATATAAAGGGGTGGTACTATCCACATTATAAAATGATAACATCAACATAATTGTCCATTGGTTCACAATAAACCACTTGTTATAAGCACTTATATGGTACATCATTATTAATCTTTCAATAATCATTAGTCATTATGGTCTCATCCATTTGGGAGAGCAATTTATAAAGGAAAAAAAACTATTTAAAAATTATGTCAATATAAATATAAAATGATATGAAGTACAAAAAAACATTACTAATTATGTTGATCTAAAGATATGTAACCATGATCATCCATAACAACTAAATTAGCTACAACTTAAACAATCAAATGTAAGCACCATTTTTAAGCAAAAACATAGTTGTACCATTTTTATGTAACCATGATCATCCATAACAACTGAATTAGCTACAACTTAGACAATTAAACAATCAAATGTAAGCACCATTTTAAGCAAAAACATAGTTGTACCTTCGTGTCCATTGAAATGTCTTACAATGTGATCTCCCAAGCTCAATCGTTGTGATGAAAATCACATGTGTGATTCTCATACAAGATTAGGCTATACAACATGTCGAATAAAATTCAAAACCGATTTCTTTTGGATATAAAAATTTAGTAGTTTTTTTATATGGATATAGATCCTTAACAAGAATTTCAAAGAGTTTGAAAAAACTACTGACTCGTTAAAACTTTCATTCTTTTTCATTTAAAAACAAAAGGGGCATCTTAAGCTATCTCATATTATTATCTAGGTTGCAATCCAACCTTATATGATCTATCAAAATGGTGGGCAGATGGGGAGGATATCATGTACAAACCTTATCCATTGAATTGTTATGAAGAATTATTTTTTCATAAAAATGAGGGGATAACAAACTTGCTCATTGGATCATTATAAAGCATTAATTGCATGTTTGAAGGATAAACACATTTACAATAGAGATTATGGACCTTGAATATTGAAGACCAATCAAAGCCACATATTCAAGGATTGGGTTATAAGTCAAATCCAAAACCAAATTGTAAATAAAATCCCAATCCTAAAAATGATGAGGAAAATGAGCTAGCTCATAAACAAAAACAAGGCCAATATCCTTCATCTATTACAAATGAGAATAGGACTTATGTAAACATTTCTAAGGAATGTAACTTGTGTTTATAAGAGTAATGGTGCTACCAGGTATGAGGGAGCTCCTAAATTTGATACTAAGGCATCAAAAGGATTATAACACTTCCTTGTTGCACACAAAGTTTTTAGTTATGATCCTCTCTTTTCTTCATCCCCTTCGTATTTGTAATCTTTTTATATGCATTCATGGTAGTCTACATTCAATACAATGACACAAAATGGAGTATAACTTATCCTTGTACTGCACAAAGATTTTAGTTAAGATCCTCCCTTTATCCATTTCATTCATTTTGGTAATCTTGACCCTATGTGACCCTCATTTACATTCATCGTAAATTGTTATATGCTTTTCAATGAAATCAATGATGAAATACTCAAAGGTAGATCTCGACCACTTAGGAACTCCACCCCATTAGTTGGCATTGTGTTTATTTGTTGGGTATGCATTTAAATTTGGTTAACCCTTCTTTCCTAAAAAGGGCATGCACTTGAAAACTGGTCTACACTTGAAGTTCAATCTGTTATCTTTTTCCCCGAGGCCGTGTTGTGCTTGTTTAGAAGTTCTATAATTTATTAATCTCCTTGGTTACATCAAATTACTTCAAATTTGTTGCACATTTGTTACCCCATTTTATTATACCATTTTAAACTTTTGAAACAACTGAATGTGATGTGATACTTTCAATTCAAGAGAAGGGAGGGAGGCCAATAATGGGCCACCCTTAGAAACTCATCCCAATCGGAAATGTAGGCATCGCCACAAGTTGGCATACAACACCTTGCACCTAGATGGTCATGTGTTAGAGGGCAGGGGAGGACTTCTTTGTGCATTGAATGACAATGTTTATCCTGCCTCTTCTAGTGGTTTGCCCTACCCATTTAATTCACTAGTGTTTTCTTACGACCATCGAAACATATTCCATGTCACCAACATGAAACCTTGAACTTGGCCCCTCACCTACATGTTTTCCTGGGCCCTTGCCCAAACATGGGATCTGCACTCATTCCTTTTATTTTTCTTAATATATATTATTGTTACTCCCAAGTTAACATTTACCGCATTAGAACGATTCCAAAAATTGTGAAACAAAGATTCCAGAAATTGGTGGAAAAACAAAACTACTATGATTGTGAAATGAGATTCTAACTAATATCCACAAAAGTAACTTATTTCGTCCAAGCTAACATTGGACAATAATTCAAACCTAAACATATAATCACCATGTTTCTATAATAAAAGTAAGCAACTATGATATCTGGTTATATCATTGTCTTCTTATATAAGAACTACTATTCAAGCACTAAAGATTGAGAAACATAACATTTACTTTAGAAACACACAGATTCTAAAGTCTGAAATGAATTTACAATTTTGTTTCTGCCTAGAAATTTGGTAATATATCAGTGCTCATGTGGACACCTAACAGTTATCATGGAACATAAAGAAAACTAAATTAGACTCAATCAGTCATAAGTCCATGCCAGCAGTAAAATAAGCCCATACCCCATTATGGCTTTTCCACAGTCCACGAAGAATTTTGTTGTGGAGTACAAAAAAAAAGATATGGCACTCCATAGGCTTCATTTAGTAAGAGTTCCAAGTAATAATTGTTTATTGGCAGACTCACATGAGCCTTCTGCCATGATAAGTTCAAACCACTACTGAAATAAAATCATTATCCACCATTGACCTTTCCATTATAGTGCATCAATACTGTTATGGAAAACACAACCTAGTACAAGGAGCTCAACACATTACAGTTGGTAGAATGGAACACTGGACTCTTTGC
The DNA here is from genome assembly GCA_001517045.1 of Pseudotsuga menziesii. NCBI lineage: Eukaryota > Viridiplantae > Streptophyta > Pinopsida > Pinales > Pinaceae > Pseudotsuga > Pseudotsuga menziesii. The sequence continues at coordinate 22,312 of LPNX010723114.1, read as the reverse complement.
AGGATCCTTCTGCCATGATAAGTTCAAACCACTACTGAAATAAAATCATTATCCACCACTAGCATTCCATTACAGTGCATCAATATTGTTATGGAAAACACAACCTAGTACAAGGATCTCAACACATTAGCGCTAGTAGAATGGAACATTGGACTCTTTGCAGGAGCTTTCTGCCATGATAAGTTCAAACCACTGATTAGCCTTTCCATTACAGTTCATCAATATTGTTGTGAAAAACACATTGTAGTACAAGGAGCTCAACACATTATAGCTGGTAGAATGGAACACTGGAAACCTAGAATGATGGGTTCTTTTTATACAATAAATGTGAGCACAGATATGGAAGATCAGTATATAATATAAATTAAGGCAAAAAATATAATTACAAAGAGCAACATGGGATGAGCATATCATTTAAAAAAAGCAGCAATCCTATGATCACTATAAAAAGTTTCAAGGAAGGTTGACAAAACTTGGGTGTGTGCGCTCCCCAAGTTACATTAGCATTGAAACCCAGATAAGGGCCTCTCCCATTATATCTACTCAAGTCATGACAAGCATGCACACCAGATACCTCCTCAAACCAACACTAATCAATTCAATCTCGTGCAGACTATGTTGGTAAGAGACCATAGCATTCCTGGGTATGCATTCTTAAGACATTCCCCTACCCACAGGTTCTCTCAGCCCTTCCAAATACATTTCACACTCCTCTTGTAATAAATCCAACCTTCCTAGAAAATCTTTCATCTCCACAATTTGTTGCTTGCACCACTTCTCCTCAAGTGTTTTAGCTTTCTCTTTGTTCAACACCAGAGCTCGTCTTCTAGAGTAAATCCCAGTCATCAAGTCATTGTACGGGGACAGAACTGATCAACGCTAGTATTTAAGAGATAACCCTCAATCATGGTCTTTTTATTTTCTTCGAACTCTTTTAATATATTTGTCACAATATTCTTCATCTCATGCACCATATCATCCCTTTCTTCATGGATCCGATCAACATCCCCTGCGTTGTTGTTGAACAAGGCATTAATCATGGTCTTGTCACGCTTAGGCTCATCTTCCCACTCCTCCTCTTCTGCCTGAACATGTTGCTTCTTCTTCTTCTTCTCCTTAGCATTCATAGATGCTTTGCTTACAGTTTCTGCATTGTGGGGATGCTCATCATCACCTTCGTCCTCTACAGCCCACAATTGTTTAGATATCTTATACATAGCAGCCTCATCTAGGCTTTTAAAACTGTAGTTATTAATCCCGATATTCTCCACAAGAGCCTGAAACTTGGTCTTCAAGCACCTAAACTTATCAAAGAATTGCTTATTACTATAATGAATATCCATTGTATTCCTAACATAGTCATAAACAGGGCTCATGTTTTTGGGGAACACGTTGCTTCCTTTGGTGAAAGCCAGGAGCCCATTTAAAAAAGCAAGTTCATCTTTAAGATTCCATACGTGAAGACCCTTCTTACCATACTTTTGTGGCGAAGACAGCATGCTAACGCTTTCAGCGACTTTTTGTTTCTGCCCTTTCTTCGTTTCCTTGGTTGGGACTTTGTCGCTATGCTGGATAGTGCGAGTTGTTTCTCTCTTCATGGTCGACAGAAGCTTAGGGGTTTCAACGTTCTCCACCTCTCTAGGATGTTTCACTGACGTTTTAGTGGCAGCAGTTTTGTTAGAAATGAGCGCAGGTGGCGATGGGGACAGTGGCGATAGCTGATCCTTTTGCTTGTGTGGTTGTTGCTCTTTCTTCTGCTCCTATTGGTGGTGTTTTTTAAGTGGCGGAGTTGAGGAATCTGAATCATCTGCAAATTCTAAATCAGATGGATGAGGGGGAGGATTCATAGTTTTTGTGTGGCTAGGGGCAAGGGTTCGGCTATGAACCATCTTCTCGCTCTGCTCTGTACATGAGTTTTCGCTAGCCTTTGTTGTAGAGTCCGAGGAATTCATGCTTATTATTATCCAATAAAAATGAATAGAAGAGAAGAGAAGAGGGTTTTCTATTACGCTCTGCAAAATAAAAGAGAAGAGGGTTTTATGTTATGCTCTGCAAAAGAAAAGAGAAGAGGGTTTTCTGTTATGCTCTGCAGAAGAAAAGAGAAGACCTTTTTCTGGTGAAGGAGGGTTTGAGGACCAAAATGCTTGGATTTCAATCCTACTGTTGGTGAAAATATATGTTAATTAATTCCAAATTAAAATTGTCAACCCAGGAAGGTAGCTTATGAGATGCAAACACTATATGTGGAGGACTGAAGGCTTGAACTAATCTAAGCTAAGCTGAAGCTGGTAATCTACCTAAAATTGAGTAAGGGTTCTGAATTATCAAACAAATCAGAATAGTATCAAGCTATACTACTCTACTCTATGGACAAAAATTGAAATTGCAATATGTAAATAAAATATCGGTCTAGGAAACAAGACTTAATTGAAAACAAGCTACTTATGAAAAAAATGAAACTACTCAACAATCACTTAAATGGAAAAGACTATTCAAACTCTAACCATGAAACAAATTCATAAATATAACTACACGACAATTTCAAAGTAAAACTAACTATTAAAACAGGGAACTATGCTATCTTGAAAAAGATGATTGACTTAGTTAACCTAAGAAATGCAAATTAACAGTTAACTATAAATTTAAGAGAAACAATGAACGATTCACAAGCAAATTGAGCTAAGTTATCTAATTCCACTCTCCTTGAGGAATTCGAGGGAATGTATCAAAATGATTTTCAAATGCGACAGAGAAACAAAACAAAAGTAAATCTAATTTAACTTGTACAAAGAGGTGCAAACTGAAAAGTGACCAATTACAAGTGATTTTAAACATTGCAACTATTATTCATCCATATGCAAATGACTTGGAAATAAGTTCGATCTAGAAGCAAGTAGAAAACTTAAGAAGATTATTCTATTTCTGAATCAAATCCTATCCATGAACATCTTCATTAATTATGTAAATGAGAAGAGCAGATCCTATGCTTGAACCGAGGTTTATGATCAAACCATGAAAAAATGATGTACTTTTGAAAATGAAATTACCAAGCTTTAATCCAAAATCAACATTGACAAAGATGAAGTAAACTAAACTAAGAATGAAATTAACGAGTTCTAGAACAGTAACAAGTTAAGAAATGAGACAAAGTATTAACTACAGATCAAAGTACAACTAGAAAGGAAAACTAAGGCAAGCTAAACGATAAGGAATAACTAAAAATGAATATGAAGCTTAAGCAAAACATTATGCCATTCAAAACAAGGGTCTAACTACATATACAAATGCTGGTAAACTACAAGAAATAATACAATTCGAAAACCTAAGAAATTGAACTTCAAACAATCATAAAAACAAAACAAAAAATATTAAAGTTCGGATGATAGTCCAGAAGACATTCCGAATGAAAAAAAATTATGTAAACTATGGAAATAAGCAAACTAAATGATTCTAACGACAGTTGGTTTATGCATATTAGTCTATGGTGCAAGCAAAACAATAAACAAGTTGTTTAAATTGAAATAATAGGAAGCAGCTACACTGATTTGTATCTTCCGAAAGAAACCATTTTCTACTTCATAATAAAACAGAGTTGAAAGGTAAACGGATATAATCTACAACTACAGTAACATTAACAGAGCTAGATCTGATTTCAAACTGAACTTGAAATACTGAACTAATTAAATTCTATCTAATTGCAATGGAAAAGCTAAAAGGCAAGCTGAAAGAAACTACGCATGACCGGTCATTTTAAATTTTGGAAAGGTAAGTTGTATTAGCAATAGGAAATTTATTACAGGAAACAGAAAAACACCATCTATAGGAAGACCAAGTTAAATACATACACTGAAAATAAAAATTACTTATATGCAGAAAAGAAATAATGAAATATACACAATGAAAAACCTCTGGTTGTTGAGAGGCCCTTCTCAGCAATCAAGGGTTGTGTCTAACTAAGTTCAATCACCAACAGAACACGAATTTACTCATCATTAGCCGAAAACTGAGACTTTTTATTAAAACTGGAACAAAGCTGATACAACGTTTTTCTCCTCCTCTTCTTCACGACCCTGGGCGAGTTTATATAATAGTTTATAAAGGGAAAGAAAGTAACCCTTTCAATGGTCCACTGCTCTAAAAATAGTAGGCGTTAAATGTTGGGGAAACGACCCATTAAACAGACAGGTCGTCATCTCTAAATCCACGCATGGTGGTTCCTTTGACTTGACTAGTTGGTGTGTTGGCAGGATGGACGAGTGGGAACCCAGATCTTCTCGATCAAGGGCTCACAAACTATAAGGGCCACATTGCCAATAGAACCCACATCGTGGCTTTTACCTTTATTGCCATGGAATATTCTAACCAATGAATCCAAGGGTGCGAACAAAAGTCTTAACGATGGTCTGAAAGCGACTAGGTGTCTTGGACATGAATGCGCATCTGGATGAGAGTCTGTTTGAAAACCATAACCTGCAGAATGAAGTCTACATGCCAAGCAAGTTGAGAAGTGCTAGATTAATGTTAATAAACAGTAAAAAGATGATAATTAATTAAGATTTATGAAATATTCAAATGTATTCATACCTGAGTTCAAATGGTGGTCTGAATGGCAAGAAATATGACTTATCATATCAAAAGTGATGAAAATAATGCCAACAGAGTGTATTCAATGATAAAAAATGATGACAAAATTGGACATCAACACTCCCCCAAACTGGAGATATGCCAGGTCCCACTGGCAAAGAGGAAAGGAGATCAGGACGACGGTTGAGCTGCGACAGCAGCTGCCTTCAACTTTGAAGAGGAAGAAGTGGATTTGAGTCTAAACTTCCTAACTTGGGCCTTCAAATGGTGGGTAGGCATTTCTGAACGGAGGTAAGTGGATGCAAGGGATGCAGGGGATGCGACTAGATGGACTCGGAAAAGATGAGAGCGAGTAGAGTGAGGGTGAAGATCAAGTAGGCATCGGTTTAAAACGCGGTCCATTTGAATGTTTGAATGATCATAAGGTAGAAATCGACACGTTTGGGTGATCATGCCATTATTCAAGAACTTGAATCGTGTGCCATCATAAAGGTGTATGCATTAATGAACTCGTATGACTGTGAAATTTTCAACCATATTCCAAAGTAAACTTTGGATAGGTTGAAAGAAATTTTTATCATGGAATTATAACATAAGGTGCATTAAAAATCATGATGATCTTTGGTTGATAAGATGACGATTTACATGATGATTTTCGCATACAAATTGATGAGGAGATGAAACTATATGTAATATAATCAGGCAAAAGATTATGGAAATTGCATTTATGCAAGATTAATTAATTCGTTTTGTGGGGTTGAAATGAGTCAAAGAATGAAATTGTAGTGTCTTCGGATGCATAAGATGAGACTTGATACTTCCTGACATGGTTAATTAATTAAATTCCTCGTTCGTAATAAAATATCTTGGCATACTTAGTCATGTTGTTATAAAGCTATGGTTTCATTCAGATCTTCATTCAACGTTGCATTCGACATCCTCTTTTAATCGCTTCATTCGACACTTCATTCAACCCTTCATGTGATACTACATTCGACACTTGATTCGACCCTTGGTACAAACCGTTTATCTAAACAAGATGTGCTTGCTGGATCTGACTGAATTCTGATTATGCAGAGAATTTTCTGAAGCTGCCAACAAGTCTTCTAGAATGAAATTGTTTTTGTTGTGGCTGCTTCTTTCGAAAGGACAATGTAAACCTGCTCTTTTTCTGAAAACATCCTGACTTATGAACTATTTCAGTCACTCTTTCTTTGTTCAACATGGATCAGAACAATCTTTTCTTCTGTTACTTGCATTGTTCCTGAAACAAAAGATCATTTTATAAGAGATAAATGAACTTTTAATTGTTTTATAAGTAAACAAAAATTAGAAACAGTTCTGAATCCTCTCCCCCAAACCGAAAATATGGCTTGTCCTCAAGCCATCAAATAAAATCTGATTAGTATTCAAACACTTCTATTAACATTTAACAAATAACTCCAGGAAGTTGTAGTTATTGTATGAAAAAGAAATATCAACTAATTATGGAGATGATTCATACATGCAAATTCATCAAAAAATAATAGTGCTTATGAAGACCATATGAATAATGATAGTGCAATTGATGCGAAAATTACATAGGAAAACCGATCATCTTTGACTCATTTTGAAAGATATCTTGTCATCCAAAGAATATAGATAAAGTTTACCCTAGAGTTCGTTAGATTTCTATGATTACGGGTCCCACTTCTAGGACAACCATATCCTAGGTATTGTTTGAATTAGATGATAGGGTCTAAGTCCAACTTAAAGCCATTCTCTAGTGACAGTATGAATAATTGGCTTAAACATGTATTTGTGTACTCAGGTTTTTTAGATGAGCCATGTGCATAATAATGCATTCACCATATCTCTATTACTCGATATTTCCCCACTGCCAACAAGCATGTTCAGTACCCCGACGGGTTTACCTTGGTAACATGCAAGCATAGCCCCACTGCCAATGATCCTGTTTAGTACCCCGACGGGTTTACTTGCATTTACTGAGCTTCCTTGTTTAAGATTTTACTTAGCATGGACCCGCTACCAGCGAGCCTGTTCAGTACCATGACGGGTTTGCTTTGTATAATGATTTTAGTATGTGGAAGCCGGTTGGCACTAGAGTGTGTCAAGCTTGCTAAACACATAACTCAAATTTTTAGAGCGAACCTTATGAGTAACTTTATTTATAATAGCCCGCATTACCGATCATGCCAAAAGAGAATAACCTAAAGTTGTCCAGTGACCTCTCAGTCTATATTCTTCATAAAAAGATTAGTAATGTTCCCCATAAGTAGGAATATCACTTACTCTTGGGATACCTTTTAATAAAAAATGCTTAAGAGACAAGTTTTGATAATGAGTCTGGGATGAACTAGTAGTCCATAGGTGTTGGATAAATCTTTGAAAAATATGATGGTTATGATAGGTCTTCGAGCAACTGTTCTAATGATAGAACAGGATTGTGCATGTATTAATCAAATACAAACATACAGAAGCATGAAAATGAAACTAACAAAAATAATCATAGAAGAAAAGTGGTTAAAAAAAATCAAGAATTTTCATTTTGCAAAATAATCAAGGGAGAATAAATCACAAGAAATACGTCCTTTTTTAATTGATGAAGCTATACGAGCTAACCAAAATTCCTGTGTAAATATAAACCAATTGTCAGAAATGATTCTCATTTATTCCAAGAAACAGAAATATATGTACATAATATCCTATTCTACTTATGGAGAAAGAAAACAATTATATTCAAGTATATGAATTCTTCCAATGTAACCAAGTGCAAAGAACGATTAAAAATATACCTTTATCTACATATGCGAAAATTATTACAGTGATTAACTGGATATGAAGAACCAACCGACTTACTTTCTTTTGAAAAAGAAGGTGTTGAAGGAAGGAATGGTGTTGTGGTCTGGTTACCTCTTGGAACCAGCTTTCAATGTAGTCATCGTACTCACCTTTCTTCACTATGTCCTGCAGATCCCCTTCTCCTAGATGATCAATCTCTTGAGAACAAGATGGACCTATCAGCTTGCATGTAGAGAACTCTTTAATTTTTGGCCACTCTTCTTCGGATATAATCCCCAAGTTGTCAATTTCCTCCGCAATTTGGCACGAAATATGTTTTTGTGGCTCCTGGGACTTTGGTTCGTCTATCATTTTAGGAGAGGTTGATAAATTCTTGAATTTTGTCAAGATATGTTCTTCTTAAGAAGAATAAATTGAGATCCCAGCTGCTTCTAGGATTTGAGAGAGTTCCCTCATGCTAATAAGCACCTTCGAATCCATATCTTAGTCGGTAGGTCTTGCTTCACACAAGGATTAGTGGTTGGGGTTCCTACTGCACCCAAAATTTTGTTTTTTTCTTTTCTTTTCTTTAGAATCTAATTACAAAACATATCACACACTTGAAAAGAAAAGACCTTATGACAAACATAAACACACCTACATAAAAATGAATCGAACGTAACAAATCCGAATACAGCACCTGATGTAAGAAAACACAATGAAATTTTGCAGAAAATAAACATTCTAAAGAAACACACTCAAACTTTGCAGAAAATAAACACACTTAGTGGAAAGTAAACACACCTAAGCTTGCTGAAGAGATAACACACTTGCATAAGAGTAATTTGCAGGAAAGTAAACTACCTAAATTTGCAGAATAAATGCACACACACATGAAATTAAACTATAGAAAAGTAAACTATCTATGTTTGCGGAAAGAAAAATGCACCTAGAGGAAATAAATAAAAAAGTAAACATTCTTTTGCGAAAAGTAAAACTTGCAAAAAGTAAGGACACCTATGAGAAAAGAAGCACACTTTGCGAAAACAAGATTGAAGAAAGTAAAACACACTTGCAAAAAGGAACAACAAGGCTTTGGGGCGACCCACTAAAGTGGATGCGTCATGCTGTTACACTATGAAAATTCCATAGTGAAGTCGTCTTTGTGTCTTATCGTTTCCCCTCCCCTTTGTTGTGCAATGTAAAGGCAACCTATCTACCCTTACCTACCTAGACTCCAACCCCTTCAGCACCTCCCCGACAACGACCCCAAAATGTTGGTGAAAATATATGTTAATTAATTCCAACTTAAATTGTCAACCCGAGAAGGTAGCTTATGAGATGCAAACACTATATGTGTAGGATTGAAGGCTTGAAATAATCTAAGCTAATCTGAAGCTGGTAATCTACCTAAAATTGAGTAAGGGCTCTGAATTATCAAAACAAATCAGAATAGTATCAAGCTATACTACTCTACTCTATGGACAAAAATTGAAATTGCAAGATGTAAAGAAAATACCAGTCTAGGAAACAAGACTTAATCGAAAACAAGCTACTTACAAAAAATGGAAGCTACTCAACAATTACTAAAATCGAAAAGACTATTCAAACTCTAACCATGAAACAAATTCAGAAATCTAACTACAAGACCATTTCAAAGTACAACTAACTATTAAAACAAGGAACTATGCTGTCTTAAAAAAGATGATTGACTTAGTTAACCTAAGAAATGCAAATTACCAATTAACTATAAATTTAAGAGAAACAATGAACGATTCATAAATAAATTGAGCTAAGTTATCTAATTCCACTCTCCTTGAGGAATTTGAGGGAATGTATCAAAATAATTTTCAAATGCGACAGAGAAACAAAACAAAAGTAAATCTAATTTAACTTCTACAAAGAGGTGCAAATTGAAAAGTGACAAATTACAAGTGATTTTAAACATTGCAACTATTATTCATCCATATGCAAATGCTTGGAAATAAGTTCGATTTAGAAGCAAGTAGAAAACTTAAGAAGGTTATTCTATATCTGAATCAAATCCTATCCATGAACATCTTCATTAATTATGTAAATGAGAAGAGCAGATCTTATGCTTGAACTGAGACTTATGATCAAACCATGAAAAAATGATGTACTTTTGAAAATGAAATTACCAAGCTTTAATCCAAGATCAACCTTGACAAAGATGAAGTAAACTAAACTAAGAATGAAATTAACGAGTTCTAGAACAGTAACAAGTTAAGAAATTAGACATAAAGTACTAACTACAAATCAAAGTACAACTAGAAAGGAAAACTAAGGCAAGCAAAAAGATAAGGAATAACTAAAAATGAATATGAAGCTTAAGCAAAACATTATGCCATTCAAAACAAGGTTCTAACTACATATACAAATGCAGGTTAACTATAAGAAATGATACAATTCGAAAACCTAAGAAATTGAACTTTAAACAAACATAAAACAAAACATAAAATATTAAAGTTCGAATGGCAGTCCAGATGACAAAAAATTATGTAAACTATCAAAATAAGCAAACTAAATGATTCTAACGCTAGCTGGTTTATGCATATTAGTCTATGGTGCAAGCAAAACAGTGAATAAGTTGTTTAAAATTGAATTAACAGGAAGCAACTACAGTGATTTGTATCTAAGGAAAGAAACCATTTTCTATTGCATAATAAAACAGAGCTGAAAGGTAAACGAATCTAATCTACAACTACAGTAACATTAATAGAGCTAGATTTGGCCCGCGCGGGTGTGGCTCATTGGCGGTTTCGTTGTTATGAAGTCACTTGTTATAAATTGGAGGTCACGAGATCAATCCCACCTGGGTTTACCTGTGTCCCATGTCTTGCGGCGGGTGTGGGGCACCTAGGGTTATAGTGGTAGCAGGAATGGATCCTTGGACCCCGTCTCACACGAGTACCAGCCCAGCCCCAGTTGCCGATTCCCCTAAAAAAAAAAAACAGAGCTAGATCTGATTACAAGCTGAACTTGAAATACTGAACTAATTAAATTCTATCTAATTGCAATGAAAAAGCTGGAAGGCAAGCCGAAAGAAACTACACATGACCGATCATTTTAAATTCTGGAAACGTAAGTTGTATTAACAACAGGAAACATATTACAGGAAACAGAAAAACACCATCTACAAGAAGACCAAGTTAAATACATACACTGAAAATAAAAACTACTTATATGAGAAAAGAAATAATGAAATATGCACAATGAAAAACATCTGGTTGTTGAGGGGTCCTTCTCAGCAATCAGGGGTTGTGTCTAACTCAGATCAATCACCAAAAGAACACGACTTTAATCATCAATAGCTGAAAATAGAGACTTTTTATTAAAACTAGAACGAAGCTTATATGACGTTTTTCTCCTCCTCTTCTTCACGACCCTGGGCGAGTTTATATAATAGTTTACAAAGGGAGAGCAAGTCGACCCTTTCAATCGTCAACTGCTCTAAAAATAGCAGGCGTTAAATGTTGGGGAAATGACCCATTAAACAGATAGGCCATCATCCCTAAATCCACTCATGGTGGTTCCTTTGACATGACTAGTTGGTGTGTTGGCAGGTTAGACGAGTGGGAACGCGGATCTTCTCGAACAAGGGCTCACGAACCATAAGGGCCAAGTTGCCAATAGAACCCACGTCGTGGTTTTTGTCTTTATTGCCCCGGAATATGCTAACCAATGAATCTGAGGGTGCGAACGGAGGTCTGAACGATGGTCTGAATGCGACTGGGCGTCTTGGAGATGAATGCGCGTCTGGATGAGAGTCCGTTTGAAAACCATAACCTGCAAAATGAAGTCTACGTGCCAAGCAAGTCGAGAAGTTCTAAATTAATGTTAATAAACCGTAAAAAAATGACAATTAATTAATATTTATGAAATATTCAAATATATTCATACCTAAGTTCAAATGGTGGTCTGAATGGTAAGAAATATGACTTATCATATCAAAAGTGATGAAAATAATGCCAATAAAGTGTATTCAAAGATAAAAATGATGACAAAATTGGACATCAACACCTACTAAACAAAAGAGAAGAGATCCTTCATCTAAGGGTTCTTTGTTTTGCTCAACAAAAGACAAAGCTTTCCACTAATAAAAGACTAGGGTTTCCACTAAGAAAGGGTTTTAGGGGAAATAAGTCAATATGAGGGAGAGCTTCAAACCAAAACGCGAGGAAGAAAAACACGATGAAATAAGTAAAGATTAATTAAAATGTATTTTCAAAATATTTTTTTAAATGTATTTTCAAAATAAATATTTTTTTAAATAAAAATATATTGTTTTATTTGATTTGATAGTTTTTTTTTAACATTTTTGAATTGATTTAAAAATATGATTCTATAAGTTTGGTTTTACATTTTAAATTGATTAAAAAATCCTTTAAACCACTTGGTATATTGTGGAATTATTTAAAAATCTTTTAAAACATTTGAAATATTGTAGAATTATGATGGCGCCTATATTCTTAATTGAAAGTTATATATGGCTTTATTTGATTCGATAGATTGTTTTTACATTTTGAATTGATTCAAAATTCCTTTAAACTTGATGAAATAGGGTAGAATTATGATGACACCTATATTCCTAGTTGAAATATGGCTTTATCTAATTCCATAGGTTTTTTAACATTTTGAATTGATTAAAAAACCCTTTGAACCAAATGACATAAGGTAGAATTATGAAGAAACATATATTTTTAATTGAAAGTGTTTACTAATCTATAAAATGGTTGTATTTTAATTAATTTTTATTCTAAGTTAAAATGAGGTATATAAGAAATATTAATTTAAACACTCATTTTATGGGTAGCGTTACAAATTTTGATTTTAAAGAAGTTAGTGTGTTTCAATATTTTTTAAAATTTTTAGTCTATTTGAAAATCCTTGGATATGGTGGAACCGTGTTTTGAGGGAATTATGAAAAGGTGATCATTTTCAACGAATTTGCATAAGAGTGGTATTGAAAAAAAGAAGTGTTTTAGTATAATTCAGAGATTATGCGATTGGATACATTGTTGATATTTTTTAAGGTATTAAGAAGGGAATGTATTTTGATTGATTATGTTAAGCTAGAGCAAGGCTCTTGATAAGGATGAATCAAAACACATATTTTCCACGAAGAGAACAAATTTATTTGAATTGGTTTTAAATGGTGTATATTAAGTTTGAGTTTGAGCAAGTGGGTATGAGTGGTCATTGTTAAAAATAACATCCCAATAACATTGTAGGGAAGCGTTATGATGCATTGGATGACACATTTTGGTACAATTAAGTGGCATTTATAGCGATCTTTCTCTTGAAGTTTCTCTCCTCCTATACCTATTAGTGAAAATCCCTACATTTGATTTCCCTTTTCTTTCCATAGAGCTCTTGCCTTTCCACTGTGATTAGCCAAAGGAGTGCATTGTTTCTAATGTGGTGTGCTACAACTTTTTCTTGCACCCTTCGTTGCAAAATCCTAGATCACTAAGTGAAAGATAAATTGAACTAATAGGGGGCATTGTCACCTCACTGCCCTCTTCTACTCTTTAGTGCTAGTTCTTCTGTAGCACAAGGGAGGCTTCCCTAAGATTAGGATTGCTAAATTTGTAGAGTGAAAGCTCAAGGAGAAAAGGTTATTTACCAAAACAAGGTTACAAAAATATGAAATTAAGCTCTATAGTAGTGTCTAGAAACCGGGGAACATGGGGTCATAAATGGAAGATTACAATAGACACACTTGCAATGAAAAAGGGTTATACAACCACATACATTGTTTGTAGTCTAATCTTGCTACTAAAAGGTTTAGAGGGATTAATCAAGTAGTTATAAGAATACTTTTTACAACAAAGGTACATTAAGAAATGGAAAAAGCTCGATTACATAGTCCTAATGTTTTTTATCTTTCAAGACAACATTGAAGAAATATGTAAATATAAATGACATTTAAGTTTAAGAAGAAACTACTTCCCTACTTAACAAATTAAATGAAGAAAAAAATATACCCATATAGAAGTCGCTCTATGCATGCATTTGTCACAATGAAAGCTATTAAGAATTATCTTAGCATGAAGGCACCATTAACACCAAAATGTATTTACAAGAGTGGTCTCTCTCTCCAAACCATTCCCCCTCTTTAAAAATGGAGAGAGAAAACCCTTATATAGGTTCCAACTCCATCTCCTCTGTAATACCCCAGTTTTGACCCCTTGGTATTTAATTGTACATGATGTAAATATTATATTTGAATCATGGAGAGGAGCTCAAGGCCAAGGCCCTGCCATTGATTGATGTTTTGTGAATAGGTGATCAAGGTTGATACCTATGGTTTTAGTTCTGAGTCATACATTGTATATTTGGGTTATCCTGAAGATGTACAAATTAATATAATACCACAACTAGCTATGGGACTGTAAACGTTAAAGAGATGGGGGCATGATTCCACAAGGGATAGGGTGGGGAGATGTACATCAGATACTAGGTGAGAGATTACAGGTTCAATCCTCATGAAAACCATGTTTTTAAAACCTTTGTTGTTTTGTCGAACAAGTCACCCCAACGGACGTGAAATCAGAATTAAATCCTTTTGGATAGAAATTATGTGCTCGCTAGCTGATGTTAAACAACTTGCTAGTTGAATCAGCAGAATTTTTGTGGGTCATTGGATCTATGTCTCCACGAGATCAATGGTGGACTCCAAACTTGATGAAGTGGATTACGTTGGAATTTCGTGCACATCAAGAGTTTGTTAATACATGCTAGTTGAATTAGCGAAATCGCTATGGGTCGTTAATCTGTTTGATGTTTGATCTCAGTCGTAGATCTATGTAAAACTTGCTCGTTCTTTGATTCGTCTACCCTGGTTCGTTCTTGGTACTCAGTCATTCAATTTTCCTGCAGGAAAATGGTTGAGGCAGTTAATGCCTTGGGCATAGCAAGGCATGGCAGTCGATTTCATGATTGAGCAAGCCTGCAATTCTACAGTTTGGGGGAACCCGTATTCTTGCTTCTGCAGCAAGCAAACCCACGTGAATGCGTGCCTAGTATATCATTTGGCTTTTACCTAGGGGGGGGATAATTCATTTTCTGTTCAATTATTATTCACGATGGACGCAGGAGTCATTCACTCATGATGGTTCATTGTTATGTTATCCTGAGTCGTGGATGAGTGGTTCCGCAGTGATTTTCTTTGTGTTACAAAGTGAAGCCTGTGTGCTGTGTTTTTCTTTGTGGATTGTTGTGTTGTGCATCCCTGTTTGGTTTGAAGACTTAGCGAGGGAGGAGGGCCAGAATTGGCTGATAAGCCTAGTAAAGAGAGGAACCTCACAAACAGATCAAGAGGGGTTGGTAAGTCCTGCCTGCACACCCGGGAGAACTCTAGAAGGGAAGGTATGGAATGAGGGACTGTGTAGCATAAAAGGGAATACTTCCTTATGTTGGGTGGGGTAGGAGTTGTGGAGACCAAGCCAGATCTAGTGTAGGTGTCCTTAGCTCTAGGGTTGAGCTGACTAGCCTAGCAATTCTACCTTTCCATAGCCTTAGCAGACTAAGAAACCCATTTGTTAGTCGGTTTGACTATGTTTTGAGGTGAATGTTGTCTTGGATGAGTAAGTCCAAGGAACCCATATGTTATTGGCTTGTTTCCTAGTAGCCTATGAAACCCAATTGTTTATTGGCTTGGATGGACAATCTGTGAAACCCAACTGTAGGTTGGTTTGACTGTGTTATGATGTGTGTAAGCCTGTTGTTCCCTAATTCCTTGTGGAAATCATGCCCAGCTTGGGGGTGGCAGTGTGTTGAGAGATTAATGAACACACTGGGTGGAATGTTGTAGTCACCTAGCTAGTTGCGGGACAACTTAATCATCAAGATAAGTATCTTGGTTATGCTCGTTTATGCCATGTATTTGCTTATGAGTTAATTTGATCATGTTGAATGCTTATTGATGGCTAAGTAGAAGTTTACTTTTGTTATGTTGCTTACATTTTACTTCTGCACATGCCTTGTGTTTTTGTATTGCATTTGCCTAAGTTCATGGAGGCTAGAATCTTGTTACACGGCCAAAAATGCAGCTAAGGTAAGAATCATTGAAGTTCCTCCCCTTGGAATTCGCATGCGGAAGGTGGAAACCAAAAGATGAAGAGTTGAACATGACATAATTGTTGTGTTTCCGCACTACGGGATCCACATGCGGAAGGCAGAAATGGAAATTGAAAACAAGGCAGAAAGTGTTTTTTGATTTCCGAAGTCCGAGGTTGGAAATCAGAATTCGAAAGTGTAGAAAAGGCTAAGTTTGTTTATTGTTTCTGATTTCCGTAGCGAAAGGCGGAAGTTAGAAGGTGGAAAGTGGATAAAGGATTTCATCGTTTATTATGTTTCCGATTTCCAATTTTTGAGGTCGGAAAGGCGGAAAGCAGAAGTGCGGAATGCGGAAAGCGGAAGAGTCATTAAGTATTTTCGTTGCACATTATGTTTCCGATTTCTGAGGCCATAAAGTGGAAGTGTGGAAGGCGGAAGAGCCGTTGAGTGTTTCTGTTGCCCATTATGTTTCCGATTTTCGATTGCTGAGGTCAGAAGGGCGGAAAGTGGAAGTGCGGAAGGCGAAAGGCAGAAGGCGGAAGGTGGAAGGTGGAAGGCGGAAGCCTGACAATTCACTTCGTCGAGCCTTTGAGTTTTTGACTCCCGAGTTCCGAGGTCAAAAAGGCGGAAGGCGAAGTGCAGAAAGGACAAGTTCAGTGCGGAAAAGGTGTTTTCGGTCGCATAAGGGATCTGTCAAGGGAGGAACGACTGTTATAGTGGTTCCTAAGCTTGTGAATGAAGGTTGAAGTGTGTGTTAACGTTCATGCCCTGTGTTTCGAAGGAGAAAAAGGGTTCTTAAAGCAAAGTTTTTTCTATCCGCATTATGGGGTATGGGGACATTATAGAGTGGTATCAGAGTTGCGAATTGCAGCATTGGGCCTGGATGGGCTAGAAAGATATAAGAATACCCTATAATATCAACATTGTAGTACACTACAGATTGGTATCAGAGCTTATGGTTGCAGCACTGGGCGTAAATGGGCCAGGCGACAGTAAGTAAATGGTTTTTACTTCTGAAATTGTTATGTAGATAACAAATAATGTTGTTAACACATTTTACAAAGACATAGTGTTGTTTGTAAAAGTGGGTTTTTGGCTCAACCATGAGAACCTACGACATGAATGATGCGTAGGATCCCTATGAGCACAAGGAAGATGTCATGGGGGAAAATGTTCGTGTTAGAAATGCTGAGATAGAGTCTAATGGGAGAAGATTCTAAGAGACTCTGCCAAATTTTGCAGCCACCATGAGAAGCCTAAGCATGGAGAAGCAGAGTTACCTGGCAGATAATGAAAGATTGGCTAAGGATCAAGAGGAGCAGAATCATCGCCCGCATGGGTGTAGACTAACTGGCAAGTGCCGTGTAAATGAAGGAATGTTGTAAAGGAGGTCTCAAGTTCAAATCTCAACTAGACTTAACCGTGCCCCATGCTTGCGGGCTGTGTGGACGCACCTGGGGTTATAGTGGCAGCCGACGGGAATGGACCCCATGTCACGCAAGTACCAGAACCGCCCAATGACTGACTCCCCCAATACAAAAAAAAAAGAGGAGCAGAATCATCTAAATGCATCCATGCTGTAGATTTTGACAAACGTCCAGAGGCAGATGAACTCAGAGCATCGAATAGTAAATCTGGAAGGAAGTAGGAGCGGTGCTAGAAGAAGAAATATACTTTCTAGTGGGTCATCTGACTCTGAGGGATCCACTGGGGATTCAAGTTCCTCTTCTCATAAGAACATAAGAAAGAGGTGTTACCAGAGTCATTCGCGTGATGAATTCGAGAAGGAAAGGCCTCCTACATTTAATGGTGAGATAAAGAACGGTCAAGAAGTTGAAGCTTGGCTTCTTGGGATGAGGAAATATTTCCAAGTCCAAGACTATTCATGAAATATGAATGCTAGGGTAGCCACATTCAATTTGATTGGAAGAGCATACACATGGTGGGAGCACTTCAGGCAAGTGAAGGAGATTAGAGAGAGGAAGATCATGTGGAAACAATTCAAGTAGTTTTTTAGGAAGAAGTACCTCTCTAATAGGTACTATGATGACAAGATCAAAGAATTCCATGAGCTAAAATTTGGGCAACAAACCACGAAAGAGTATGCAAATAAGTTCTTGGAGCTGTTGAGGTATGTCAGGTATATCAGGGATGATAAAGTAAAAATCTAGTGTTTTTTGAGTGGGTTGCCTCAGTCTTACAAAGACGGAATTGAGTTCTATGAGCCTAGAACTCTGGAGGAAGCAATTAAGAAAGCTAAATATTGCTATGAGCAAAGCAAAGGAAAACCTAATTACAATAAGACATGGAAGGATAAGAAGAATGAAAAGTTTGATCAGAGGAAGAAAGGTTTCAAGCCTTCTAACTCCAGGAATCAGCAACAGCAGCCATCACAAGCTGTGAGTAACCCAGCTGGGGTGATGGGAGAAAATCCAAGAGATCCACAACATAACAAAGAGCCTCTCCAATGTTGGAAATGTGGAGGACCCCACATGCGCATGAACTGTCCACTTGGGGATGGGAATGTAAGGCCAGCTTACACTAGTACAAAATCACGGATTTTTCCACGGAGGTTTTCCACGTTTCTTACTTTTTGGTGTAAAATCCGATGGTACAGGAATGAGGCGTCGATGTATCCATGCCTAGCCGTCACTGTATCCACGCCGGGACTCTTAGACGTCGCTGTATCCATGCCTGACCGTCTCTATAGCGACGACATCGTCTTTTGTTGACTTTTTACAACGGTCAAGTTGACCTAGGGCGCAAAAGTCAATGTTTGCCATCGCTATAGCGATGTCTAAGAGTTCTATAAAAACAAAGACCTTAACGAGATTTTCTTCACACTTTCCATTGTTGCAACACTGTTTTCGGGTGATTGTTGGAGCTGTTTATTATTTCCGTCTCCTGCTGGTGAACAATCCATTTCTAGATCTACATAGTTCGGATTTTAAACGTGCAAGGTTAGTTTGTGTTTTCAAATGATGCATACTTTTACTACTTCATGCTAATGTTATTTCCTAGATGAAGTTAGTGTATTTTTGTTTCTATGTCCCCAAAGAATAATATTTCTACCCTAAGGCATCTTTTATTGTCTCACTTAATGAAAGGCTTTTAGAAATAGCGAAACATCCTATGATCTTTCTAAGATAACTCCCATAGGTTTAAGGTGAACTTGGAGAAAGAGAAAAATCCACGTTTCAACACCTCGGAGATATAGAAAAATAATGGCATTCTTGGTATAATATGGGTTAACAACTGGAGTTGATCTCATCATATGCATATTTCAGCTGCTCTTTTTGAAACTACACTTTAGTTCAACACCATTCGTAGAGTCTCTAA
>LPNX010723098.1:951083-973927 GCA_001517045.1 Pseudotsuga menziesii | reverse complement strand
GATGATTTGCTTGATCAGTTGAAACATGCCATTTATTTTACAAAATTGGATCTGCATAGTGGGTATCATCAAATCTGTGTTGCTGAAAATGATGCCTGGAAAACAGCGTTTAAAACGAAACAGGGTTTGTATGAATGGCTTGTAATGCCTTTTGGGCTATGTAACGCTCCTACTACTTTCATGCGGGTCATGAATGATGTCTTTCGTCCATTCATTGATGATTTTGTAATTGTATATTTGGATGATATCCTTGTGTTTAGCAAAACCTGGGAAGAGCATATTGTACATTTGAAGAAAGTTTTAGATGTACTGAGGAAGGAGAAGCTTTATGTAAAAATGTCTAAATGTGAGTTTGCTAAAACTTCTTTAGTATATCTAGGCCATATTATTGGTGGAGGCCACCTGCGAGTGGACCCAGCCAAGGTTGTTGTCATTGTAAACTGGCCACGGCCTAACACCGTTACTGAAATCAGAAGTTTTCTAGGTGCGGTTCAGTATTGGAGGAAATTCATTTCTGGATTTTCTTCCATTGCTGCTCCATTACATGCGTTGACAAGTGTTAAAGAAATTTTCCAGTGGGGAGGCAAGAATTAGAGAGCCTTCGACACCTTGAAGGAAAAGATTAGCACAGCACCAGTTCTAACGTTGCTAGATTTGCAGCAGCCATTTGAGATCGAAACCGATGCCAGCGGGTTTTCCATGGGAGCAGTTTTGATGCAAGGAAGGAAGCCAGTCTGTTACCATTCAGAAACATTCTCTACTGCGGTAAGTAACTATCCGACTTATGACAAAGAGTTGTATGCTTTGGTACAGAGTGTGAAGAAGTGGAAACATTATATCATGGGAAAAGAAACAGTCATACATACTGATCATCAGCCACTTCAATATTTACAATCTCAAACTAAAGTACAACAAAGTAGACATTTAAGATGGATGGGGTTTTTACAGCAGTTTCATCTTGTAATTAAATACAAAAAGGGAATTCATAATAAGGTAGCAGACATGTTATCAAGGCCACCTATGAATGCTTCAATCATTCTTCAGAACAGTTCATTAACCCATGAGAGTTATGTTGAACAATATGCAAAAGATAAAGATTTTAAGAACGTATATGCATCATTAACACATGGTAAACAGGAAGAGAACTATTTTGTGCATGATCAGCTCTTGTATCATCTTGGTAAACTCTATATTCCAGAGAAAGAAAGAGTGCATGTGATCCGAGAGGCACATAGTTCATTGATTGCAGGACATTTTGGAGTAAGTAAAACATTGTCTATATTGCAGAATCACTGTTATTGGCCTTAGATGCAAGAAACTGTAGCTAAGTATATAAGAGGTTGTGTTATGTGTGTAACAAGTAAGCCTAGCAATAGGAAATTGGGTTTGTACACATCTCTTCCAGTTTCTTCTCGTCCTTGGGAAAGCATTTCTATGGACTTTGTAGGAGGACTACCTATGTCTAGAAAAGGGCATGATTATCTATATGTTGTTGTGGATAGATTCAGTAAAATGTGTATCTTAATGCCATGTAACAAATAGATCACCGCTAAACAAACAGCTCATCTATTCTTTCAGAATGTTTGGGTACATTTTGGGCTACCCATGTCTATTGTATCTGATCGGGATTCCCGGTTCTTGGGAGAATTTTGGTCAACTTTATGGGAGCTTATGGACACTAAACTGAATAAAAGTACAGCTTTTCATCCACAGACAGATGGGCAAACAGAGGTAGTAAACAGGACAGTGGTCCAGCTGCTCAGAGGATATTGTAGTAAGCATCCTAAACTCTGGGATGAGCAGTTGCAGTATATACAGCATGCCTACAATCATGTAGTTCATTCTTCCACGAAAAAATCTCCTTTTGAAACTTGTTTTGGTTATCTGCCAAAAACACCAATGGATTTCTCTTTTGGAAAAGATGCAGTGGATGGACATCATGATGCAGATAAAGATTTAAAGTTCATTCAGAGAATCCAAGCAGTGCAGCAGGAAGTTCAAGAACAGTTGGAGAAGAGCCAGGAAAAGTACAAAGCCAGGCATGACAAGCATCAAGTTGATGATCAATTTCAGGTTGGTGACAGAGTTTGGTTACATATCACCAAAGAGAGAATGAAAGGTGAAGGTAAAAAGCTTAAGCCTATCAGGTATGGTCCTTTTGAGATCTTGGAAAAGATCGGTACAAATGCTTTTCGCTTGAATTTACCTCCATACATGCAAATTTATTCAGTTGTCAATGTTGAGAATCTTAAATTGTATGAGCCTCCTAAGATCATGGATGAGGAAATTATCATGCAGATTCCTTCAGTTGATGATAGGGCACCTAAATATATGAATAAGTTGCAGGATGATGTCATTCTTGACAGAAATGTAAGGACTTCACGGAGGGGGAATGCTGAGTACCTTCGAGTGGGGCTTAAAGGCATGCATCCCAGCAAAGCAAGATGGATGGAGATTGGAAAAGTGAGGGAGTTGTACCCTCACTTACTTGTAGAATGATTCAGGATTTTGGTGGTCCAAAAGCTCTCCAATGGGGAGGAATGATCCGGTGGATTATTCGTCTTCAAATTACACTGACCCTATATGGTACAATGGTATTTAATCTATGGTTCAAAGAACATAACATATGTTTTAACTCATATATATAGCTACGACAGACTTATCACTTGCTGTGATAGACTTAGCTGCGACAAACTTAGCTGCGACAAACTTATCACACCTGTTGTGACAGACTTAGCTACGACAGACTTATCACACTGCTGTGACAGCCTTAGCTGTGACAGACTTATCACTTGTTGTGACAGACTTAGCTGCGACAGACTTATCACACCTGCTGTGACAGACTTAGCTGCGACAGACTTATCACACTGCTGTGACAGACTTAGCTGCGATAGACTTATCACTTGCTATGACAGACTTAGCTGCAACATACTTATCGCACTTGCTACGACATCGTGAAGTTAGTGGTGACATCAAACGGTTACGTTACGTGTGATGCTATGGTATGGTGCAACATATGTGCGTAACGGTCATTGCAACATGTTGTGAGTCAACATGTGCGTGGAGTTAGTTGCAACGTTTCGGGGATATGGAACGTCGTGGCAACATAATGCTTGTGCAGTGACTTGGCCGAATTGCATGGTTCAGCTTAGCGTATGGTTGTAACAATAATAAAAAAGATAACAGCTGAGATGATGGAATCGAATCGGTTACTTATCCCTCCCACTAAACTCTTAAATAGAGGAGTCTAGCCACCGACAAGGGGGCGGATTGTTTTGGAGCGCAGAGTATCGTTTCTCTGTTATGAGAAGCTTAGAGATCAATTTTGCTGCGAAGTGTCTAGATGATGTGCTGTAGAAGTCGACATTCTCTGTTATATTTTAGCTTTCTTTGTCTTTGAATGCTGATTGTAATTTCGAGAGAAAGGTCTTAAAGATTTTGTACAGCATTCTGTTTACAGTTGCTGAATTTGTTTCCAGAACCATTTTGTACCATTTTAAAAAAGATTAATTGGATCGGTACCCATTGGAGAGGGACCCGGAGACGTAGCCCAGTGGAGGGGGTGAACTCCGTTATCAACTTCAATTTGTGATGCTCTGATTCTGTGCTTCTTTATGTCTTTTTATCAGTTTGTTTTCCATCTGTTTTCAGTATTTAATTTATGTTAATGTTGTTCCATTAATTAACCTGTTGAATGCATTCTCTTAACACAAACTTTTAATGCACACAAGTTGAGGTCCGACGGATCAATAATAAATTATGTTTAGACATTATAAGGGGATAAATATTTACTAATTTCAATCTTATTAAATAAATACAAGAGAAAATGGAAGTGGAAATAGAGCATGAAGACACATGGAGACTATGGGGCCCACACTAGCTAGAATTCCTATGTTAAATGGTATCTTTCTCTTGCAAATTTGAATATATGGGAAGTCTAATGTTTTTGTATGGATTATAATGTTAATATACTTGTCCATATACTTCATAGGTCGAATTTGGGATGAATTGTAACTTACATGGGGGAGGAAGAGCCAAATGGGAGTTTCATGGACACTTGGCTAGATTCCCCTTACATTTTATGACAGCTATGACACCAATGATGGAGATTCTATGACAGTTATGACCCAATTCAGATATGAAGGCTGAAATTATGACATACTGACATGTCAGGCCTGAATAGAGAATCTTGGAGGTCGAAATTGGGAGTTGGAGAAGGCCAAGAGGCTCCTACTCAAATTTGGGAGAAGAGGGAAGGTGAAGAGAGAGGCCACATGGCATAGCATGAGCAACCACACCAATTCGGCTTGGCTTTGGTTTATGGATGGATTTGGAACCTTAGAATACCAATAATTTTTATAAAATACAAGGATCAGCCATGAGAAGAAGCTTTTGCTCATTTGTGAAATTGTCATTTGTGAATTGTGAGAGCTAGTGGATGACTAGTTTTCTTGCTTAAGCCAATTTCAAGGGTGAAAGATTCCAATCCTAGTTGGTGTTTGGAAAGGCCACTCAGGTCTTTCATGGAGATTTAATGGAGTCTTATTTGCAGGTGTAATCTACTGTAAATAATGTGGATTCTTCTATTGCAGCACTCTCTCTCAACTATTTCCAGTTTTCACACCATATTCATGCCAATGGAGGGATTGCGCTTTGGGTGAGCTATTGATCTCTTTGGAGAATATTATAATGCTCATTATCTTATGTTCTAATGTATATTCTCTGTATTTCATGTTTAGAATACTCTTCGGTTGAAATACCCAAAATAATTCATGTAAAAATGTTGAACAATGAAGAAATAGTGTCATTTCCCCACTATCTTGTTGTGAACCATTGCAATGCTGATGATTTAGAATTGGGAGAGCCTTTAATTTTCCATTTATGATTGGAATCAGTTCAATATTCTCTATTCTTCATTCTCGGAAATTTTCAAGTCGAAATTCCCAAGAGTTGTCTGTCAAAATGACTTTTAATGAGCAAACAATGACCATTTCCACTCCATTTTGATATATGCCATGGTAATGCTTATTATTTCGAATGGAGGAATGTATATATGATAAATGTATGATGGATGGACTTTAATTAATGTGTATTTCAAGTCTCATGTTCAGTAGTTAAGCATTGGAATCCATTTCACTTATTTTTATTGCATTGGGAGAAAATTTGGTGCATTTTCCCCAAGGGTCAAAATTGTGGCTTGGGGGTTGTTTTGGAAAGAGTCATAACAGACTGTATAAACTGAACCATGATGCATATGAGACTTTGAAAAGGTCCCTTACACATACCCAGCCTCTGTTCAGAAATTCAAGTGACTTTGGGATCATTTGTGAAGCCATTTCTGGAAATTACTCGGGGGGAATTGGAGCCCCAATTTGCTAGTAAAGACTCCTACTTTGAACAAAACATTAAATAAGTTTTCAGAAGTAATTTGGAGGTCACAAAACATACATGAGCATTATATTTAATTTATATTATCATTCATGTACCTTCAGAGAAAATTTGGAAGCATTTGGGTCAACTTGGAGGTCTAGACATCAAAACTAGTCAAGAGCCAAAATTGTGAAAAAATTGGAAAATTGGGCATTTTAATAAAATTCCAAAAAAGGGACATTACATAAAGAGACTCCAAAAATACATTACATGATGTTACACTCGATACTATTTCCCTGACTTACAACAGAGTTTGTACCTCAAGGTCCATACAAAATAATGACATCCTGAAACGAGGAAAACACATCTCCGGTGGGGGTACAACAACATACAGTGATAATATACATCAAAATATATTCCAAAGTTACAAATACATCAAGACTCCCTCTTAACTAGGAAGGTATTATCTATCTCTCCACAGTCATCAACACACCTAGTTCAGTCATCATCATAGTTGCTGCCATATTCATATTCTAGTCAATCATTGAATGGTATTATGTTTCATCGAAAGTTTCTACAGAGCCATCCCTTTTTCATGTTAGGTGTAATCCTAGTCCTCATCCAGGTCTTCATCATATCTATGAGCAAGGCATCACGTAGGTACATCACATGACCTTCTTTACAATGCCACAGTAATAACCTACATCTCTTACCGTCATCTCATCATATCCAGATCATCTCTTTGTCCTACAATAAATAAAACAAAACATGCAAAGCATATAGAGTAGAACCCAGATGCAGACCACATGCATTCTACCAACATAGGAACATGCCAAGATCTAACATGCATCTACCACTATGCGAGAATCTCCTAGGAACACACCAAGTGCATTACGTCTCTATGTGGTTAACCTACGTTCTACCAACATAGGATAACTACCCAGGTGCACACCAAGTTCCTTGTGACCTCATCATCTCCAACATGGGAACACACATACACAAGGATTGATTAGGACCGAACGACCTACGTACCACGCCAGGCTCTTTTTCGTTCAGGTCAACCTCAAGGACTTATTACATCCAAACAACCTACATCTAGATTTTTTTTTTCATACAACCTTCGGGACTTATTACATTCGAGTAACCTGCTACACCAGGACCCCTTTTACTCCCTGAACACCCCACAGGACTTACTACATCCAAACAACCTGCTACACTGGGATCTTTTCCATTGGAATAACCTGTCTCAGGACTGATTACGTCCAAGGATAACCTGCGAGCTTCGTGAGACTAATTACATCCGAGGACAACCTACAGGACTGATTATTTCTAAGCAACCTACTACACCAAGATATTTTCCACTCGGACAACCTGTCTCATTTCCCATGTGAGATCTCAAGAATATGTGTATGTTGGTCTCTGGTCATCTTCTAGCATGAAAAAATATCAGGATTGATTACATCCAAAGATAACTTGCGTGCCTTTGCCAAGACTGATTACATCCAAAGATAACTTGCGTGCTTTGCCAAGACTGATTACATCCGAGGAAAACCTGCAGGATTGTTTACGTCACCAGTACAACCTGTATTTAACTATGCTAGAACTTATCACTCCCTTTTTCGATGGGTCTCGTTCTGGATCACACCAAGTCTTTCTCAGAAGTACTCGAACTTTACTCTGGCTAGAGGATTGGTAAATACATCGGTTATCTGCTCCTATGTTGCCACGTAGATTTATTGCTCCTCTCTGCACCATATCCCATATATAGTGAAACTTAATCTCTATGTGCTTCAACTTGTCATGGAACACTGGGTTCTCTAATAGCTTCATGTGACTCTGATTATTGCAGAAGATATAAGTCGCTTCTAACTGGAGATCAAACAAATCAGACAGTAGCTTCTACAGCCATACTTCCTCACAACTAGCTGAGCAAAAGACAACATACTCTGCCTCAAATGTACTCAATGCCACACACGATTATTTCCTCCATCATCTATTGAAATATTCTTTGAAAGGTAGCCCATGAAAACCATTTCATTTTAGTAGGGAGTTTCCCCTTCCCACCAAATAAGAAAAATGTTGTTGTTGGCATGTGCAATAAGTGCATATATGAATTTCAAAAGATGGCTAGAGATATAAAATGTTATCTATTGGATGAGAAACTTGAACTTCATCTTCCAGGAGGGAAGATTCATATAGGTTGAGACTATTGACATTTACTATGTTGTGAAAGCCCAGCTTATGCAAGAAATCTAGATAATACGAGTACTATTATTGATACTATGAAAAATGGTGTACATAGTATAATGTATGGGTTTAATATTGTGGTGGCACTAGACTTTGAAGCACTATTTGTCCAAGTACAACCAAACCCGATCTCCAAGTTGAAACTATACTAGGATATGGTGACAGTCTTGGAATGACTTATAGCATGAGAGGTTGCTAATGTTATTGCAACTTGTGCATGAATGTGTGTTAGTTTTTGCAAAAATGAAGAGGCGGTATTTTCGTCATGTTGTCGGTGTGGTGAGGTCACATGCTAAATCGTTATTGGAAACTCATAAAGTGCAAAAAGTTAATAAACATAACAATCTTCAAACAGAGAGTAACTTATAGAGACATTCACTTCTTTATTATAGTTATGTTGTAGCACATGCCAAAGAGTAACCTACTTTCAAGTAACCAGGGTAACACGTGTTACTTGAAAGCAACACATTTTTAATGTATTTCTCATTTTTCGTGGGTTCGGGTCCATCAAAAGTATGCAGCGTGGGTACTTGTTGGATGCAAAATTGAATTTTGCATCCAACAAGTGCTCTCATCTGAAATTTGAGTAAAACCATAGGTAGATAAGGTGAAAATACGAAAAGAAAAAGTAGTTTTCATGTCTTTTCCTTCAAAGTTTATAATATCATCCTTATTTTAGCTATTATTTTATTATTTTAAGTTATTTTTAAAATCACTTTTGAAGAGATCATCCTTATTTTTGTTGAAGATTAGATGCTTTTGATTTGAGAATTTATTTTTTGAGACTGCTATGCATTTTTAAAGCAACATGTGTTACTTGAAAGTAACACGTTTTTTAATGTAATTCTCATTTCTCATGGGGTAGTTTCCATCGAAAGTATGCATTGTGGGTATTCATTGGAGGCGGAATTGAATTCCGCATTTAATGAGTGCTCTCACTCAAAATTTGAGTAAAACCACAGGGAGATAAGGTGAAAATACGAAAACAAAATGTAGTTTTTTATGTTTTTCTTCAAAATTTATAATATTATTTTATTATTTTCCTTCGGAGGCCCATTTTAAACCTCAAATTTCCTCTAATGATTGCAAGCAAAATATTAAAATGAACCCCCAAATTGAAAAGTGGCGTTAACAATCACATGCTTTTTTTAAGGGTGAAGGTACAACTTGTTTGAAAACGTGGCCTTAACAACTAGAACCGTTGCAACCAAAATCTTAAAATCAACATTTAAGTCAAAAAGGGATGCTATCATTGCCATCATTTAAAATATGTCAAAAAGGACGACACTAATATAACACTACTTTTTGAAAATAGAGGTAAAAACAATCTAAATGTAACCACTAAAAAATGTTGTGGAGTGTTCTCGTCAAATTGGTAAGTATGTTTACAATGCCAGTGTAACACCCCAAAGTTTGAATTGTTATTTTTAGTTTTGGTCATTGAACATGACTAATAGAAGATTGTGTCCTCAACTTGACATCCCCTCGTTGTTTTCTTGCGTTGATGATTAGTTATGATAGGCATATATATCTATGTGATTGCTTAAATTGTGATGACCATTGATATTCCGTGTTAATGATTTACTTAGCACTAGTATTATTGATAATGGTTACATAATATTGTTTCTCTTAGCTAATGATTTAGCATGGTTCAAACTTTCATAATAAACTCTTCCCAATAAATATATGATTGGATGCCCATGAGAATGTGATTTAGCAATAGGCAACGAGGTGATTTGGTTTGTATTAAAATGGAAACCCAAGTTCAAACCCTTCATGTGGGTGAGAATGAAGCTAGATGCAATCCTTGGGTGACTTTGACAAGTAGTGGCAGCATAGTTAAAAGGAGTTTGTAAGACATTTAAAAAAATGGTATATTTGTATTACATGTTGAATAGCATGCATGTTAATGTAGTATCTCCTTGTTATGATGTTCTTAATTTATAATGATTACAATGATGTTGCGTGTGCATTAGTGGTATTATTAGAAGGATTAATTTGTTATACGCATTGATGGAAAGATGAGGAAATGCACTCAAGGGAAAGGACCCGTGTCTCAATGAGGAGGCTTCGAAGCTTAGGAAACCTTTAGAAAGGGAAAAAAAACTTAAAAAATGATCACTAAAATTAACTAGGGTAAAAGGGTCAAGAGGAGTGAGTTGTAACATACTTTTTCCTTATTCCCAAAACTTGTAATTTCATTCTTAAGCCTAATTTAGCTCATACATTCAAGCTGGTAAGGGGAAGGGGAAAGGCCAAGAGCCAAATCTTGGAAATATTGTTACGATTGGGGAGATGTTAAGGAAATGTTTTGAGATTTTACCAAGTGCAAGAAAATTGTGATTGTGTACTTGGTAGAGACTATTATTGGTTGTTCTAACCTTTCCAAGTGGTCTAAAGGGTTGGGAGTGTCCTAGTATAGCGTACTAAAGCTCATGATTTAGTTGGCTACTTGTATTCTTTTTGGGCCCTTGGGATGCCACGATAGTGTTCACGAGGGGTTAGGGTGGTAGCAAGGTCTTTGAAAAGGGGAACCGCTAGGGGTTATGGGATAGTCTGGTGGTAAGACCCTTGCACACCTTATCTTGAGGTGTTTTGTGTGTGTTGAGGGCCAAGAGCCTTTCAACCACACTAATGATCAAGTGGGAATCCAATTGATGACAATCTTTTGGGAATTGTGTGAGTATCTATAAAGCATTCCATGCACTCGAATTTTCCCACCTCCTTAAGCTTGACTCATGCCCAAGGACTAATACTTGAGAAGGAAGGTAGTTGCATTGGTTGAGTGGGCACTCCTTGAGATTTCCCCCCTTTGGTAACAAACATATTGTGAAGCACAAGAGTGTGGAATGGACACTTGACTCTAGTAAACTAAAAACTACATGTACAAAATACCATGGTTAATTTATGTTATTTCTATATTATTGGTTTACGGTGATTAAATATAAAATGGTTGAAAGCATTGTTAAACCATGGCATGTTTTTTTAATTAATAAAGTAATTTGTATTTAATACTATATGTGATTAGATATAGATGGTTTAGTTGTATCTTACATTTAAAGGAATAATAATAAATAAATCAAATTAATTATATATAGAAATCAAATCATAATGACCAATTCAATTTAAGATAATTTTAAATTTTAAATAATTACTATTGTAAAAAAATTATAATCATATTTTTCATTTGTAATATGCTTAAAACAAAGTATCTTTGAAAATATCCAAGTTTTCATAATATTTGTATTATAAAAGTCTGTCACAAAGGAAGCCTTCAACCTTCTAGTTGGATAGATCGTTCTTTCATCCAACATTAAAGCTATCTTCAATTCAATTTTATTTATTTATGAATATTCATTCAACATTCAAGGTGGCTCCAGCTCAATTTTATTAATGGATTCAAGCTAGCTCTGCTTACTGAAATCGATACAAGTGCCATTCTGTATCCATTTTGGTTTTAAGAAAGCATCCAACAATAAAAAAATACATAAAACATAGCAGAATATGGTACATAATTTAATGAGGAGGACTTAGATGTCTCATATGTGAAATCATTTTCATTAAAATGATTCCATCTCTAGGGTTTTAGTAATCAAAACATCAGTCAAGAATCCAATCAAACTCTAAAAAAATAGATCAATATTATAGTTAAAAATCTAAAAACAAAAATTAATTAGATTTTAAAAATAAAAAATTATATAAAATAAATCAGTACTATAGTTAAATTTTATTGGAAAAAATTAATAAAAATACACACTAAATAATGAGATCGAGTGATTTATATATATCCTGCTGCGCAGGACATAAATATAGCTTGAATGGAATCTGTTTGCAATAGAAATAATCTATGTTACCCTGCTTTACCTGGACTCTCAATGAACACGGCATTCGAATTGTTCTTACGGCATAAAACTGAACAGCCCTCACATATTATCGTATCGGGCGCCATCAACTTTTTAATAAG
Source organism: Pseudotsuga menziesii (assembly GCA_001517045.1). NCBI lineage: Eukaryota > Viridiplantae > Streptophyta > Pinopsida > Pinales > Pinaceae > Pseudotsuga > Pseudotsuga menziesii. The sequence goes on along the minus strand of LPNX010723098.1, from coordinate 962,346 downwards.
TCTGCAAGAATTTCGGTTTTAGGTTTCCAACTTGCCACCATTGCAGGTGTAGTAACAATAACAAATGCATGTTGACAAAACCATAAGTTCAGGACAAGCAATGCATGAGATGGCAACGCGGAAACTTGTACTCGTTCCCGAGAAAAAGATATATAGTTGTTAACTGCTAACTGTCATCAAACATTGAAAAACCATCTAACACGGTGTTGAAATCACAGAGGCTCGACCTACGAGAGTCGACGGCGCCGATTGCCTTTTAAATGGCCTATGAACGTGCTTCACAACTCAGTGGCTTCGCTATTACATTTCATAATTAATTATAGCCGTGCCAGGCGCCAGGATCTCTGGGAAATTGGGAATCACACAAGGCGAGGCTGCGCGGGTAGCTTTATACCCTACATTGCTTCCTTCCAAAGCAAAAACAGCCATGCGGTGGGTAGCTGGGTATTGTATTTAAGCATCTCAGGCACGGTGTTCTTTCACATTCCACATTATCATCCTATCTCCCAGTGTGTGATAAGATCAGGGGGTTGTATTTGTACTTAAGATCAGGGGGTTATATTGTATTTAAGCAATATTAGCTGAAGATCGCTTTGCTTCAAATGGCTAATCATGGCAATGCAGTGATATATTACCGTTGGGTGATAGCTATCGGTTTGGCAAGTATGGCGGTGTTCTGCCAGGGGCAGTACGGGTACAACAATGATCCTGTGCAGAATTACAGAATGCTACCCACATCGAGAGTCACTGGGCGGGAAAGAGCGCTGTGCGAAGGCACATACAGTCGATGCTATGGGATTGCCCTCTCATGCCCTGCTGAGTGTCCCGTCCGTAAGCCCATCAAGGCCAGGAAGGTTAAAGGATGCATGATCGATTGCACAAAATGCGAGACTTCGTGTAAATGTAAGTAGGTTTATATGTGGATAATGCTTTATGAGTTGTAGAATTTTATTTTTATTTTTAAATGTTTTCTTGATTCTACAATTAGCCCTTTTAAGAGGTCCAGGTCAAGGTCTAGGTAGGGATTTTGGACGTTGTTAAACCTATTTGAGTTTGTACAATCTGTGATTTCAATTGGCAAGTAGGAAGCACATCACAGTTCAATATTAAATTTTGATGGTGGATGTTTTTGGTGGCCATTTAAATGAGAATTAAAGGCCATCAAAATCACTGTGTGAGCCTATCTTGATTTTACTGTGTGAGCCTATCTTGATTGCTGATTTTTTCCATTCAACTGGCAAGGATTGCTGAGATTTTCCATCCAACCAGCAAGGATCAAGGAGTGTTCAAGGATTGTTGATTTTTTTCCATCCAACTAGTAAGGAGTGTTTGACTTCGCTCTTTGCTAGTTGGATAGAAAATTCTCCACATCCAACTGGCTCAAGAGTCTTCTGGTAAAGAGTCAACACTCTGCTCTTTGCTTGTTGGAGATGACTCTGCTCTTTGCTCGTTGGAGATGGATAGAAAATTCTCTGCATCCAACTGGCAAAGTTGGCAAAGAACAACGGGCAAAGAGTGTGTGTTTTGGGAGTGTTGACCCAGCTCTTTGCTAGTTTCTAGTTGGATAGAAAAAATCAACAGTAGAGATAAGGATAACTATCCAAACACCTTCCTCAACAGTCAATGCTGCATTGAAAAATGCATATTAATAATAATTTCAATCTATTTGATCATCATAAATTTCAAAAAGATGAGACCACAAGATTGTAATGAAAACAAATCATTAACCCTTATATTATTCCCTTGATGAGACCACAAGATTGTAATGAAAACAAATCATTAACCCTTATATTATTCCCTTTCTTAATACTCGGTGACCAGTATCCACTTCATTTTAAACACCAAATCTCACTTTAACAGTTCAGGATCATGTTAAAAATTGCTTGCTTTCAGGATGTTGTTGTTCAATGTGAAAGATAAAAATACAAACTAACACGAAGAAAGGAAACTTGTAGATTTTAACAGATATCTTAGAATTAAATGTCAGAATATTTTGTCATAAACTGTTTTATCATAACTAATGTCAAAATATCAAAAATATTTTGTTTATTAAGCTGCAGATTTATCAAAAATATTTTGTTTATTAAGCTGCATATTTGCACAATCTGCACATTCTTTTATTAGTTTTTGTTTTGCTAAACAATATCTACTTGGGTTGAGTGCTCCGTGACCATGTTTAATGGTGTTGGTATATATTCCAACATATACATTAGGTTACTTCAATTGAGTGCTCCATTACAATGCTTAATGGTGTTGGTATATATTCCAGCCTATACATTTGGTTATTATTGTGTCTGATATTCAAGTGCTCCATTACAATATTTAATGCAGGTGTCTATATATATCTACATATACAGAAGGTTATTATTGTAACCTTAGCTATCCATTACTTATGGATAAGCTCAAAAATCATTTTTTGAGATAGGACCAAAGACCTAACCATATATCCATTATCATATAATCACTGGCCTTACCTTAACCTCCTTCACTTTTTAGTATCCATTATCATATAATCACTCACCTTACCTTTACCTCCTTGACTTTTTAGTATCCAAAACGAGTAAAACCCTAATCCTGGCATTTTTAGTATCCTTAGAAAAAAACCAGTGAAACCCTAATACTGAGTGAAACCATAACCCTAAGCACTAGATCAAACTCTTATATCACTCGTTGGATTTAATCTCCTAAACATTCACTGTATACAATAGCACCGTTTATTTAACTTAATATTATTTGCATCCATCACTTACCAAGAAGTGTGTTTTTTACATTATATCATCATCGTCCACTAAAAGTTCCTTGCATTGACCATTAAGAAATCCTTGACTAAACAACCCCTTCCCTCCTTGCTATCTTTCGAGTGGTTTTTATGATCATATTTACCGAATTCGGTGGTATTGGTCGAGTAAATACGAGAATTTGAATTTGGAAGTTCGGTTCTGGGTTTTAAAGGTTCGTCTTCCGTGCCCAGATTTTTTTAGTGGGTTGAATATTCTCTGCACTTGTCTTCTCCTCAATTGTCATAATGTTACAGTGCCATAATTGTCATAATGTACCAACCTTTCAGAAAATCCAGAGAGTGTAGCAGCTGTTTTTTTCCTAAAACCTTACATACTTCATTTTGGTTTTTGAATGGTTTTTGAATTTTTTTTTCGGTATTTGGTTTTTAAAATTTATTTTCGGTTTTTGGTTTTTGAATGGTTTTTGAATGGTTTTTGAATTTTTTTTTAGGTATTTGGTTTTTAAAATTTATTTTCGGTATTTGGTTTAAGAAACCATGGACATCTAAGCTATCAAAATTACTTCCCTAAACCATCAAAAAATTACTCAGAGAGTGTACCAGCCTAAGCTATATCAACTTAGGTAGTCCTACTAACTAGACTTAGACTTACACCTTGCTAGACTGGCACCTTAACCTAAAAAGAAAATCCAGAGTGTGTAGCAGCTATTTTTTTTCTAAAATCCTAGATACTTCATTTTTGTTTTTTCTAAAATCCTAGATACTTCATTTTTGTTTTTGAATTTTTTTTGGGTATTTGGTTTAAGAAATCACGAAGCATCTAAGTTATCAAAATTACTGGGAGAATGCACCAGCCTAAGCTATATCAACTTTCAACTTAGATAGTCCAGCTAACTAGGCTTACACCTTAACTAGATAGTCCTGCTAACTAGGCTTACACCTTAAGTAAATAGTCCTCCTAACTAGGCTTACACCTTAACTAGACTTGCACCTTAACCTCAAATTACTTTCCTAAGCTATCAAAATTACTCTGAGAATGCACCAGCAACTGCTGACTAGACTGACACCTTGACTAGACTGGCAACTTAACCTAATAAGAATAAACCGGTTAAAATTAACAAATTGGTAAAATAAATTTAAGCCTAACTAGGCTTACACCTTAACTATAGTCCTGCTAACCAGGCTTACACCTTAACTATAGGCCTGCTAACCAGGCTTACACCTTAACTAGATAGTCCTGCTAACTAGGCTTACACCTTAACTGGACTGGCACCTTAACCTAAAATTACTTCCCTAAGCTATCAAAATTACTCAGAGAATGCACCAACAACTGCTGACTAGACTGACACCTTGACTAGACTGGCAACTTAACCTAATAAGAATAAACCGGTTAAAATTAACAAATTGGTAAAATTTTATTAAGCTAGTTAAAATTAACAAATTTGTAGTAACTTTTATTGAATTTTAAAATATAAGCCAATTTTGGAAGATTTTTTTTTTAGGATTGAAAATTTGATTTGTTATTCGTTTAAAACTGTAACTTGGTAACTATGGTTTTTAGGCTTGCCTCTCTAAAATAGAAATAGATTTTGATGAACTTGTTGTTTGTATAATTTGTTTGATGCAGATCGGAAGCCCAACTGCAAGGGATACGGATCAATCTGCTACGATCCTCGCTTCGTGGGTGGAGATGGAGTGATGTTCTACTTCCACGGAATGAAAGACCGAGACTTCGCTCTTGTATCAGACGACAAAATTCAGATCAATGCTCACTTCATCGGCACCAGACCAGAGGGAAGGAAGCGGGACTACACTTGGGTTCAGGCCCTTGGCATCATGTTCGACAACAATGCCCATACTTTCACTGTTGGAGCCAAAAGGGTCTCCAAATGGGACGACTCGGTCGATCAATTCACGTTCTCCTTCGATGGGCAAGAGCTCAAAGTGGCAGATACGTGGGCTTCCCCCTCCGGCCAGCTGATCCTGGAACGCACCGACGAGACCAACAGCGTGAACGTGATTCTTGCTGGATTGGCCCGCATTTCTCTCAACGTTGCACCCATCGAAGAAAAAGACAACAAAATGCACAACTACCAGCTCCCTCCCAATGATGCATTCGCCCATCTGGAGATGCAATTCAAGTTTTTCAATCTATCCTCCACTGTGGAAGGAATTTTGGGCCAGACATACAGGCCAAATTTCATCAACCCTGTGAAGAGAGGAGTCCCCATGCCCGTCATGGGAGGGGAAGACAGGTACGCCACCTCCTCCCTCCATTCCGCCGACTGCAAATCCTGCAAGTACCCCAACAACAAAAATACACATTCTTCTTCCTCCGACGACGAAGTCATCTTCAATCCTGTCGGGACCTTCGATGCAGAGTGCACTAGCGGCCACAATGGGAATGGCGGTATTGTATGCCGCAGGTAATTTGCATGGATCAATTCATTAAGATACGGTCACAGATCGATAAATAAATCGTCACAGGGATAAATAAATTCATGTTGTTAATCTCCTTGTAAGTTCAATATCCAGGGATAATTCCCTAAATTATGTCCTAAATAATGCTGGACTGCAAGCTAGTGCAATGAGATCAATATAGAAATGTACGTGCAGGAGTTTTTTCGAATGTATGTGTTTGAAATATTGATGTGAGTTTTTTCGAATGTATGTTTCTCAAATATTGTAATGTATTATTGTATTGTAATGTGTTATTGTTTTGTTTATGTAAGTATTGGTTGCTTGATTAATTTTGTGCAACAAATTATTGTTTTGTTAAATCTGTTGTATTATAACCTTCAAGAGTTAGTTTAATTGGTAAGATTTTTTTGCATACTCTCTTGGTTTGGGGGAGATTAGCCCTTCTGCTGGGGTCAAGCCTTTTGCTAGAATGGTAGGTTGTTGACCACCTTTTTCATCCAAGAATGTGAAGAATGTGGAGAAGTATTGTTGGATTTTCAGTGCATGTTTTCACCTAAAAATATAGGTTGGACTATACACTTATTGGAATGGATGGACTATACACTTATTGGAATGGAAATGAACATGCAAAAAGAAAACTCCATACATCGAAAAATAGTAATAATCAAAACACCTATTTCCATTATTTTAGACAATTTTGATAGAATATGGAAGAAAAAAAAATTGTTTCTGACATGCAAAAGGAAAACTCCATAAATCTAAAAAAGAGTAATAATCAAAACACCAGTTTCCATTATTTTAGACAATTTTGATAGAATATGGAAGAAATAAAAAATTGTTTCTGACATGCAAAAGGAAAACTCCACACATCTAAAAAAGAGTAATAATCAAATCACCAATTTGTAAGAAAACAAATCAAGGTTAAAATTTATTAATTTTAGTATTTTAAGGTATTCAAGGTTGTTGAATCAACTTATACATTTATTTAGGGTATTCAAGGTTGTTGAATCAACTTATACATTTAAAGTAATAAATAACATAAGAAACCAAAATTATAAATAAATAAAAATTGGGATCAAAATTTGGGAAAAAAAAAGTAAAATCCCCAAGCTTTCTACTCATTCCATCTTAAAAAAATAAATATTATATTTCTCCTAAAAAATTAAAAATCTTTAAAAAAAATCTAAATCTGTTGCTTGGATCTTTGTATCCATCCATAAACAAAATCTGAATTGGTTGCTTGTATGTTTGTAGCCATCTATTATAACAGAAATTTCCATGCTCTGGCCGATCATTGAAACACTCTTGGGGCATTCATTAGTCTCTGCAGGATGTTGAGGACATTCACATTACATTAATGATATAGATTTAACACCAAATTGCAATATTTAACATGGACTAAGTGAAAAGTAGATTACATAAGTAGAACAAATCCTGAAAAGTAGATTACATAAGTAGAACAAATCCTAAGACCAAAATACATTATTATCATAAAATGTTTTTGCATTATTTTAATAAAAAAATTTGCAGTAATACAGGGAAGATCTTGTCATTGAGTTTTTTTGCAGTAATACAGGGAAGATGTTTATCACTTATTAGTTTTTGCATCAATATAAAGGAGATATTGTCATAAAATGTAATTTAAGAATTATGTTATTTTTATAAATCTATAAAATTCAAAAATAAAATAAAATAAAAATATTTCTTTTATTTTTTTATTTTACTATGTTATAATAATACCTATATATTGGTGGCAGCATGAAATAATTTGTGTTTATGAATTAATATATGTGTAAAATAACTTATATCTGATTTTTTAAGAGGAAATACATACTCTAATCATTAGGAAACACATATTTTACTATGAGTTGACAAGAGTAACTAAAATTATAATAAAGATTTTAAAGTAGAAGAAGTAGAAGAGGCCTAACACAAACCTTGGTAAAAAATTTAAAATGTAATGAAGCTTTAGCCCAAGATAAGGTTGGAGGTTTGAAAAGTATTTTGGTTAATGATTTGTAATGTTTTGATCCTACCCACGACCTTGGCACACATGCGTTGATGTTCTTAAAACAGGCTTATACCATGCTATGAGGGGAGATACAAGGGTGCCAGCGCATAAGCTTTGTTTTTGGGCTATGGAACAATTAGCTCGGCCCTGGCTACATGGCAAGTTTTAATGCATGTAATGGGGACAGAGGGGATCTCAGCCCTCTATATGTCACGATCTCCTACAAGGGTTTTCCCAAGGGTTTTAATGTGGTGTTTAAGTTGTTTGAGAGTTCCATTTTTGCATTTTTTGTGGTCTGTAACTGGTTGATGGGAGAGAGCTCAGCCATTTATGGTTGCACTGTGCAATTTTTCCCAATTCTTTACATAATCGGTTAATAGTGCTTCTTTGCTTGCTTCTAAGGTTTGCTTAAAGGTTTTTATCAGTGGTATGTCGTCATTATGGCCTCGTCCTTTCTGGTTGTCAGGATGAGGAAGGTAACAGGTCCTTCTTTGAGCTCTTGGTAACAGGTCCTTTGAGCTCTTGGTAACAGGTCCTTCTTTGACCTCTTGTGAAGCCTTTCATCCTGCTGCAAAAATTCTTATCTGGTTTCTTTTGTTACAAGATTTTAAACAAAAGGAAATGATAATAGTTTTTAATTCAAGCCCTCTCTGTCGTTTTGCAGAAAGGGGAGAGATAATGGTAACGAGGAGGAGCTGACCCCTGACCCTCTCTGTAATTGTTTAAGGTAGATTTCGACTGATTGTTTCTTTGTCTGTGCAATTGTTTAAGATCCAATTATTAAGATAATCCATCTCTGTGCTTGATAGATTAAAGCTCAACTTGGCAAGAATACCAACAGTTTTCAGTTTGATTGATATGCATGTGTTTCTCCGGCGTGGTTGATGGTTCCATTGACAGCCAGAAGGAACTGCGTGGTTGATGGTTCCATTGACAGCCAAAAGGAAGATACAATTATTAAGATAATCCATCTCTGTGCTTGATAGATCAAAGCTCAACTTAGCAAGAATACTAACACTTCTAAGTTTGATTGATATGCATGTGTTTCTTCCGGGTGGTTGATGGTTCCATTGACAGCGAAAAGGATATTTCAAGCCCAAAGGAAGATCCCATCATCTCTGTGCTTGATAGATCAAGGCTCAAGATAAATCTATAATGATTAACATCAAATTCAAACTCAATACTGAGAATATTGTACTCTACATTATTCTGGTAAAAAGAAAAACAAATAAATTTATTTTTAAAAACAATAATTTGTAGAATGCATAACCACCCATGTACAAATAATAATTATTTATGACAAATGAGATCCGAGAAAACAAAAAACAAAAAAAAATTGTGAGAGATAAGATCGTCCTCACCAGTGTTCATGGAGGAGGTTCATTTAAGCTTTGCATGCACTCTCGAATCACTTGGGTCGCGTGGCCAACAACCAAAACCAGAATTACTCGAGATTAGACAGATATAACCACATATGGGGACTATCCTTTTCTTTATCAATAAATCGATCACTCTATAGTTTTATATTCTCTTGTCTCATTTAGTTTTTTTCATTTCGTCATATTTATCTCTCTATTATTAAGCCTGATTTGTTTTCATTTTTCCTTATTTATCCATTTTTTTTAATATCTTAATTGCATTTTAAAATTTTAATTTTAATTTATTTTTATTAAAATTTTAAATTTCATTTATTTTTATTTTTATTTTTATTTTTATTTTTTTATTTTAAATGTGTATTTAATTTCATAATTATAGTGATGGTATTTAAAAATATTAAATTATATGTAAATATAGCAAGTTTTGGTGTGATAAAGAATTGGAGAATAAAAAAAAATCAACTTATATTATATTATTATAAAACCTTAAATTTTTATCTAATTATATTTTTATTTTTTATTTTAAATTGATATTTAATTTTATAATTTATTATGTGTTTTTATATAAAAAATGATAATATTTAAAAATATTAAAGTTTATCTGTATATATGGCCCAATTTGTCATAAAGAATTGATGAATAAAAGAAAATCAGCATCATGGGACCAAAGAATTCTTAAAAAATCATGTGAAAAAAAAAATTGTGATATTTCACTTGTGACACTAAAGGGGATTGAAAATGAAAATTAATTTATTTTAGAAAAACCACATTAAATCACAATTTCAAATTATTTGTAATAATAATGACCTTTTTAACCTTTTAACTTATAACAACTATGATTTAGGAATGTTTCTCTTGATTTTTCTTTATCACAGAAATAAAATATTAAAGAAAACAAAATGATTCCTTACAATTTTTAAGATGTAATGAATCAAAATTGATCTCAATTATTAACCATCATAATCATCATACTATCTTGAATCCCTTTATTATTATTATGTTCCTAATTTTATAATTTTAATATTCTTCATAATTTTCTTTTCATTCATGTTTTTATTATTATTATTATTAAATTATTCCTTATAATGATTATAATGATAGTTAATGTCCACTTATCAAATTTGTTATATTGAACCTTAGGAAAGAAAGGAACTAGGGGGTTTGCTTTACAGTTTTATTTATGTGGTCAAAAAGTTTAGTGATGAGCCTTCTTAAATTACTATAATTTTGATGAGATAAAAGATTGGGCAAGTTAGTATTGTTACAAAAAAACTCAAATTGAGATCTTATGTGGGTGTATGTAGGGTAATTTAAGAGGGAATGTTTTTCATCCTCAACATTCATAGACTCACAAAGATGATAGATCTTTACCATGGAGTTTTAGGAAAGGTCCAATCTCAAGTTTCACTATGCAAATTAAGAGATGTTGTTCTTATTTTAGCTATATGAATATTGCTTTTACGCAGATAGATCATTTTGACCTTGACAAGATTAGGGTTAAGGACCTCTTTGTAACATCTTAATTTTCTTTTATCCTCTAAAATTTCATCACACCACAATGTTTCTTTGAACTTCGAAGTAATAATATTTTTAATATCATCTATATTTTGCAAAGTGACATTTTTCGTCAATCCCTCACATCTTTAATCAAGACATGGCATCTTTATGTCAACCGTGCTTGAACCTTAGGTGGTTGAAGGTGGTTTAGATTGGAATTTGAAGCAATTTTCAAAAGTCTTTGGTAACCCAGGTTATTTAATTTTTTCTTGTACATTAGGTACCTAGTCATATCTATGTTCCCAATGGGAGAAAGATCCACTTTACTTAGGAGAATAGGATACTGCATATAGGTATAAACACTTCTAGATTTGCTCAATCCTTTTCCAAGATTCTCTGGAGAGGTTGCAGCCCCAAAATTCATACTCATACAGAAGAACAAGAGCAACGAGAGTTTCAAAGAGGAATTTCTTTGTATCCTACATCACAAGGTTTGTTGACTTACAATTGTTTTCAAGACCAAAATAATTTTTCCACCCTCCATAATTTCTCTTAGCGGAATGGTGGTACAACACATATTTTCATACTTCATAAAAATGATCATCATTTATGGAACTTTATGGCTATTGTACTCCTTCCATCACATCATCCTTGAAGGACACAAATAAGGTTCAAGCAGTGGAAGATCACACAAAGAACCTACGAGAGGTTCTCCAACTATTGAAAGATAACTTGGGCATGACTGCTAATACCTACAAAACCAAAATTATGTTGATAAAATCTAATAAAGTCACTTATGCTCATTTTTTGTACGATAATAACAACTTGGGGGAAGTGGATTCCTAAAAATATATTGGGATTGATATTCATCATAAGCTTAATTGGAACTACAACATCAAGAAAAGGATNCACAGGAAATTTTTCATTTGTTTGAATGTGGGCTAAGTCTGTTTTCTTAAGCCCTCAACCGAGGTATTTAAATACCTCGACCGAGGTCTTAACGAACCCTCGACCGAGGGTTTGTAGAGCCCTCGACCGAGGGTTTGTTAAACCCTCGGTCGAGGTCCTAGTGAATCTTAGGGTTATAAAAATGGGTCTTTGAGTAGTAGNAATTGTAGAATATTATGTTGGCTTCATAGTGATATTTTTTTTAAAATATCCCGATGTCATTTAATGTGTGAATTTTTGCATTTAATGAACTGTGTGACCTTAAATATT
>LPNX010723098.1:693219-943359 GCA_001517045.1 Pseudotsuga menziesii | reverse complement strand
TCATATGAATGCCAAAATGCGTGTATGATACGTCAATGGATAGAAGATTTGTTGGTGAATCTATTGGTATCAACTCCGCTCAGTTATGTGCTAGGAATGGCATGGTTTACACCTCTGCAAGGGACAGGAAATTTTCCATTTGTTTGAATGTTGGCTAAGTCTGTTTTTTTAAGCCCTCGACCGAGGTATTTAAATACCTCGGTCGAGGTATTAACAGGACCTCGGTCAAGGGTTTGTACATCCCTCGACCGAGGGTTTAACAAACCCTCGGTCGAGGTCTTGTTAACACCTCGACCGAGGTATTAGCTCGGTCGAGGTCCTATTCTATTTAAAGACAGCAGCCTTAAGCCAAAAGCGTACACGGTCATTACATTTGTTGAGAGTTGGTGTTTGAAATGAAAGAAAGAGTCAATTATCTTTATTTGTAGAATGGGTCTTGGAGTCATAGGAGTCATAGATATGATTGATCAAATCTATGACTTCTATGACTCCTATGACTCCTCCGCCCATATCTACAGATCTATAAATTGATATAATCCAAGGAAATGATGTCATATCATTTTTTTCATGGTCACATTTTCATTTCTCCAAAAGTACTAAAAATACTTTGCGCCTTCGTATATAATTTTTAATTTAAAAAAACTACAATTATGTGATATGTTTTTGAAAAACATATCACATAATTGTAGTTTTTTTAAATTAAAAATTATATACGAAGGCGCAAAGTATTTTTAGTATTTAAAACCTTTGGTAATTTAGTGATTTCTTGACTAAATGTAAAAATCATGTTTATTGAATCATATCTGTACCTTTCTTTGGCCGGCTACTAACCCCCGGCAGAAATAAAAGGTATGCAAAGGTATAGTTTAATTGAATAAATAAAAGTTAATTGACCAACTCATACTACCATGCAACGAATAATTTGCATTCTCCATCACACAGACGGTAAACCCTCTCTCACCGTAAGGCGGTCCACACCACCCATCCACGCCACCCAGCCATTCACCCAAACAGACAGACAGCACTATAGTTTTTTTGACAGAAGCACCTCGGTCGAGCTATATACCTCGACCGAGGTGCATACCTCGACCGAGTTAATACCTCGGTCGAGGTATTTATTAACCCTCGGTCGAGGTTTTAATACCACGACCGAGGGTTAATAGATACCTCGACCGAGGTATTTATTAACCCTCGGTCGAGGTTTTAATACCACGACCGAGGGTTAATAGATACCTCGACCGAGGGCTGAAAAAAACCTCGGTCGAGGGCTTCATAAAAGCTCGGTCGAGATATTATTAGCTCGGTCGAGGGTTTAATAAGCCCTCGACCGAGGTACGTTTTTTGGTTTTTTTCCAAATTCGCTTGCCAAAAAGTGTTACCCAGGTCCGTGGATTCACCCCTAAGTGATTAACAAAATTCTAATTTTTTGTCAATTTTCTACATGGTATCAGAGCTAAGGCTCTGTGATGAGAGCTAATTGTGGGTGCAACAGTATTGTTGAGTTGTTGGGAAAGGGTTACTGCTGATTTTTTAACAACTTGTGTTGGAAAAACCTTATCTACCTGTGATTTGCAAGTAGTGTGAAGAGTGAAACTCTTGTTGTTTTGGTGGGTTGTTTTCTTACTCTTTGAGATGGATACTAGTTTGAGGATGGAGGATAGATTGGATGGATCTGGGAATTTTGTTCCCTGGGAAGGCTAGTATTATGCTTATTTTGGAGGATAATGAATTGTGGGATGAAGTGGTGATTAACTCACAGGTGAATCCTATTGTAGTGCCATCTTCCTCTGATGCACAAGCACTAGCAACCTGTTGAGGCCTGGAAATTCGCAGGCAACAACAGCAAGGGATTCTCCCCAGTCAACGTTCCCAACTAGCCCGTGACTGTTTGGTATAGGGAATCCGTCCGGTTTGCGGTCCGGCTACCGTAGGTCAAGTAACAAAAAATAAAAGGTTTTACCGGTTACGGCCCGGTCCACCGTATATATTTTTTATATTTTTTACTTTAAGTATGATATGCAAGTGCCTATCTGAAATGCAGATTGATTAAGAATGCGAGGAGTGGTCAAAATATGATGCGCAGGTTCTTACCTCTCATCTTAGACTCTCTTGCTTCTAAATCACACATAGCAAGAAATCAAAACTAACTACCTAACCTATCCCTAGGGAGCAAGATATTAATTCATGAGTAATGTAATACTATTCACATGTTAAGACAAATCACAGATAGTTGTTCTTAGAATCAAAACACATAAACATGAATAAAGATATACACGACAAGATAGCTCATCAATTGTTAAAACCTTCATTACTCATAGTGGAAATTATCGAAGAATAAACCAGAGACCATTCAAATAAGAACATAGGTTCAGAAAGTTAGAACGCTCTCACAGTTAATGAAACACAGTTGAAAACGAAATAGTTCCCCTTCAACATTATTCATTTAGTCACATTCGAACATTCCACACAGCACCTTCTCCAACAGGCAAAATTTGTAAACTTTTTTTTTATTGTAAAACGAAGTAGTTCCTCTTACAGCAAGTGGTTCACAAGTTTTTCCAGGAAAAAGCCCTCATTCCCTCTAACTTTCCTATCTTTATACAAAAACAACAAAACCTCTGGGTTTCCCCCGTCCCTTGACCTTCCGGCTCCCCAAAACCTTTAATCTCACCATTTTGTTCCTTTGTGAGTGCTCATGATTCATATAATGCATTACATTTCGAATTTAAACTTATGAGTACTTCATAAAACAGGACCAGCTCGGTAACTGATGAACCTTTTCAAGTCTAGGCCTCTATTGCTATAGATTCTACTTTGTCTTTTAGCTATGTCGTCTTTGCAGTAGTAATCTGAAGAATCTTCTAAGTCCGCCTGCAGTTACAACAAAATTCATCATTAATTCGGATTGCATCTTTTCAACAACGTAAACCATGCTAACAACAAAACTGATCATCAAAATGAGGCCCTGTACTGCACTCTCGTCGCAAGAACCTTAAAAATGATAGAATATGAAACCTCCACCACCCATCGGATAGGGAAAAAACACACACAGAACAGGCGGGAAAAACCCTCACCGGCAGGAAAATCACTAAGGCATCGGCATAATAGTTTAATTAACAGCCGCGACGGCGGGCTTCAGACGGACAATGGGTTCCGCGAGACCATTAAGTCTATCGGCATCGGAAAGGTTAAATACTAAAGCGTCGGGCGGAAAAGCTCCTTGTCGGCGGACGGAACGACATAAACGTTGGGTGGTTAGTGCATTACGCAACCGCAATGGCGGAGGACGGAAAGACTACAAGCTCCACGGAAAATAAAAGAAATCGGCGAAAACCATAACAAAGCATCGATGAGTAGAGCAGTTACATGGCGGACATTTAGTTCGCTCAGGAGCCGCAATGGCAAAAAGCAATCAGACTACAGCCTTCGATCAAAGTCATAAACTTTCCGATATGGCACAGAAACATCATGAAAACATTAAGTGTTCGGAAAATCTTAGGGTTGCATAATGGTCTAAAAATCTTGTCTCATCTCCAAAACAGCGGCTTCATAAAGATCAAACACCCCGATTCAAACTTCAACCAACCTCCGACAGTGCAAAGCAAGTCAACATAATAACGTCACGGCATCGAAAAAGTCAACACTATCCGTCAGAATATTCATCATTCAGCTTCCGCAATGGAGGCTCCGTAGGTAAAAAAAGGCTCTGATGCATTGCTCAAATGGCCTCCGATCAACCAAACTAAAAAAAATGTTAAGTTCCAAAATACCTTCAGCTGGGCAGCGGTCTAAAAAGTTTGTTTCACCTCCGAAACAGCGGCGAAAATGAGAAATAGACTTTCGATGTCAAATGACGAAATCACAGATCAAAAGCCAACAATTTCAAATCAAACTTCAAACTCCACAACCCCAAAGCAATTTCAGACATAAGCAATTTTTTTGAAAGCACGAAAACAGTCGACCTCAAAACAATCCCAACTTGTGGCAGAGGGAAAACAAAAACAGAGTTTATGGATCCAAACGATTTTAGGTAAGTAAAAATTTTGAAAATGAGGGTCCAAAATTTCAAAATTTTGGGAAAACAGTTGTAGCCGCAACAATTGGCGACTGCCTGGTGAACCTAGATCTCTGGACAATTTGCTCCTTAAGTAACAGACTGTTTAACGATAAAACGAACATATTGAATTCTTCTAGATGTCTAGATTTCTCAAATGGAAAATATATGTACCTTTAATCATTGATGATAGTCCAATTTAGGGAAATGGAACCCAAGATTTCAAAGTCAAGATAACTCTTTTGAGGCTGGGAAGATGAGTTTCATTTATTACCTGTCTTCGGGTATCTTCCAGCTTGGACACCACAGGATTGTAACATATGGTAAACAGAAATATTCATTTGTTCCTCATTCCCATGCCATTTTGCACTTTTTGTACTTTCGGACTTTGTCATTTATGAGTCCTCCTACATGCCTTTCTTTCTGAATTTTTATTCAGCCTCCTCTATCCATAGTGTCCTTTTGTGTGAGAGATGCATTCGACTTTCAGCTCACGGACGGAGAGGAACTTTGGCAATTTTGTACTTAAATGATTCAGTACTTTGTTTTGGTACCTATTGCTTTCATAGGAGTTTTTTTACTCTTGTCTGCCTTTTGGATTTTAACTCTTGGCATGGGATCGTTTATATAATATATTGTTTACCCTGCTTCCTTTCCATGGGTCTTTTGATGTCGCCCCCTAGGACATTTTACATGTGAGATGGATGGAGCCTCGAAAGAGTATTCCAGACTTTTGATCCTGAGTTATTTTACAAGGATTAAGTAGGACTTCAATGTGTTCATAGCCATTTACGAAAACTGTTAAACTGGAAGAAATTCTTTCAGATAAAACAATAGTACACAGTCTTATAATCAATGATTTTAGTAATCTAGAATTCTGATGCTCTCCATGCAACCAAAGGTTTGCCTCTGTTATTGAAATCAACCAAAATCTAACTAAAACCAACAGAAATAAAATAAATCCAAAATAAATAAACAAAGCAAATTATTTATGTACAAAACAAAAGAACAAAAACAAAAACTCAGGAAAAATAAGGTTTGAGAACTAAACCATTCACTGGTAAGTTCTCTTCCCACCCCTGTAAATCTTGCAATTTATAGGTTGAGGGGCCAAGTTTTGCCAAAATCTGGAAAGGGCCTATCCATAACTGTTGGAATTTTGTGTGTTTTCCTTTCTCATCATGGGGATGATCCCACTTGAGAACCAAATCTCCCACCTCAAATTCTTTTGTTCCAGCTTTGTGCTTATCAAAACACCTCTTTACTACCTCATGTTGTTGTTTAAAACGTTCTCTGGCCTTGGATCTAGACTCTTCTGCCTTCAAAATATTATGTATCCTTATTTGCAAGACTTCATTATTTGACCCTCTGGATTCTTGAGCTATTACGGAAGAGGGTAGCATGATATTGGGGGGTAGAATGGCCTCTTTCCCATAAACAAGGGTGTATGGGGACACACCTAACGAAGTCTTGGGGGTGACCCTCTCAGCCCAAAGAGAATTTGGTAATGCTGAGTGCCAACTCCTCTGATTTTCTATCACCGTCTTTTTCAAAATCCTAATCAGATTCTTGTTCATAGATTCAGCCAAACCATTTCCTTGTGGATAGTAATTTGCAGAGTAATGCAACTTAATTCCTTTCTCATGAGCAAATGCAGTTAATCTAATCGAGGAAAAGTAAGTAGCATTATCGAAAACTAAAGAAATTGGAACTCCAAACCTGGTCATAATATGATCTTGCAAGAAGTCCATGACCGCATCTTCATTTACTTTATGCAACAGAATGGCTTCAACCCAACAAGTGAAGTAGTCGGTTGCCATCAGAATATATTTGTGTTGCAAGGAAGAATTTGGCTTTATCTCCCCAATGATTTCCATCCCCCACTGCTCAAAAGGTTCTGTTATCATAACAGGCTTTAATGGTCCTGCTGATTTAACTTGTCTTCCACCACACCTTTGGCAGATGTCGCATTTTCTGATGTGGGCATGTGCATCTTTGAACAGTGTGGGCCAATAATATCCAGCTCTGAGAATTTTATGTGCTATTGTATCTCGGCAGAAATGTCCTCCGGCAAGCCCATCATGTAAGTCTATCATTACCTTCTTCGCATCTTCTTTCTCTAAGCATCTAAGAAGAACTCCATCATAATTCTTTCTGAATAATATTCCTTCAACAATCTGATATGAGGCTGATTTAAGACGCAGTGCTCTTCTTTGATTAGAATTCCAATGCTCTGGTAACAATCCTGCCTGAAGTTAATGCACAAGGTCTCAATACCAGGAGTCTGGAGCTGTGAAAAGAGGACATACATCCATCAAATGTATCTCAGCTTCGTCTTCCCAGTCAGGTTCATTGTCTTTACTTTCAGTCATCAGTTTGCACAATCCTTGCCCTTTAACTATGGAGGCTAGCTTGAATTCGAGGTCATACTCCTGTAGAGCTATTACCCAGTTGCCTCTTCTTTCTCCTAACTCCTTTTGTACGAAAAGAGACCTCACAACTGGGTGTGGAACTATTACCTTTGTCCGGTTCTTAAGTATATATGGCCTGAATTGTTTTACCGCTTTGAACACGACATAAGCTTGTTTTCCCACAGCTGGGTAATTTAATTCGGCCCCTTGCAGACCAGTGCTCATAAATGATATGGGGAACTCATCTCCCCCATCTTCCTTCTGGGTAAGCACGGCTGCTAGTGAATCATCAGATGCGAAAGTGTACAAAATAAAATCTTTCTCAAAATCTAGACTTTTGAGGGAAGGTGCGTGCGCGAAAGCTGTCTTTATTTTACTAAATGTGTTCTTCTCTACATTAGTCCATTTGAATTGTACACTTTGCTTCACCATTTGCTGCAAAGGTTTAACAATTTGAGCGAAATCCGGCACAAACCTTCGCACAAAATTTATTGTCCCCATAAATGACTGAATGCCCTTTTTATTATGGGGTAGAGAAATCTGTTCGATAGATTTGATCCTCTCTGGGTCTATGGAGATCCCTTTCTTAGATACCACGTGGCCCAACAACTTGCCTTCGGTAACTGCAAACACGCACTTCTTGGGGTTTAGTGAGATACCATATTTTCAGCATCGTTCAAAAATCTGCTTTAGATGAAATGTGTGTTCCTCTCTTTTCTTTGAGAAAATTGTGATGTCATCGAGGTATACTACAGCACTGCAGCCAATTAGACCACGGAAATCTATGTCCATAGCCCTCTGGAAATTAGCCCCAGGGTTTATGAGTCCAAAGGGCATCTTTCTGTAAGCAAAAGTTCCCCACCTAGTTCTGAATGTCATTTTAAGTCTGTCTTCTTCAGCTACTAGTACTTGATTGTAGCCTGAGAATCCATCTAATAAAGAGAATAATTCAGAGCCTGAAACTATTTGCAATATCTGCTCCATGGGTGGAACAGGATAATTGTCTTTATCTGAAGCGCAATTTAAGTTTCTGAAATCCACACATCGCCTGATTTCTCCACATTTCTTCCTTACCGGTACCAGATTTGAGACCCATTCCGAGTGTCTAACCTTTAATTCTAGCATCCAATAGTTTCTTAACTTCACTCTGGATTAAAGGTTCTAATTTTGGATGCATTTTCCTTAAAGGCTGCTGATAAGGTTTGATTCCAGATCTAATGGGGATAACATGCTGAATAATATTGGTGTCATATGTCTTCAGATCTTCATATGTCCAGGCGAAAACATCTTTGTATTGTTTGAAAAGACTGATAAACTTATTCCTTTCACCTGGGGAGCAACATTTTCTCAAATTCACATATTTAGGCTCCATTTCAGTCCCCAAATTAATCAACTCGAACTGTAAAGACGAGCTATGAGTCTTCACATTCGCTGGTCTTCTAAATTTCTCGTTTAAATCAAACATCCGTTCTAAAGTCCTGACTCCTTTAGGAATAAAATTATCGAATTTTAGCTCGGCTTGATGTTCTTCATCATCAATAATTGCCCCTTTGAAGGTCTCGTCATTTGTCAAGCATTCTATAATCTGTTGATCATCATCGAACACTCGTAGATTGGTAATCATATCTGGAACTGAAGGCTTGAAAAGCAATTCAACGGAGCACCGATTATTAGAGAGCACAAGCCTCGCAGCTGAGGTGGCCAACAAGTCAATTGTTGCATTCTTAAGTCTATGAATTGATACAATGTTAAATGCATTAAAACCTTTAAGTAAATCCCATACTTCATTTTGATAAGCTTTTAAATGAGAAGAAATGCAATGTATTTGATTTCGAATTTGTTTTACAATTATTTCAGAATCTCCAAACACTTTCATATTTTTTGCCTTTAATTCAATTGCTTTCCTTAATCTCTGAACTAATGCTTCATATTCAGCTGTGTTATTGGTACATTCAAACTCTAATCTACATGAAAGAAAATGCTTGTTTTTCTTACGGTCAATCAAGACACAGGCAGCTCCTGATCCCTCTAAAGTTTTAGAACCATCAAAGAAAAGTGTCCAAAAATCGCTAACCACTATTGTGCGAGAATTAACATCTACATCTACAGCTAATTCTACTATTTTACAATCAATTTCATCAGCCTGTGAAAACCGAAGGAGATCAGGCTGAGCGTCTGATGTATCATTGGCTTCTTCCGCTTGATAATTTCCTGGTTCTAGCTCAATAAAGTAATTTCCCAAAACAGAATCCACTGGTTCATTTTTACCTTCGAACTGAGTAACACTGTGTCTCATGTGGGGCTCCCTCAAAACTTTAATTTGATTTGGGATTTATTTATATGGTAGCCACAGATGTGACCAATCCGAGGCAAAATATCCGTTCAACTTTGTCGACCAATCTCTGCTCAAAACGAGTCCATAAGCTTCCGGTATGTCAGCCACCACAATATCAATGAATTGACACACCTTATCATTTGAAGATAAGCAAACGAGAACATCCTCCAATTCCCCAATTACCTTCACATTCGTTCTATCCAACTGAACGACCCTCCAGATAGATGGTTTAGGTTGTCCATTTATCTTTTTGTAGACTGACAGCGACATGACGTTGACTGATGCCCCCGAGTCTACTAGGCAGTTGTGCACGTTGTGGTTGAAAATCTCAAAAGTAAGGAGAAAAGGTGGAGTCTTGCACTTAGGCTTACCTCCCATACTTGCTTCACCAATTTCTTCTTCTTGGGGCTGATTGTCAGTGGCAGTCTCTCTTCTGATATTTCAAGTGCTTTCAATAGTTTTTCTTTCTACTGCAGCACATTGCACATTTCAAATAATGAGATGTTGGCCCTTACCCTTTGGATATCCTCCACAATGTCATAATCCATCTTATGTCCTGTGAGATTCGGTTTAACATTATTTATCTTTTCTTCATTAGGCTCAGTAGACATGTTAATCTGTCTAGGATTTTGACTGGTGATGGTAAATTCTGGAATTTTATTAGTTGAGGAGTTGTTTTGAAATTTCTTAACATTCTTTTGAAGTCTCTTGATCTTCGGGAGCATAAGACTGTTTTCCTTACTCAACCCCTGGCTTCTCGTCGTTACATTTGTTTCCAAGATGTCCTCGTGTCTTAGATCCTTTTCTTCCTCGGCATCAAACAACAATACACAGTCCCATAAAACCATGGCCTCATCCTCTTGTTTTTCTGTTGACTTATTGTTGTCTTTCCCTTCTTCATCGTTGTCTTCAGTTAATTTGAAATCCAACAACTGATTCATAACCAGCGTCATTGAATTTATCCATTGAGGACAATTCTTTTCAGAATAGGGTTGTTGGTGGAAACTGCAAAAGTTATCCATTCCTACCTCCGTTAAGTTCATAGATGCAGGGCCGTGCGGAGAGGGTTGGGATTGATTGTTATCTTCATTTTTCTTGTAATAAGGTCTATAAAACTTTTGGGCTTCCTTGTCCTTTTCCAAGTCTATGATTCTGTTAGAGAGCTTCTGCATCATCTTTTCCATTCCTTCGAAATCTGGTGATTGCTCCTCTTTAGGCTTAGTAAATAACAAAGCTTTCCTCCCAACATTTTTTTCTCCTGACCGTTCAGGATAATCTTCGATGCTTTCTTTTTCAACCTCTACTCTCTCTGCTTCTTCATAAGTCTCTGCTAGCGTAGGTTTGGCTTTCATTTTGGCAAACATGGCCAACTCAGGTCCTAGAGCTGAGGTATAATATTCAATCAAGACTTTATCCGAGGGTTTGTCCACCTCAGAAAAATTCTTAAGATAGGCTGCGAATATTTGGGTGAAACTATGCACCTTCTCTTTTCTTTCTTTCTTTAAGGCACACAGTCCTTTCATGAGAGTTGCATGAGTTTTTTGGGTTGCATACTTACTTCTAAAAATCCTCTCAAGGTATCCCAGTCTGGGATAGAGTTTGCAAGCAAACCGAAATACCATGATGTTGTTGCTCCTTTAAGGGTGTGTGGGAAAAGTCTACAAACTACATCCTCATATTCCCTAGCCCTTAATCCTTCTATTGCCAAATAGAAACTTTGCAAATGGTCATCTACTAATATCTTCTCATTTGGATCAAACTTGGGCAGCATTTTTTCAAAAGCTTGAGGTAAGTCATGCAACGGAGGTGTTAAGTTCAAGGGTGATCTAGCTTTCCAAGCAGGTGGTGGATTTCGTGGGTTAGGCTGGTTTGCATTTACACCTGCCATGAGTCTGGGTGGAGAGTGAGGTGGTGAAAGAGAAGGAGTATGAACAGGTGAACAGTAAGGGGTATTTGGGCCCACTTGATTCAAAGGCTGAACAACCTCCTATAACGCTACTTCTACTAACTCTTCCCAATCTCCAACCAACACTAAATCATCCAAGATGGGACGATCTTTCTTCTTGTATTCTCTTCGGGGTAAATCAGGGATAATCGGTAATCCTCCAATCTTCTTCACATATGCCCTAGTATGTCTTCTCAGATCATTAACTACTTCGTTATCGATAGAATACAAGTGCTCTTTACCCTTCTCTTCAGGAATTGGATTGGGAAACAAACTGTTTTCTGAACTGTCACCGGTGGAATAATCTCGAGAAAACGGGTTTCCTCGGCCAGCCATGCACTGGCGGCCCTCCTTCTAGCGCCAGAAACTGTTGAGGCCTAGAAATTCGCTGGAAACAACAGCAAGGGATTCTCCCCAGTCAACGTTCCCAACTAGCCCGTGACTATTTGGTGTAGGGAATCCGTCTGGTTTGCGGTCCGGCTACCGTAGGTCAAGTAACAAAAAATAAAAGGTTTTAGTGGTTACGACCTGGTCCACCGTATATATTTTTTATATTTTTGACTTTAAGTATGATATGCAAGTGCCTATCTGAAATGCAGATTGATTAAGAATGCAAGGAGTGGTCACAATGTGATGTGCAGGTTCTTACCTTTCGTCTTAGGCTCTCTTGCTTCTAAATCACATACAGCAAGAAATCAAAACTAACTACCTAACCTATCCCTGGGGAGCAAGATGTTAATTCATGAGTAATGTAATACTGTTCACATGTTAAGACAAATCACAGATAGTTGTTCTTAGAATCAAAACACATAAACATGAATAAAGATATACACGACAAGATAGCTCATCAATTGTTAAAACCTTCATTACTCATAGTGGAAATTATCACAGAATAAACTAGAGACCATTCAAATAAGAACATAGGTTTATAAAGTTAGAATGCTCTCACAGTTAATGAAACACAGTTGAAAATGAAATAGTTCCCCTTCAACATTATTCATTTAGTCACATTCGAACATTCCACACAGCACCTTCTCCAACAAGCAAAATTTGTAAATTTTTTTTTATTGTAAAACGAAGTAGTTCCTCTTACAACAAGTGGTTCACAAGTTTTTCCAGGAAAAAGCCCTCATTCCCTCTAACTTTCCTATCTTTATACAAAAACAACAAAACCTCTGGGTTGCCCCCGTCCCTTGACCTTCCGGCTCCCCAAACCGTTTAATCTCACCATTTTGGCCCTTTGTGAGTGCTCATGATTCATATAATGCATTACATTTTGGATTTAAACTTATGAGTACTTCATAAAACGGGACCAACTCGGTAACTGATGAACCTTTTCAAGTCTGGGCCTCTGTTGCTATAGATTATGCTTTGTCTTTTAGCTATGTCGTCTTTGCAGCAGTAATCTGAAGAATCTTCTAAGTCCGCCTGCAGTTACAACAAAATTCATCATTAATTCGGAATGCATCTTTTCAACAACGTAAACCATGCTAACAACAAAACTTATCATCAAAATGAGGCCCTGCACTGCGCTCTCGTCGCGAGAACCTTAAAAATGATAGAATATGAAACCTCCGCCACCCATCGAATAGGGAAAAAACACACACAGAACAGGCGAGAAAAACCCTCAGCGGCGGGAAAATCACTAAGGCATCGGCAGAATAGTTTAATTAACAGCACGACGGCGGGCTTCAGACGGACAACGGGTTCCGCGAGACCATTAAGTCTATCAGCGTCGGAAAGGTTAAATACTAAAGCGTTGGGCGGAAAAGCTCCTTGTCGACGGACGGAACGACATAAACGTCGGGTGGTTTGTGCATTACGCAACCGCAATGGCGGAGGACGGAAAGACTACGGGCTCCGCGGAAAATAAAACAAATCGACGAAAACCATAACAAAGCATCGACGAGTAGAGCAGTTACATGGCGGACATTAAGTTCGCTCGGGAGCCACAATGGCGGAAAGCAATCAGACTACAGCCTTCGATCAAAGTCATAAACTTTCTGATATGGCGCAGAAACATCATGAAAACGTTAAGTGTTCGAAAAATCTTAGCGTTGCACAACGGTCTAAAAAGCTTGTCTCATCTCCAAAACAGTGGCTTCATAAAGATCAAACACCCTAATTCAAACTTCAACCAACCTCCGATAGCGCAAAGCATGTCAACATAATAACGTCACGGCATCGAAAAAGTCAACGCTATCCGTCAGAATATTCATCATTCAGCTTCCGCAACGGAGGCTCGGTAGGGAAAAAAGGCTCCGATGCATTGCTCAAATGGCCTCCGATCAACCAAACTAAAAAAAAATTTAAGTTCCAAAAGACCTTCGGCTGGGCAGTGGTCTAAAAAGTTTGTTTCACCTCCGAAACAGCGGCGAAAACGAGAAATAGACTTCCAATGTCAAAGGACGAAATCACAGATCAAAATCCAACAATTTCAAATCAAACTTCAAACTCCACAACCCCAAAGCAGTTTCAGACATAAGCAATTTTTTTGAAAGCACAAAAATAGTCGACCTCAAAACAATCCCAACTTGTGGCAGAGGGAAAACAAAAACAGAGTTTATGGATCCAAATGATTTTAGGTAAGTAAAAAATTTTAAAAGGAGGGTCCAAATTTTCAAAAATTTGGGAAAACAGTTAAAGCCGCAACACAATCTTTAATTAAAAGGACATCAAGGCTAGACGAATCATCCTTGATGCAGTAAAGAACCATGTTATTCCACACCTCTCAGGTAAGGATCATGCATTTAAGATGTAGGATGCTTTGACTAGCTTATATGAGAGTTCAAATGAGAACCGGAAGATGGTTCTAAGGCAAAAACTAAGGGACACCAAAATGGCCAAGACAGAGAATCCTTCTTCTTACCTAACTCGGATTTCTCAGGTTCGTGATGAGTTGGGTGTTGTTGGTGAGAAGCTGGAAGATGCAAAGTTGGTGAGAGTTGCCTTGAATGGTTTCGCTCAACCTTGGCATGAATTTGTGCGTGCAGTTGTGGCCAGAGAGAATTTTCCTTCATGGTTTAGACTTTGGGATGACTTCACTCAAGAGGAGCTGAGATCTAGCTCCACTTCCACAGGTCAACAAAATGGAGCTAATGAAGAGAATGTTGCTCTTTTTGTTAAGAGCAAGAAGAATTCCAAGAAATATTTGAGCAAAGTTCGGTGTTTTGCTTGCAGCCAATATGGCCACGTTGCTTCTCAGTGTCCTGAGAAAAAGAAGAAAAAGTAAGATGAGGAAAATACGATTGTCGCAGCTACAACAGAAGTAGAGGACTTTGCGAGAAGATTTGAGAAGGATTTCTCGTTTTTCTCCCTTATTTCTAGTGTCGGTAGCAATAAATTTGTTCAGAATGGTACTTGGTATGTTGAAAGTGGAGCCTCTTGCCATATGACTGGAATATGGCATATATTTTGTATCATTTCTGAGATTGGTCATGACCAGTTTGTTCAGTTAGAAGGGGGACAGCCATGTGCAGTGCGAGGAGTTGGAAATGTCATATTCCAACTTAGTCATGGAGGATACATCAAGCAGGATGGGGTTCTCTTTTTTCAAGGGATGAGGGTTAACTTCCTCTCGGTCTCATCCTTGGAGGATGCAGGGTATTCGACATTGTTCTGGAGGGAACATGTGTACATATTTCTAGATAGAGATGATCTAGGACATGTGTATATATTCTCGGAGAGAGCGGGACTAATTGATCCACATTTGATTGGTGATCTGTTCGGTTAGTTGTACAAGTTCAGTACACATCCCACGGTTGATGAATTGGACTAGGAGAAGGAGGCTCCTGAGGCTGCAATGGCGCCAATGGTACAGTCTCAAGTTCTGATGGAAGAGAGGGAGTCTCTTTTGAGTATTGGTTGGAGGCTCAGCCTGTATGAGCGGACCAATGCTCAATATTGGAGATTGGATTCTCCTCAGAGCTCAGGGTTCCAGGTGGCTTCCAAGAGGTCATCTTCATATTAAAGGTTAGTGCAGGTAATAGCATTGGTTCCATGTTCAAAGGGAGCTCCTACAATGAACAGTGTGATGAATTTGAGGACAGGACCTGATGATGATTGCAGTGAGTACCTCCCTTGCTAAGAGGGAGTGTTTGTTATTTAACTCTGGAGGTGCTCTAAATGTTTTTGTCTTGTATGCAGAAGTGACCATACATTATCTAGGCTACTTTACTTTGTAATGGTGTTTTATTAAGTTTTAAAATGACTCTTATGTAATGGGACTTTTTATAAAGTATTCCCTTGTTTTAATTTTATAAAGTGACTTTACGAGATAAAGTGAACTTATTTCATAAAGTAAATCCACTTTTAGAGGGAAAGTTTCTCAACCATTGATCTTGAAAAGGAAAGATTTAATCTTGGCCTTTGGATTTAGGGATTGTGGAAGGTAAAACGTCACTCTCAAGTTATAAGAAAGAGGCTAGGGTGGTGTGCAAGAGAAGGAAAGTGTTTCCAAGAGTGAGCATTTTGGTTGGGTTAATTTTCAGAGAGAGAGGGAGTTGTATTTTTATTAACTAGGCACAAATCCCAAGGAGGAAAAAATTCTCAAGTGGGAACGAATCCCAAGGAGTTGGGAACGCATCCCAAGACATTTTCCTTCAGCTAGGTCGTATTGTACCATACAGTTCCTACTATACTTGTTGGGCAAGATTTTCGAGGAGGTCGTACTGTGTGCAAACTACTAGGCATAAATTTTGAGGGGTCATACAGCGACAGATTGATTGGGAACATTTTTCGAGGAGCTAGGCACGAATTTCAAGGTGGGTTGTTGTTGTGGAGGTTGTACAAGTCGTACTGTCAGTTGGGCACAAAAATCAAGGCATTGGTACAGTCATTAAATGCTTATTTAAATGCTGCTGTAAATTGACTTTTTTGCATGAAAATGCTACAATAAAATTCTCTTGGACTGGTTTTCCCCGGGGAGGGGGGGGGGGGGGGTTTCAGGGTCATCTTGACCAAAATTTCTGTTGTTTTATGGGTTTATCAGTCTATTGTTTTTAATCTGTTTTTTTCGATACTACATACTTAGTTTCAGTGTTTCAGCTTGTTGGATTGTTGATTTAAATGCATGAGAAGTATTTTTATTAATGACAATGTTTTTAGGCTGAAATATGGGTTTAACTAAGTGAATGACAAAAGTCTGATTTTTTGTCAATTTTCTACAACTCCAGCATCACCCTCGTAAAGCATTGTCACATCAATTGGTTAATCATTTCTTACAAAACTATCTACAATAAACTATGGTTGTATTTTGATATCACTCCTTCACCATGGTATTATCTACTTCTCAATAAGATTGCGGGACCAAAATCTCAACACTCGACAACAAAAATACCACCAACATATGCATTAGTATGGAAGAGCATAACAACTCAAACCAACTCTCTGACTTAGGCAAATCTCAACTCTTAGTAACAAAAATCCCACCAAACTACTCATCAATATGAGAGAGCACAACAACTCAAGCATACATTGAGGCAAAACTATGGCAATCAGTGGAGTAGTTGTCAACCTACGTGCTAGACAAGCATTTCTTTGTCGAAATTCTTGCTGATGAAAGGTATGTTACCAACTAAGTTGCACCTAATTGGACTTTCAAGTGAGTCGGCAAAGAATGATCAAGTGCACTTGGTCATATCAGAGTTCATAATTCCATCGGGCCTTCTTAGCCCTTTTATTTTGTGTACCACATGTTCATACCCCCTTGGGGGAATTGTAATAAATGTACTAGCATGGAAAACGTTTTGTAAAAGGACTTGGCTTCCTAGGAATTAGACGTCAATCTAATCATTCCAAGGTTTTTTTCCCTTGTCAATTATGCAATGTTGAATAAGCGATGTATACTTTTTCGAGTTTTTCACCGCTCCTCCAAAGTTGGAATGGTCATCTTGGTGGTTAGGTCTTTGGAAATTATTAAAGTTCATGTGTTAATTTATATAAGAATGCTAGACATCAATATTGAGTTGTATGGACATGTTCTAGGTCCCCCTAAGTTTTTTTTTTTTTTTTAGGAAAAGAATTTTCCCCACAAAATTAGGTCATTTTTAATGGTTTAAATGAAAAAATTCAAATTGTAATAAAAGTGTGATCTGGAGTCTGATTTTGACATGGGGGTGCTCATTTTCACACTAAGGCATACCTTTAATTCAAAACCCACTTTTCACATGCTTCAGATGATTAAATAATCATGTAAAGCATTTTTCCTCTAAAGAGGAAACAAAATGACACAAAAATGCTAAAATTGACACAAAGTGACAAATTGAAAAGTCAAAAGGGAACAAGTCAAAAGTTGTTGGATAAAGTAGTGATCTTCTCTCTTATGAAAGGAGAATTAAACTAAGGCTTAAAGCATCATATTTTAATAAGAATTGGAAAGTGACGAATGGAATGCTCCCACCACACCATGTATCACTTATGGGCAATTGAAACGTATTGGTGATTGTAACCAAGGATTATTGGCAATTGTAACCAAAGATTGAAGGCCAATGGTTGAGTTGGTTACGTCATGATTGAAATTATTAAAGAGATGTGGCAAGTAGTTCCTTAAAAGGTGGTGTGCATCTCTTCAAAGGGATGGCGCATGTGAAAGGTGACGTCTCAGGTTTGAATGAGGAATCCAATGTGAGGTACGTGAACCATGCAAGAGGTGGTGCCTACCTCTTCACTTAAACTAAATATCAACTCCAACAAATCCCTTTCGTCACTCAAGCTTACTCAACTTCAACTCAGGTGGTGGTTCCCCCTCCCCCTCTTCTCTTTGGTTATTTAAACTGAACTTTGCTCTCTCATTTGGGATGGTCAGAGAGGACCAAAAGGCTGTTGAGTTGTATACTCGTAATCTTGTAGTATTTTAAGGAATAATAGAAGGCATTAGAGGCAAATCTCTTGTGTCGAGCATCAATGTGTGTGGATGATTATTGCATGGTTTATGAGGTAACCGGTATTAGCTTCTTTTCTTTGTGCATTTCTTTGGTTTGTTGTGTGCCTACAAGGGGGACTATCTCCTTGTAGGGGCCATCTCTTATAGCTTGCATGTACATTTTTTTTAATAATGATTTCCAAGTTTCTACTTCCGGCAGCACCTTTGCTTGTAACATTTTCTCGTGCAAATATTTCTAAGTTGATGCAGGTATCTAGCTTGAAGAGATGGTTGATCTTGGTTGACTCCTCCAACTTTCAAGCAAATTTTGAAGAGCATAGTCCCTCTGCTTTCCACTTGCAAACTCCATGGCCCAAATATTCCCAAGCTTCCAGCATTTATTCTCTCTCCTTCAATTTAAATCAAACTTTCTCCTTTGGTTACGGTTACTTACATGCTTAAGGAGTTTAGTTTCTCTTTCAAAAGAATATCTAAAGGTTGATCTTTTTAAGCATGTTTCTAGATCTAGAATTATAAATCACCATTCTTAGAATAGATCTAGTATTGTTAAGTACTTGTGCATATTTTTCGATCATTCAGTACTTAAATATTTTATGTTTTTTTCTTTTGATTTGGCACATTTGGTGCATTATAGGTAGCTGGTTTTTGTCTTTTACTAATAGGACGAGGAGAAGTATTGACGGAAAATAAAAAAAATCTTAAGTTATTCAAAGACCTCCCGTAGCACCTTTCTTGATCTTATCTTTCTAAAACTTGTAAAACCTTTGGATCTAGTTCTATAAGGACCATTGGCTTCCACCTCAAGCATTGTAAATACCATAATAAAATATTTTGAGCAGCCTAAGAGCCCACTCCTCATCCCTTATGCACTTTTTCCATGGCTTTGTTTTTGTTAGTGTAGTTTTGCTTTACATATCTGTATACTTTGCTATTTCAAATTTCAATTTCATTCATTGCAAAGTAATACAAATATTAACCTAACCTTGCTTCCCAAGTACGGCCTTTAAGCATGAAAAAGACTCTTGGTTGTCGTAATTAGTTTTACTTCTTTTCTTTTGTTTCTACAATCTCAAATTGGAATAAACATCTTCCATTTTCGTGTATGCTCTTTCTCATCGCAAGTTCGTGGTGAGTTTTGGGGTAATCAAAAGCAGAAGTGTGCACTTATTAAATTTTCACATCTAATAAAAAATCACCATTAATAAAATCAATCCCTTGAAAACATACGAAAATCCGGCGTACACGAAGTTTGTCGTTTGTGGGAAAATTCTTCGGAGAAGGCGGGAACAACTAGAAAGTGACTGTAGGGCTCCATCAGGCTACACCCTTGTTTGGTGTAATGTTGGAAACACCCCCATGACTCCATCTAGCCCAAATATTCTTGCAAGGAGCCACTTCGGTCAAAATTCGGACATATTCCCTGTACCTCACGATATATCGGAAATCCCCTTTTCCCTTAATCATTTCATCCATACTAACTTAAATTGACCAAGATACAATTGCACAACATTTCCCTTACAACACTTTTCGACTCCATTGGCATTGGTCTACTTACAATGATCATACTTTTATTTAAGTGAATATTTTGTTGATGGAATATATTATCGTATGTTATTAAGGTTATCTAAATTTCGTGCAAGTCTGGTTTCAGTAATCGTTCATTTCAAACTCCTCGACTAATTTCATCTTTTTGTTTCTTAGCTTAAAAACCTTGGAATCTTTAATAGGGTCTACCTCCTTTGGTTTCACTAAGAGTTGACCTAGACAGAGGAGTTGAGTGTTGAGTGACAGTATCTCAACTCTAAACTTTCCCCCAAGGACGCACCCAGTGGCTTGAAGATTTCTACCACGCCAAAACCCCCGAGGTGTGTGAAAGGTGGCAACAAGGTCCATATTTAGCCAACCTACTCTCTAAAAAAGAACATTTTGAACACCCAACAAGTTTTCCCACTTTACCTTTCATTGACTTCCCTCAAAAGCAGAAAATAAATTAGCATATGGTCAATTCTCTCGAAACTCGTCCTCTCTCAACAAGGGTGTGTGAGGAATATGGCCTTTTGCAATAGTGTATTCCGTCCAAGATATGCCCCAATTTTTAACTTTCAATAGTGACGACATGATTCATGGATCTTTCTCTTGCAACTACATAGAGATTGTATGGGATGGAGAAGAGTGTTGGGACACAAGAGAGGACATTACATAATGAAAAACATGTTCACCAAAAAATATCCAACTTTTATATATGCTTGAATGAGAAAGCTAGGTGGCAACATTGAGAAACGAGAGAGGACATTGCATAATGAAAAAGATGTTCACAAAGAAAATATCCATCTTTTATATAGGTTTGCATGAAAGAGATAGGTGGCGACATCTTAGCTTATGTTTCCTTTTCCCTCCAGTGTGAATTTTATAAGATTGAGATCATGCTTTGATTTACTAGGGATGGGTTGTGTCCCTCTCACCTGCTCTCTAACATCCCCCAAACACCCAAGTTTTCCCCCGTGTCAATTTATAATCCCTCCCCATATTCCACTTGGCCATTTTTTCCCTATTCTATTTAATTTGAACATGTGTGCATCATTGTCTTAACCTTCCTTGGGCAAAATTAGACACAATACTCTTTCATGTTTGCATATTCCCTAGTGGGATCTTGGCCATGGGCCCTCCCTAGGAATTTCACGTAGCCACTAATATTGTTCCACATGTATACATTGTTTACATAACAATGGTACCCTTGACTCTGTGCCAAGGAAAACGTACACACACATCACATATGCACATCATATGTACAAAACGACCATGTCCTAAACACGGTCAAGTAAAATATTACAATAAAACAGAAAAAGATGTCAATGTGTGATTCCATATACTAAATTCTAGAGAATTGATAATACATACATTATATCTAATACCATCAATTGAAGTGATAAAACATGCCCAACAAAACCTCTAAATGGCCAATTCCACTTGATATCCATCGGCATTATTCATGCAGCAAAAATTTGACATGATCCTAACTCACTAATGGCCTATCGTCACTCTTAGTGAATAAAACTAAAAGATATTGATCTACTTGATGTCATTTCCATTTGGAATCAGTTATCCCAATACAGCTTAATCAATAATAAGGATTCTAAAATCCATATAAAGACAAAGGTAGTATAAGGTTACAAAGGTATGCCATTCCTTACGTGGGAGATAAAGAGAGACCATCCCATTTGGTTACAAGTATCTATATACAAACCTTTTTTTATTGTTATATTTGGCTACACTAAAAACCTATTGCTATGTCAAGACTATAGATCCAATATCTATGGTCAAGCATATCTATGAGAGTCTAATTATGTCAATTTACATAGCTTGTAGTTCATCGAACCAACAGCTTGCATTTCCACTTCTTGAAAAGCTAAAGATGTGCATGCTCAATCTTTTAAATTGTCAACAATTGATTTGCTATAGACCATTTAAATTCATGAATCTTGCAAGGTTCCTTATTTGAAATTTTGGTTCCTTGAAGGATAATTAATAATTATATCTGTTTTATAGGATTCTTCCCAGTAAAACTTTAATGTGCTTATGAGACTCTCATCTGAGCTACCTAACATTACTACAAAACATACCTATGGGCTCAAAATGCTAGTCATTTATCTTCCAGCCAAGGAATTCATATTTGTAGCTCATACTTATCTCAATCCGCAATCAAATTTGGCAATACCAGAGGTATTTCTAAACTATTTTTTCTGATGAAACTTCACTTATTTTAATGATTGGTCACCCGATATTCTTCAACTAGAAGTTTGATGCCTCCATGAACAAAGGATAAAAAGGTGTGATGGCAAGATGGAGGCAGGGTGGCATGTAGAAGTGCAGCTAATTAATAATTGTGGATGTTGAAGTCTCAGATATATTAGATTCCTCTAGCATGGTGAAGCCCCGCCAAAAGTATAAACCATATATTGTGTTGCCATCACCAACTCAGTAACCATAGACCTACACTCCTGCTCCTCTACTATACGAATTTTGTACACAAAATGAGTTTAAGGATCTGAACTTTTAAGCTGATCACCCAAAAAAACTGCATTTGTTTAATTAGAATGATTTGAAATGATTTTTTAAGAAAACCAGCAATGAGAATAGCTGCATTTGCATTGATTTTCTGCAACTTAAGAGTTTAAAGGTCAATTTATAGCAAAAGTAGATTACGGCCTGCGTAGTAGTCAAAGAAACCACATTCCAAGATAGCACCATAGACGTAATGATGAACAATACATCTGCCTTCATTTATTTGAAAATCTTAATACTAATCTATTAGTATTTATTTCTTTAGGTTTTCCATAAGAAAACATTAATATACTACAACCCTAACTGTAAATAGAACCATGGGAACAACTTTGGGAAACACACAAGGAGAAAATTCCAAATGGTGCAAAGAAATCTTTGACTTTTATTACACATTAACCGCATATAATTTAACAGAACTCTATAGTTGCACAACTCAACATGCACTATTCAGCACTAGCTTAAAACAATACGCAACGTGCTCATATACACACATGGAATTCATCTATGTATAGAAAGAGGTGAATAGCTCTTCTTTAATCAATCGGAGAATTACAGAAATGTGTGGAACAATGATCAAGTTGTTCCCCATAGTTACAAAAACTACTATTAGGAACATGCTTGACCTGAATTTCCAAAAGAATTTTGAATTCCCTTCAGCATTCTTCATCAACCTGCCCTCCTACAAGATATATTAAGAGTGGAAAGAGAAAAGACTTGGCAAATTACTAAACATTCTCAGAAGCATCCTCCAGTGATTCATCACTCGCCTTGACTGTTTGGCTTGCCTTTGCAGAAGCCAGCCTTTCTTCAAGAGCACGAGCCCCACGTTCTCTGTACAAGGTTCACAGCAACAGGTCTAAATCAGCTTCCTAAATAACACATTTCTATGTGCATAAGATCTATCCCCCAAGAACGTACTTGGTGCCTGTGCATATATACATTTATTATGTAGACATTCATGCTTGTGAACAGTGAACATAGAATCAGAACACATTAATGAGACTAAAGTGAAGTATATACAGAGGCAATATTTTAGAGAACCTGCTCAAAACAATAGCCCACTAGAAGAGTTTTCCGTGGCTATATGTGGCAAAACTTTAATGTCTGAAGTTCTGAACCACAATTCAACTTTCACTTACAAGTCAAAATTCATTTATCTTTAAAATTCATCACATACATACATTTATACACATATATCTGGCCTTCATTTCGGAACTTGAAAAGCCACAATGAGCTCTATTACATGCCACATAGCTCAAATATAGTCACTCAGAATTAACTCTATTACCAGGGGGGCTCGCCCGAAAAGCCCAATGAGTTTGATAGAACAATGAATAACTCTCATGAATTTTCCAACAACCATGCTTTTGCAGTTAGAAGGAATAAAAACCAAACCCAACATTAAAACACATTCTCACTGATTGTCACTTCGTTATAGGGATAAGACTGGCAATATACCACAAATTATCTTTATATGGGTCAAAAGAATAGAATAACTTCAACTGATTAAATAGAGAATGCCATCAGTGGATTATAAAAACATATCAGAGAGCACCTGAATAGATCTCAGTATAATCAATCAAGATACGCATTGCAGGGATAACACTAGAGTTACAAAACCCGTAGATTAAGATCAAGGTGACATCATGATATTGAGACGATGAGACCTGCAGCAAGGGTGGTTTCACCCTAGCTATGTGACTGCATCACTGCCCCCATGAATCCTTCAGCCCCATAGAAAGGATTGACACCGGCTAGTATACTACTTAAATTACTACCATCATTGTTGACTGCCCCTTCACCTCTCCAGAGTCATACTCCACAGATCCCAGCAATGGCCACCATCATGACCTTGGCCTCCTCTATGCCTCCTCCATCCTCGGCCCATCTCGCCCAGCCAGCAGTGAAAAAAGGCACCTCCAGCAAGAGATTTGGCAGTGGCTTCGGGGCCATCAGCACAGCCCTTCTGAACTAACATTCTGATCTCATCAACAACATTACAAGGGCCCTCCTTCAAAGATGTGTTAACCCAGAACTAGGTGGAGAACCCACATGCCCTAAAATTCAAATGATAAATTAAGTGCTGGCTCCATCCATCACAGTGGTTGGGGACATAGATAAGTAGTCAAATTTCTTGCAAGAGAACACATTGGTATGCAGATTCAATGGCCTCTGGCCAAAGTTCTCGATCTACAATTACATCAATCAATCTCCAAAGCGTAGAAGCCAGAAATCAAAGAAGAAGCCTACATCTACCCATGTGCAAAAGGGATTTTCCTTGTGGAATTTGACCTTGCACAGGATAGAGATCAGGTACTCAACGCCGATGGGCAAAGTGAGACTCTGCATGAAGCTGTGGACTCAAACATTTGATTCAGCAGCAGACACTCTCCACAGCTCCAGTCTAGGTAAGAATGCCAAACCTACCCTTGCACTCCTGGGGCTTTCATTAAAGGAAATAGGAGATACAATAGGAAAATTTCATTTCAAAAGTGTCAAAACCCAGCGAAGGAACATCACTACCTTCACACACATCTGCATCAACATGGACTTTAAGAAAGGAATCCCAATAGAAATAAAGCTTGTATCCAGAGACTACACCTAGACCATGTCTCGGCTACAAGAATGTTGTATTCAAATGCATAGCTTGCTTCCAAAAAGGACGCATAGATCTAGGAGGTCAAAAAAACCTCTAAGGAAACCCACCTGGTTGGATGGCGCAACAAAATATCACCATCTAATCAGCAGGAACCCACAGTAGAGGCACCCATACAGCAGGCTCTGCCCTCTTGGAAGGGCCCAGAATCATCCTCTCCTTCCGATCGGGAGAACCTACCAGTCAAAGAACCATCGTCGGTTTTAAGGATTGCAGGAAGGGCCAAAGACAGATTTGACCCTCCACTCTGAGAACCCCCAACTCTCTCCTATGGTCCCTCAAAAGGGCAAGATGACCTGGGCAGATTTGGCAAAGATATAAAACACAGCTCTTGAAATTTCTGATGTCGAGCATGTTGTTTCACAAACAGTCACACACTGCCAAGGCCAGACAAAAGAATAGATCGCAGTCTCCAAAAAGAAAAAATGCAAACCAAACCTGCAGACAACAACCTATATGACTGGAAACCGACACAGGAATTTATTGTTTCAGCATTCAGCTGTGTTCCCAACTTGTTCGAATTTACTCTTGTAAAACAGGGTTTGAAAGAAAATTTAAAAGAAAAATAAGACTCTCAGCTAGGGATTCACCCAACCTTAGCACTAAGAGATTCCCTCAACTGATCTTAGAAGTTAGAATCTATCCTCTCACAGCTCTGTATAATTTTCATCACACAGGTAAGGCCACAGTTTTTGACTCAACACAATCTAGCCATTTCAATTTAAAAAACTATCAATTCTCATCTATAGTCCAACCACGACGTAATCAAGAGGAATCAAAGTCAATCTTCCAAAGATAACATTCATTTTTCTTAATGGTCACTTTATTATAGCAAACAAGTAAAGAACCCTCTTGACACATTTTTCCTTACAAGCTATACCTTGAAATCTCTTCAGACAAGATATACCCTTTGAACATTGATTTCTATGTCCGGCTATGATAATCTTTCAACAAGAGTCATCAAGAAACAAAAAGGAAAATAGATATCGGACCTTAGCTTGCTCATACTTCCCTTGTCCTTTACCTGGTACCTCACAATTACAAAGCAGCTTGACGATAAAGGTGACAAACAAATTGGGGATGGGTTCAGTTTATATGGCAGTTTTCTTTGCATCAGAATCAACTCCTATATCATTCTTCAAGATGAACACGTACAGCTCACATAGAGACATAAACAAAATCCATTTATTGCATTGCCATCAGATTGCCCCACTAGTTAGCAAGTACCCACCTTTAAGAAGTTTGCCAAAGATAGATTGGGTTGCTAATCAACCATGCCATGATTAAGTAATGAATATTTACTATGAAATAAACATTTCATCTACCAAATCTAAGGACACAAATACATCATCCATCACAATGAATGGAGGTTCATCAAAATATATCTAGAAATTTTGAATGACAGGTGATGACATGATGAGATGGAGTGCAAGCCACAACCTAGCTCTAAATCACCACCCTGTAAACAACAAATACAAACTCACAGACCATCTTCAAAGCCTGTGTTTCCATTTTGGGGATCTACAGAAATACAGGACCGTCCTATTTTTGTTCAGAAATTATTGCTGTAATGGATCACCATGTTATATTGTGATATAGCAAGAGAAAAGGCTAGTTTCAGGAGATATCTTGATTTCCTTTATTCAAAAGTTACATCATACAAATGACAGACTGTTGCACTGATATACACAACCTATAACCAGACAATTTAGTGAGAACGGTGACAAGCTAAAGGTTTCAGCTCCAACTGTCTCAACTAAATACAACACTTCCTTTAGCTAATCACTTTTATAACCTCAGCTCATATTGTCACCTTAAACTATTAACTTTGCTAGTTGATTTTAACATGTTCACAACCGCATGGGGTTCAGTACAACCCTCAAAATTTGTAGAATGTACATGCATGTGTTTGAATATGATAAGCATCCAATAAATAGAGATTGGGTGCTAGCTTCCCAATCTTGGCTTGCAATTGGCTGCAAGCTAAGGGTAAAAATAATGCCAAGAACTCCTGGTGTCCTCAGTCAAGTTGTTCCAAACTTCTAGCTCTTATCTGATATTTGAGGTTAGCGCCTTTCATGGTCCAGCAGGTACAACCCAAAACTAGATTGGAGCTACTACCTGTGTCTTCTCAAAAGTGGCTCTGGCCTTCCAAGATCAAAACAGACTAAACCCTTCTGTCAGTTCTTGATGAGGAACTACAACCTGCAACATATTGATTTTCAAAAAGGGTTGAAACAAATCCACTTTGTCAAGAGGCAAATGTCGATGCCCTCATGCTTGAAACTATTTATATGCATATAATTTTTCAATGCTTCTGCCTTGATTTGTTCAATTTGGATTGTGCAACTCCAGTCCTCCACAAAGTTGCCATATATGCATGTTAACCCTGTACATTTCTTTTGGTCCCCATTTGAAAACAATTCTTAATAACTTTTGCAAGGTTGGGATCATTGGCATTACCCTCAGAATCCAACCTATAGTTGGCAGCCAACAGGCATCTAACAAAGTCTCCAAGTCCTCAACAGCCCAATTTCATATGTTCCTGGGCATTTTCCAGTATCTCACCCCTTGGGTGTGTTATATTTTTATGAAGTTCTTACAATTGCCCTCAAACGTATCAGTTTTTCACATGTTGGTTTAAGGCCATTTCATGGGACATTGCTGCCTTCCAGATGTCCTTGCAAATATAAATTGCCATTAAAACACCCAACTGAGCAATTTCAGCAAACTGCCTTTATACTTGCGGTCTTCTTTTTCCTCTATTCAGTTTCACGAGTTTTCATCCTTCTAGAGTTTTTTGTTGTCTCACTCTAATTCATTTAGTAAGCAAGGCTGAATCCTGTATTATCTTTGCAATTGTCAAATGGGATTTTTTCTAAAATGACCAACGCTTGTTGGTCATCATTGTTCATGATTTCTTTTTGTTGCTTTGGCTGGTTGGGTTACATGGCAAATCACTATTCTGAATCTGGCATGTTTGTTTCCCATTATATGACCCCTGTTTCATAGTACCCTCAGTTTGATCTATTCTTTCTAGGGAATGTCAACCATTTCTTGGATTGCAATTTCTGGGCTTGTTTAATTAGCAACTTTAACTGCTCTAATTGGATCTACACTGTCTTCTCCATATATTCTCTACTTACTCACCTATCCATCTGGGAGTGCAACCTTCACCTTAGTACCATGACCACCTATGTCTGATTGCAACTTCTAACAATATGACCTCCTTATAGTACAACACTCTTCCACAGGAAGCACTTATTAATTTAGTTGTAGACTCAAAACGCTTCCATTGCAGGTAAGCAGGAAATATGACCTTGGGTTCAATCTCAATGTCTAAAAAAATTTGCTTTGTGAAATACTCTTCCAAACCATCAGACCTTTTAAGAAATCACAAAATTTATTCAAGAGGCACATGTTAAGGGATCACCATACAAAATCCAACGAGACTAGGAAACAAGCCTTGGAAGCCAAAGCTTTGCAGGTGACCGGGATGGTTTCTTGAGAAGAAAACGTTGTTGAGTTATGGGGTAACTCAAGAGTCCTCCATGTGGACTGCCTAGCATGGAGGCACTTTAATCAATATAGGCAGGTGAGTAGGGTGTTAGATATCACTTTTGCACTTGGCATGCAAAAAGTATGATTTTGGCACAAAGAGTGAAATTAGGGTTTGGTGACGTAATTTCTCAGTGACTTGTTAAAAGGAAGTCGGAGTATCAAGAGATCAAAGCAGTTAAGAGCATCAGTTGACCAAGGAGGGCGAACCATCTGAGATAGCTGGGGGGTTGGGGGCACATCCTTGAGGGCAGTGAGAGGACAGGGCTTCAGAGATTGAGGAGTTCCTTCACTCGGGTAGTGACAGATATTTCGCTCAGCATCTTCAAAAATTGAGGAGCAGCAACAGAGAGAGCAGCTGATGAGGAGGACGTGAGCAGTAGCACCAGCAACACGTCACACGTGTCGGTGACGTCAAGCAGTTGTTGGCACAAGTGGGAGTCTGAGAGGGCCCAGAGAGATGAGGTTCCTTCATCAGTGACTAAGGAGAGGCCATCAAGGTTCAGTCGAAGTCAAACAGAAGGTAGAACAGTTGGGACGTGTCACTGAGGAGGGGGGGCATAGTTGTACTGTTGGGGGGACATTTTCAGTGTTTGAAGACTCGGATCTTCTTCTGGAGTAGAGCATAGCAGAGCAGAATTGCTAAGAAAGCATTCTTTAGAGGTTAGGCAGAGAGTACAGCTTCCAGAGACTAGTACAGTTGAGTTGAGATTTCCAGTGCGTGGGTGTACTGTTAGGGGCGCACTTTCAAAGAGCAGTAGTTGCAACTGCTACAGATCTAGGGCTTTGGCCCTTCAAGTTCATTTGTTGTTTATCTAACTCATTATGTACTCTTTATTCTAAATTATATTTTCTCTGGGCTCCAGAGAGAAGAAAGCCCCTTTGTAGCTGGTTTTCCCAAGTTGGGTTTCCAAAATAAATTCTAAGTCATTTGTGTGATTGTTGGTTTATGAGTAGTATGGATGTTCATGTGCTGCAAATTCTAATTTAGATAGAAGTGTATATCATCTAGGATTAGTGAATATTGTAGTCATGTTGAATATATGACCTTCTCAGAGCGAGTGGAGACCTCTAAGAAAACTTTACATGGTATCAAAGCCTCATTAGAGGTCAGATGAGGGAAATCACACTCCGATCTGTGAGAGCACTCCAAAATCTGTGTGTGGATTCAATGGTGGAGTCAGATCTGTGGAGAGGGTGACCAGATCTACTAGATCTAAAGAGGAGGGTTCAATTTTTTTACTATAGAGGTCAGATCCATCAAATTTAAAGTGTTTGAGTCTAGATCTGAGATAGGTCTATCTCGTATCAATAGGATAGAGACCAAATCTACATAGATCTGAAGTGCAAGAGTAAGATCTGAGTTGGTTGAGGTTAGAACTATCAGATCTTATAGTTGGAGGAGAGATCTGAGATAGATCTTTCAAATCTTGGCGTGTAAGGGTCAGATCTGTGTTTATTTTGCTCATTGAGACAGTTGGTTTCAGATCCAAATTGACCAGAGAGACGGCCAACAGTTTGCATGTGGAGGATCGGTTGGATGGGGCCTCAAAATTCAGTACATGGAATGCCAGGGTTGTGTTGAAACTGAAAGAAAGTAAGTTATGGGATATTGTGGAGAGCACAGACGCAAGGCTCGTAACTATTCCTACAGATGCTACAGCAAAGGTCGCTTATGAAAAGAATAGCATTAAGGCTCAGCGGATTCTTCTTGATGCAATCAAGGACCACATCATCCCACACATTACAGGGAAACAAAATGTATATGAGATGAGGGATGCTTTCACAAAGCTATACCAAAGCTCTAATGAAAATAGAAATATGGTGCTTCGTGAGAAACTGAAGAGCATCAAGATGGTCAAGGATGAGGGACTGGCCACCTACTTAACTCGTATAACCCAGGTTAGAGATGAGTTGGCAGCTGTGGGGGAGAAGATGGAGTGTGGAGAGTTAGTTCGATAAGCCCTTAATAGTGTGGCTTAACCATGGGCAATATTTGTCGAATCCATTGTTGCCAGGGAGAACCTCCCCAAGTGGGATCGTCTGTGGGATGATTTCACTCAAGAGGAGACCTGAAGAGGGTGCATCCAAGGGTCTTCTTTTACTGCACCAGTAGAGGAAGATGTGGCGCTTGCTGAGAAGGGCAAGCAGAAGTTCAAGAGGGCTGAACAAAAGAAAGACCTGAGTAAGGTCAAATGTTTTACATTCAACTGGTACAGCCATTATGCGATCCAATGCCCTCATAAGAAGAATAATGAGAAGAGAGATGAGCAGGTGGCAACAACAGAAGAGGTCGATGAGTTCACCAACAGGTTTGAGAGGGAGTTCTCTCTTGCCTCTTTTGTATCTGGCCATGATAGTAGTTGTCCTGAGGTGCAGGTTGATGAGAGATGGCTAGTGGACTGCAGGCACTGCAGTCATATGACTTGAATGTGAGAGGCATTCATATTCCTTCAGGATAATCCTGAGCAGACCTTCAGAGATTATGATGGCACAAAGCATGTGATCCAAAGAGTAGGAAGGGTTAGGTTCCTACTAGATTGTGGGGAACTCTTAGAGGTGGTTGGAATTCTTTACATAGCAGGACTGAGAGTAAGTATATTCTCAATATCATATTCTTGGTGTTTCAAAGACAGTTGATCTTCACTTATCGAGTGGGAGATGACCCAGTGTTGATGGGTCACAAGATTGATGGAGAGTATGTGGTGTGAGGGAGACCTACTTCAGGAGCAGCTGGGTGGTTGTCAAAGTCCTCGCCAGACTCTAAGATGGAGTTGGAGCTAGAAGCTCCTAGTTTGGATGAGCCTTTGGAAAGTCGGTCCATAGGGTAGAGAGATGAGCGAGATGCTCATACTAGTACCAACCAAAGACTGATTTGGTATGAGATGATTGAGATGGATTTAGCTCAGGAGCAAGTTGAATCATCTCAGGGCAGGGAGGTATGGTGTCGATCCGTTGATCTACTTGATGTCAGCTTCAGAGGTTAGCTGCAATAGAGACTCAGAGGGAATCTGAGTCCAAGATCAGCGATATGGTCTGAGAGAGAGTGAGAGGCTCCGATACCACTAGAATGGAGGAGGATCAGAGTACTTCAGGTTAGAGAGCAGTAGTGGCAATCAAAACAGACAAGGCAGTTCATGCAGCAAAGAAATTGTTGGATTCAAGCATCTGGCATGGTCAAACATCCCTCGATAAAAGAGTGTTGAGTTATGGGGTAACTCAGGATGTCCTCCATGTGGACTGGCTAGCATGGAGGCATTTTTATCAGTATAGGCAGGTGGGTAGAGTGTGAGATACACTCTACTAGGTGGCATGGATCCAGGAGTGAAGACATGCAGTGAGTTAAAGTCACTTTTGCACTTGGCATGTAAAAAGTATGATTTTGGCACAAAAAGTGAAATTAGGGTTCTGGAACCCTAATTAGGGTTTGGTGACCTAATTTCTCGATGACTTATAAAAAGGCAGCCAAGGTGAAAAAAACATTCATCTTTTGTGAGTATAAGGAGATCCAGGGTGCAAAAACCATTCATCTTTTGTGATTATCAAGAGATCAAAGCAGCTGAGAACATCAATTAACCAAGGAAGGAGAACCATCTGAGATAGTTGGGGGCACATCCTTGAGGGCAGTGAGAAGACAGAGCTTCGGAGATTGAGGAGTTCCTTCACCCAGACAATGAGAGAGATATTTCATTG
Source organism: Pseudotsuga menziesii (assembly GCA_001517045.1). Classification (NCBI taxonomy): domain Eukaryota; kingdom Viridiplantae; phylum Streptophyta; class Pinopsida; order Pinales; family Pinaceae; genus Pseudotsuga; species Pseudotsuga menziesii. The sequence continues at coordinate 911,762 of LPNX010723098.1, read as the reverse complement.
AGCATCTTCAGAGATTGAAGAGCAACAGTAGAGAGAGCAGTTGGTGAGGAGGACGTGAGCAGCAGCACATCACACGTGTGGGTGACGTCAAGCAGTTGTTGGCACGTGTGGGAGGCTGAGAGGGCCCAACAAGCAGGGTCCTTCATCGATGACTAAGGAGAGGCCATCAAGGTTCAATCGGAGTCAAACTGAAGGCATAACAGTTGGGACGTGTTTCTGAGGAGGGGGGACGCAGCTGTACTACTAGGGGGGACGTTTTCAGTGTTTGAAGACTCAAATCTTCCTTCGGAGCAGAGCAAAGCAAAGTTGAATTGATTCGAAAGCATTCTTCATAGGTTAGAGAGAGAGCACAACTTCCAAAGACTGGTAGAGTTGAGTTGAGATTTCCAACGTGTGGGTGTACTATTGGGAGCGCACTTTCCAAGAGCAATAGCTGCAACTGCTGCAGATCTAGGGCTTTGGCCCTTCAAGGTTCATCTGTTGTTATCTAACTCATTCTATACTCCTTGCTCTATATTATATTTTCTCTAGGCTCGAGAGAGAAGAAAGCCCCTTTGTAGTTGGTTTTCCCAAGTTGGGTTTTTAGGATTAATTCTGAGTCATTTGTGTGATTGTTGGTTTATGAGTTGGGTTTTTAGGATTAATTCTGAGTCATTTGTGTGATTGTTGGTTTATGAGTTGTACGGATGTTCATGTGCTGCAAATTCTAATTTAGATATAAGTGTATATCATCTGGGATTAGTGAATATTGTAGCCGTGTTGAATATCTGACCTTCTCAGAGCCAGTGGAGACCTCTAAGAAAAATTTACAAACGCAACAATAAGACTTTGGGTTTCAAATACATCAATAAAAGGATTATACACATAATTAATAGGATATGCACATTGGACATATTTACTTGAAGCAATTCTTTGCACTTTTTTTCCCTGAAGAAGAAAAAGAGTTTTGTGTCAAATGTGTCGAAGGTAGTTTGAGTCAAATCTATTATATAATTCACTTTTAGTAATAAAGTGGGAGTCTTATATCTAGTTGTTGTATTTTAGCATTAGCATGAATTCTTTAAAATTTTGAAGACTGTAAGATAATAGTAGACAAGTGCAGTAGAAACATCAACAACATCACACACATTGGCACAAGAGTTTTTCACGGGGAAACCTTTAAAGGACAAAAACCCCAAAAGCATTAATAATTCATCTCTTAAATGAGGTGATCGAGTCTTCAATAATTCTCAAACCCTAATAGGTTTGAACCACATATAAAAATCCACAAATGATGAATTTTACAGAAAAAATCAAATTAGGGCTTTCTGCCCTAATTTCTCTCAGTTGCCCAAAAATCTCGGATTTGCTGCCCAGAACAATTTCAGCTTGTCCGAACTGCCCAGATCTTACCTGCCTTCCCGTACTACCCAAGATGTTGCTCAAGTTTACTTTTGTGCTGTCCGGATTTCTTGTTGTTTGCCCAACGCCTGTAATCACCTGCCCGAGCTGTTTCTTCCTGTCCAAACCCTAACCGGACTGTCTGCTGCTACTACCCGAACTATTCCTTCCTGCCCGAATCTAGCCCGAGCCCTGCTGTTGCCTGGCCGAAGTCTGGAAGGCAAACTATAGGAGCCAAAGACTGGTGGCAGCTGCCCGAGGATGCTATCATGCTGCCTGAGGATGCTAGCAGGCTGCCCAAGCCCTGTTAAGGGTTGTTGTAGGTGACTGAGGGTTGTCTGAGGAAGAGGAAGGCTGCCCGATGAGAAGAGGGTAGCCCGTGAAGAGGTTCGGGCAATCTGTGTTAGACACAATGGCACAATGAGAAGGGGGGGTGAATCAGTGGGCCAGCACTTTTTACAATTTCAACTTTCTTCAAACTAATTAAACAAAGATCATCATAAGTACATCAACATCAATCAATTTCATAGATAACACAAGACACTTCATAAGATGAACTTGTAAACTTTATTATATTAGATTCAAACGGCTACAACCATGGTGTCTCACTGTCTATCAGCTTCAGCTGAATCAAAAGCACTAACTTCTATTCCAAGACTCAGCTTGGTCTTTTTCTCAGATCCAACTAAGAAAAATAGTACAAGGCCCAGCTTGTATTACATATAGATACTTGTCACCTCACATATCAATATCATATCATCAATCGACTATTGTTGCTCCCATATGTCATCAATCAACTATTACTGCTGCCACATGTCATCTCAGTCAACTATTACTGCTACCACATGTCATCTCAGTCAACTATTACTACAGCCACATGTCACTAGTATTTATGTCACAGCTTGTCTTCAGAGGTCTGTACAAGTCATTAACCTTTTCGCATGCATGCCATCAATGTCTGCCCATACAAATATCACACTACCTCAGCTCATTATCAAAGTATGCTTATGTCCACAATTGCATCATCCTCTTGTCATCATTCTTCCTATAGGTTCATATTAATTCTGTCCACAACACAACATGTCATTGTCGCTGCCCTATCTCCATTCTGTCCATACACTTTACACTGTCCACATGCACATCAAATCAACCAGTCTGTCCAAGCTTCATCATGCCCAGCATTTTCTTATTCTTTCCATCAAATTACTCATACTGCTGCTCAGAAATCAGAGATAAAAAGTCTTCATCATGTTGTTGCTATGTCATCAACCAAGCATCGAGTCTTCATCAATCAGCCAAACCAAAAATAAAAGATAAACAGAGTTTTGTTGCTGCTCCTGCTGTTGGCTACCGAACTGTCCTCATACTGACTGAAACCCCGAAATCTGAGCTTACTCAACAACCCGAATTCTTGAAGAGAAGAAAAATAAAAAAAACTTGACTGCTGATTTTCTGCTATCTCTGTTACACCAGCGAATTTCCTCAGTAATGTACAGAAATTTCTCAGTTAAAATCACATCTGCAAGCTCATTTCTATTTTGTTGATCCGTGAGTTTTTTTAGAGATTCTTCATTGAGTATTTATACTCGTTTGCCATAAATATTATGGAGCCAACATACTTAGAAATAGTTTAAATTCATATTGGGGCCGACTTCACTAAATGTAGATTTGTTTACGTTTTAATTTGGGTTTCATTATCTTGTCCTCCATTCATCGTGCTTGCTTGCCATGTCAAGTCTTTGCCGTTGTCCTTCTTCAAGTCCTCATCCTTCATGTCGTTGTCTTGTGCCTTCGTTATTAATCCATCCAATGTCTTGCTTTCTCTTCATGTCATGCTTGCTTGCTTTGTCAAGTCATGTCAGCATTGCTTGCTTAGTCACCTTTGGCACTTGTCCATTGCCATTGCCTTGTCACTTGCCATATCACCCAAACCATGTCACCATGCTGCTTTGTCCTTGCTTGCTTAGTCTTGCTTGATCTTTGACCTTATCATTTTTGCTTGCCTTCTCCAAGTCCTCATGCACAATGTATGTGGGTACCACGTCTTTACCAAGCCCTAGGGCCATCTTCAAGAGTCCATGACCCCAACAAGTCACAAATGACCACAGAATGGGTAATTTGGCCATGCCCCATGTTTGTCATGTTCCCCATGTCATCATCAATCCAGGTCCTTGTCCTTGTCAATCAAGCTTTGTCATTAATGCGTTGTCATCAATGACAACCATATTCATCTGTCTGATAGGGTTCCCCGTGTAGAATCTGAGCCTTTCCAGGGTATAATGAAGCTGCCCGTGGAGAAAAGGTGGACTAGGGTTAAACCCTAGCTCATGAAGATGATGAAAATGTTGTTGCTCACCATGAAACCCTAGCTTAGGGTTTTGTTGAATAAGTGTGGGTGCCCTAGCTAGAATCCTCCATGCTAAGGCATAACCACAAGAATAGTTCTTCTCCTTAAGACCAACGAAAAACTTCCTTTGAGCAGTTGTAAGATGATGAGCAAGTGTGTCTTCAAATGAAATGGATTGATCTTCTTTTATAGCCTTTGAATCACCTGTAAGTGGACCAAAACTCAAAAGAACAAAATAATATTATTTTATTCTTTTATCCTTTTTACTTTTATCTTTAGTGGTACTAAAGGTCTTTTGCACTTTCACTTTGACTCCTTAGTGGTCTAAGGGTCCTCGTATATTTTTTACTTTTACCTTTAGCCTTCTTCAAGTGCCCTGTGGTCAAAACAAGTGGTCAAGGTGGTCCTTCATCCCCACTCAAAGTACATCATCGTAAATAGAGAGAATTACTAATGCTTTTATCTCACACTCCATGTGACACCAAGATCGGGTACTAGGTGTCTTAACCAAGGGTAGCTCAGCCTTAGCCTTGGAGAAGATCACAGAGCCCACAGATCGAGGGTCGGAGTGCCTCACATGCCAGACCCGGTCTAGGACTTATAGTGATATCCTGGTAACAGACCAGGTGCCTCAGCCATAGGCTGCATAATTTGACCCAAGGTCAAATACTTGGTAACAGACCAAGCACCTCCATTCTCCAGTAGAATGGCCCTCAGCCCTAGGCTGAGTCCCCAGTACTAGACCGGTTCATCTTCTTGGTAATTGACCATGTGCCTCCATTCAAAGAATGGCCACTCAACTCTAGGCTAAGTCCCCCAGTGCTGGACTGATTCCACATCCTGGTCCCTGACCAGACGTCTCCATTCAACAGAATGGCCACTCAACTCTAGGTTGAGTCCCCCAATGCTAGACTGGTTCCACATCCTGGTCCATGACTAGATGTCTTCATTCAACAAAATGGCTACTCAACTCAAGGTTGAGTCCCCCAGTGCTGGACTGGTTCAACATCCCTGTCCTTGACCAGATGTCCCCATTCTCCTAACAGAATGGCTCTCGATGTTGCTCAGGAAAAATCAACAGTTGTTGAGTCTAATAAAGTGTATTTTTATACATTAGTGATTTAGACCAATCACAACTGTACATCTCACTATGAAATTAGGGTTTCAACTCAAGTATAAAGGTAAGTCAAGATAGAGGGTTAAGACATTCATTTCAGTCAAACACAAGCTTTGTTGGGAGGTGATTTAACTCATCTATGGAGTAACTCGATAACCCAAGGCCAACCTGGACAAACAAGCATATTGGTGAAGGGTTAATCTCAAAAACGATTAGATTGTTTCCTTCTATGTGAGAATCTTATCCTCAAGATAGATGCTTATAAATCCTCTATATTGAAAGTAGGCTACTCCAATCACATGCCCATTCTACTGGAAATAGCCTCACCATCCAAAAAACCTCCCGCACCATTTAAATTTAACCCTCATTAGATGTTTTATGAGGATTTCAAAAAAATAGTTCATGGAAATTGGAAGATTTATGGACATGGGTTGCTGAATCATGCTATGGAAAGCTTTCTAGAGAATTTAAAATGAATCAAACCTTTGGTTAAGGATTGGGTAAAAGGGACATTTGCAGATTCTGACGGTGAACTAATTCAAATTGAAAATCGAATCATTGAAGAACAACATAGAATCATCAGAGAAGGAAAAAGATACTCCTAGCATGGACTGAAGCAAATTGGGGAACGAAGAGTCGGGCTCTTTGGTTATTAGAAGGCGACCACAACACAGCCTTCTTTCATTGACAAACCAAAGGAAGGAAGGCTCTCGATACTATATGGAATGTTCAAAACCAGGAAGGGGAAGAGTGTAAGGACTTTAAATCCATTGCTAATGCAACAAAAGATCATTATAAGAAATTGTTCACTGAGCCACCAAAAGAGAACATCTGAGATATTCTTGCATTGACATCCTTCTTCAACCAATGGATTGATGAAGGAAATGGTGGATCTCTCACCTCCCCGGTAATTAAAGAAGTACAAAAGGTTCTTCTCTCTTTGCAACATGGTAGATCTCCTGGTCCGAATGGATGGATAGCTGAATTTTATATTGGTTTCTGGGACCTTTTGGCTGATGTCTAATGGTTGAAGAATCTCGTGTATCAGGGAAAATTAATTTTCCCTTCAATACAACCTTTATAGAAAACAACCCAAGTCTGACTCTCCATCACGCTTTGATCATTATAGACCAATCTCCCTTTGCAACTACATCTATAAACTCATTTCCAAAGTTATTGCTTGCCATCTTTAGCCCTTCCTTTCTAACCACATCTCTTCCCAACAGTTTGGGTTTCTAGACAATAGGAATATTCATAATGCTATAGGTCTTGCCCAGGAAGCCCTCAATTCGATAAATTCTAAGTCTCAATTGGCCTTCATGTTAAAACTAGACCTATCGAAGGCTTTCGATAAGGTAAATTAGCTTTTCCTTAGTCTCATTCTCACCCATGTTGGGTTTCCTCCCTCATTTATAAACTGGGTTGAATCCTCCTATTCTAGCGTCTCATATGTTATTCTCATAAATGGGTCTCCATCTTCCTTCTTCAACCCATCCCGAGGTCTCCACCAAGGCTATCCCTTATCCCCATTACTCTTTCTTTTAGTAGTCGATGCCCTTAGTCACCACATAAATCATGAGCATTCTCTTGGGAACCTCAATAGGATAAAAATCTCCACCCATTCACTGATTCAAATATTGTTTGTGGATGATATCTTACTATTTGGGTCTGCATCAATAGTGGAAGCAAAGTGTATTGAAAGTATTCTTGAGCGCTTTGCATCATCAACTAGCATGGAGATCAATGTTCAAAAATCAACCATCCACTATTTTTATCTAATTAACAAGTTTCTCCCTTTTCTAGAGGCATCCACAAAAATATGTTTTCAATATCTTGGTTTTCTACTAAAGGCAAGTGTTAGAATTTATAGGGTTGCAGATTGGCAATGGTTGCTAGACAAAATTAAGAAGCAAATCACTTCTTCGTACCACCATTGGATCTCTATGGTTGGAAGAGTAACTCTAATCAAAATTGTTTTGGAGGCAATTCCTGTTTTCTGGATGTCGCTAGCTTCTCTTGTTGAAAGATCTTGTCCATCAAACCGTCACTTAGAGTTGGCCTCTTTCTTGGTGGCTGACTTGCACTCCCATTCCAAATTTGCTTATAGGTTTCATCAAGAATGGAAGATAATCCTCATTTTTTTTGTTTCCTACTTGCTACCGTCACCTTCACTGAGCCAATTCTATCCTCTCTTTCCATTTTTTTTGTTTGTTAGCATTCAACCCTTTACATGGTCCAAGTTCACAATCAAGCACCAACAAACAGCCTCAAAAATAGGTTCTCTTGTATGTGTTGTTGCAGAAAGTACATGTCCAAGGAACATTCCCTCTGCCAACAATCTTTGTCCCGTGTCCATGTTGTTTTCTCACATAATTCCACAGTGGATATTTATTTTCTTGGGCTTGTTGTCTTGCTATAGCAAGGTTTCTTTCAACATTGGAAGCAACTCCACTTACAACAGATGAAGCACTAGCAACAGTAGATGTAGATGAGCTTGGAGGAGGAGGGAGGCACACCAACAGGGACATTCCTCCCTTTCCTTTCCCTTTACTAGCTTCCTTTGATGATTGGGCCATGAAAATTATGGAATTAATGAAGAAAACAGCAAACTACAAATCCACCTGCAAATCCTTCAAATGCACCTTCAAACCTATTACCAACAAAGTTCAAAACCGTTACAGCTCTTTCTCTCAACGAAAGATGTGAAAAATGAATGTTAAATGACCTTTTAAGAGGCCCACGGGTTGTTTTTTGCGCCACACATGTCGGACATGTTGGACACGTTAGGAAATGTGTCTGACACGTGTTTTGGCGCATATCCTGTCATAGGACATGTGCCAAATAAAGAAATTCAATGACTTAATATGAAATTTCCCATTTACACATTATGTCAAACACTTGATCTATCTAGGGTTTATGATTAAAAATTACATCTTAATTTGAAATATAAATCACAAAGATCAAGAAATTTCCAAGACTAAAGCACATATTTCACACATAAATACACAAAGATTTTTGGTCAACAGACTAGGCAAAACCCCAACTCCTGGGGAAAACCCTAGAAAGAGAAATTATCATTAAAGGAGAAACTCAAAAAATTTCCCAACTACACAAGAAAAATTATTCTTTTGACCCTTACAGACAAAATTCCCAAAATCACTTCTACAACGAATTACCTCGAATTATGTGCCAGCCATACTGTACGGCCTTTGGTACCTTCACACGTGAGTACGGACTCTACAAATTCTGCACATGTGGACTGTACGGACTATGCAGATTCTGTACTTTTCTGTTGCCTCGAGATTCGTGTCAGCCTACAATAAATGCCCTGTTAGACTATTGTGTGGTGTTGCCTCGAAATTTGTGCCTCACACGTGCTAAACGGATTCTGGCAGGCTGCAATTAATGTGGTTGTACCTTGTTGTTGCTTGCATTAAGAATTGTGCCCACTTTAGGGTATCTCTCTCCTTCAGTCTCAATCTTCTGTCTCTCTCCTCATTAATGGTGGTGTCTCTAATTTGTCCTCAACCCTAGTTTTATACTTTACATTTTATAACTACCTCATCTAACCAACTTGATCTTATGGTTGAGATGTTTTTTACAAAATCTAGGGTTCTCACTTAATGCACTCTTATTTAATAATAATTCACTTTAATTATTAAATATCTTTTAAGTGAGACCCAATACAATAAAGTACAAAACATCATTTATTTATAGATAAGTCACTTTATACATAAATGTACACAAGGAACAAATTACATGTCCTCTTTATCACCCAACACCCAAAACTATAAAGAGGACCTTCAGAGTTAAATTTTCAACACTCCCTCTTAACGAGAAAGGTCCGCAGCACTATCTCCATCTCTGACTCTTGCAACATCTCCCTCCTGCTCTGGAATCAACCTCAGAAACAAATGCTCCACCTCGAACTGAAACTCTGAAGCCTGAGACTCGACCTGAGTCTCATCAACCTACTCATATGCACCATCACTTGATTGGCTGAGTCTCCTGCCAATGCTCTGGAGAGAGTCACTTTCCTCATCATAACCATATCTATTAGATGCAACTCTCGCCTCATCATCTGACTATGATAGCTACCCACCTGCTCCTACTCGTACAATGTGCCCTCTCAAAACATAGATCCTGTCCCTACGATATCCTAACAGAATAGTGGTACCAACTGGCTCATCTCTCCAATACAGGAAAACATGGCCAGACCTGATCATCATCCCCAAGCCTTTATCCTCAAAGGATGAAACTGAGAGTTTGTTGACTCTCATCCCAGGTACAAACAATACTCCATGTATATCCAGGAATTCTCTGAGATCTAGTTAGAATCTAACAGTTCCAACTCCTCGTATATCAATCTGAGGACTATCAACATCTGTCTGAATGAAGTGTCCCGGCCCCAACAATGTGATCATCTGAAGAGAGTCATATATTCCAGTCATATGTCTAGTTGCACCACTGTCAACAACCTAGACATTCTCAAAGGATGAACTTCCTATACTAGAATCAATTGAGACAAGAGAAAACTCTTGCTCAAACTTCGTGGCATAATCTTCTATTGTTGCAAAGGCTGCCATGTCTCTTTCAGTCTTCACAATCTTTTTCTTTGGACACTTCGAGGCATAATGCCCCATCTTCCCACAATGGTAGCACCTAATCTGACTAAGGTCTTTCTTTTTCTTGTTTGTCTTTGCTGCAAGGGCTACATTATGCTCGACCTCCTCACTGACTTGCCCACCCAAAGCTCCTTCTCGAATCTCCTCTTAGGTGAAATCATCCCACAACCTAGACCAGTCCGAAAGTTTCTCTCTGCCAACAATACATTTGACAAAAACCTCCCATCTCTTGGTAAATCCCTTCAAGGCTATCCTTACCAACTCTGAGTCTAAGATAGCCTCTCCTACCGCTGCCAACTAATCTTTGACCTGAGCCACACAAGTCATGTAGGAAGTTGCACTTTCTTCTTTTGTCATTTTCACATTGTGTAACTTGTCTTTCAAGGCCATCTTACGGTTCTCATTCTTTGCCTTGAACAACTACTTTGGGGTATCCCACATGTCATTGGCTATCTTTTTCTCTACCAAATGCGGGATCAAATGATCTTTCACTCCATCTAGGATCACCCTCTGGGCTTTGGCTTCTAAGGCTTCAAATTCTTCTAATGCATCCTTGTCTGTGGGCTTCATCATCACGGTGTTTGCAAAGCTCCAAATCTTCCATTCCTTTAGCAATGCAGTAATCCTCACTTTCCAAGGTAGATTGTTGGATATGCTATCCAACCTATCTTCGTACCGAATGCTCATCATCTGGAAAATATCTCACAACAAATCTTCTAAACTGAAAGACAACACAATTCTATTCTGTGATTCAAAACTTGAACACTACTTCAACTTGGCTCTGATACCATGAAGAAATTCAATGACTTACTATGAAATTTCCCATCTACACATTATGTCAAACGCTTGATCTATCCAGGGTTTATAATTAAAAATTACATCTTAATTTGAAACATAAATCACAAAGATCAAGAACTTTCCAAGACTGAAGCACATATTTCACACATGAATACACAAATATTTTTGGTCAACGGGTCAGGGAAAACCATAGAAAAAGAAATTATCATTAAAGGAGAAACTCTGAAATTTTCCCAACAACACAAAAAAATTATTCTTCTGACCCTCACAGACAAAATTCCCAAAATCACTTCTACAACAAATTACCTCAAATTTTGTGCCAGTTGTACTGTACGGCCTGCTGTACCTTCACACGTGCGAGTACGAACTGTACGGATTCTGCACATGTGGACTATACGGACTCTGCAGATTCTGTACTTTTCTGTTGCCTCGAGATTCATGCCATCCTGCAATAAATGCCCTGTCAAATTGTTGTACAGTACTGCCTCGAAATCTGTGCCTCACACGTGTTGTACGAATTCTGACAGACTGCAATTAATGTAACTGTACCTTGCTGCTGCTTGCATTGGGAACTGTGCCCACTCTAGGGTATCTCTCTCTCCTTCAATCTCAATCTTCTCTCTCTTTCCTCATTAATGGTGGTGTCTCTAATTTGTCCTCGACCCTAGTTTTATACTTTACATTCTGTAACTACCTCATCTAACCAACTTGATCTTATGGTTGAGATGCTTTTTACAAAATTAGGGTTCTCACTTAATGCACTCTTATTTAATAATAATTCACTTTAATTATTAAATATCTTTTAAGTGAGACCCAATACAATAAAGTACAAAACATCATTTATTTATATATAAGTCACTTTATACATAAATGTACACAAGGAACAAATTACATGTCCTCTTTATCACACAACACCCAAAACTATAAAGAGGACCTTCAGAGTTAACTTTTCAGCACCAAACACTTGTCGGACACATTTTTACAAATCTCTGTCCAAAGCATGGGATACAAACACAGGGGGCTAGGGGAAGCTGTTACAGAGGCTATAAATGAATGTTTTACCTGGAATAATACTACAGATTTGTGGGTTTTCTGAGTTATTTATTGTTGTTGACAATTCCAAATCAGTTCATACATCCTTTGGCTCCATGGGAAATGGTCAAGGCACTTGTCTATTGAAATCACTCCTAAAAACTCGTTGCATATCATACATTTCTGTTTTACTAAACCTGAAAATTGTTTTAGGGGTTTAAAAGATAGATTTAGTAATCCTAGTAAGGAATTCCCCCTTGTGCCAAAGAAGAGCCAGCCACAAGTGAGGGAAGTGGCCATAGAGGTTACAGGGTGGAACTTCTAGATTCCCCTCCATGTCCACTTTTACATTGGACTTGAATATTTTCTGAAGTGCAGGTTTAGAGGGTAACAATTCCAAGCTTCTTCTAAGGTCTCTTCATAAATTACCTTTGTGAGACTTCTTTTCAAACTATACACCATCATATTCACTGCTTCAGCCCAAATCGTATGACTCGTGTTCTTGTTTTTTAGCACACATCTTGCAAATTTTGCTATTGTTACATTCTTCCTCTTAGCTGCACTATTCTGCTGAGGTCCATAGTGTTACCCACCAAACTAGCATGTGTGATTAAATTCCAGAAGAAGCATGCTAGCTGAGGGGAACCAAGAGGAAAAGCCAATGTCACCACACCAATCTCCTCCACATTTTTGGTTGGCTCTTCTCCAACTCAAGGGGGGGGCTTCCCTAAACTAGGATTATTAGAGCAATGTGAAATGAGCACAAAGTGAAATGAAGAGTAACTCTAGCAAAACATGTCTTATGTAGCATAGAAAAAATAGGAGATGGGAGGATAAAAGGGAATACTCCAAGGACTAGTGCCAATCCGATCAAGGTCAAATGGAGTCAATGGATCACCAACTAAGAGGACCTTGCTTAATACGTCACCAAGGGGGAAGAATTGCAGTTGCTAACCCAAACCCAACTTGATGGAATTGAAGATGAACTAGGATTTACAAGGGAAGGGATCGAACAAAGTATCCACTTCCTTTCTAGATCTTCGGGTGTACCTTATCAATAAGGGTTTATGGCTGCACAATCCGAATGAAGGTTAAGATACAACATATAAATCCCATATAAATAAATATGCAAGGAAGGATGAATTAAAGATTAACTTAAGAGATATTTCTCCAATATGGTGGTAACACATTTCCCAATGGCCCAAATAAGAACCACAGAAATGACATAGTAAAAATAACCCAATAAACTTGCAACCATGAAGCTCCAAGCAAGATAAGTGTGCCACACATGAGGAAGAAGGTAATCCTTACAACAAAATTTGCTCCAAAACAATATATATCGATTAAGCTCAAGAGAGAGAGAACTCCAAAAGTCCAACCATGTTTTACAATGAAGAGGCCTTATCCTTATACAGCCATAATGAAACAGGAGGGACGCTAGTCAAGTGTTGGAGTCATGCATGAGAAACTGCCACATCTAGGAGAGGATAGACAAGTGTGCATGTTCTATGTGAGTGTCAAGTGCCACTTGCTAGAACTAGAGAGAACTAGAGGTGCGCCTTGCATATAAGAGGCGGCATGTAGGAGTAAATCATCACTAAATCAAGGGATTATGTTCCCATGAGGATGTGCCCCCATAGATTGAGGAATCCCCAAACACAGGTCCATAAATCAAAGATTTTGTTTCCCAAAATCAGGGGATTATGTCTCAAAGAGGCATGCCCATCATAAATCAAGAAAGTCCAGACATATATCAACAAATCAGGGGATCTTGTCTCCAGAATCCATAAATCAGGGGATTGTGTCCCTAGGGAAGTACGCCTTTCTATATATATATATATAGAGAGAGAGAGAGAGAGAGAGAGAGAGCCTGTGTTACACTCCAGTGTTTCAATTGGCATAAATTTGGGCAGCACAGAAACAAAAATGGAAAAACACATTTTTTGGTTGAATTTTGTAAAAAATCACAATAACGGCCACAAATACCACCCACAGTAAACATAAATTATAGAAATAAGATGAATGAAAATGCTGGGAAACATCCAGGAAACATCTCATAGACATTTCCCAGCAATTTCCAATATACCAGAAAGGATTCGTATATTGGAAACAGCTGCAGACAGAGGAATGTTGGTTACAGAAATTCCCAATGTATGCCGCCCTAAAACCAACCCTGTTAGACAACCAACAGTGTAAACCTGAATAACTTAACACACACCAACCTTGAAGACCAGAAAACCTGACACTGGAAAAATGTCCAAAGAAGTATGTTGGAAAAGTTCACAACTTTATAAGCTCCAAAATGTTTTCAATATGCACCAATTCCAGGACAATTGGTTGCGAACAATGCCATGCTTTCAGCCATACTATCCGGAACAAGGAATCATAGAGATAATATTATCAATCATAAAATTCTTCCAATAATCATAATACACAAAAAAGAAAGAAAGAGATCTAATCAGCCAATAATCAGACATCAGGGAGTCATGTTTGTCTCTAATAGATAAATCACCAAAGAAACTGTTAATTAAAGCAACTCCAGAAATAAGATGTTAGGGGATTAAAGAGAAAACTACCTTCTCCTAGATGCCTCAATGGGATCAGATCCTGGCAAAGGTATGCCACCTAAAACATGCTCTTCTTCTTCATTAGAAGTTTGAGATCCTCCACAGCAGATTTTCTCACAAATAACTGAAATTGTATCCACAACAGGTCTGTACAACATGCATTGTGATAAAAAGTTATGTATGCAACAAACACAGGAGCAATAGTATTTCATTTAAGTCTTTTAATTTCACTTGTATGCAACAAACTTATCAGTAGGACCAAAACTATTAAATCTTTACCCCATAAATTCAGGAAAAAATGTCGAGAAAGCAAACTCATCACTTGGATCACCCTTCAAATTTGTTTCTGGTTTCCTTTGGAGGAACCGCAGATATAGCCAGCTTGCATAAGTGCCAAAAATTATAAAAGGCAGATATGATGTGGATTCCGTTGCCAAAATGCTTACAATTATTGACACCAAAACCAGAAGGGAAGGTAGCCACTAAGAAAATACATTCCAGAAATGAAAATTTGTTAGTCCTTTCAAGTTTATCAGCAGCAATGCAAATGGCACAGACCGGTTGAAAATAAGAATGCAAGAAAGACAGAGAGTCAGCGTTGTGCATGCTGGAATTTTAAGGATACCTTGGCACGCAGCTTCAGAACAAAGAGAATAGTAATTTCTTGATCAGGCATGATTTGCTTCACACCAACAAGGAACCCTGACAAGACTCCATGGAAGCCAGAAAGTGGTGTGTACCTATTAAAAATAGCAAGAAAACTCCTGAGTCTCGAGTGATTCATTCTACACACATATCTAATGTGTACTGCAAGATCAAATCATTTTGGCACATGTAAATATCGGAAGACACAAGTTTTTAATATAACATACCTTTTATAAAATCCTCATTTTTTTAAAATGCATTATATATTACTTCATGGAACAAATAGTTACATCGTGGAACAAAGAGAGTTACAGCAACATAACAAGAAGTATGAGGAAATTATCGTACTAAAAACACCAGAAATATAAGCATATGAGCCTGTGCTGCAATAGGGAGTCTACATTTTTATTAAAAAAACTAAATTTGACTTTAACAAGCAAAGCCAATTCCTGCTCAAAGAAACTCAATTCCCCTAGGCAAACAAGGGATGGTTCCTCATGAAATGTAGCTTCAGACCTGTTTTTCTACAGAAAAATAATAGAAGACAACCAAACTGTCTGCCATTAAGATTTGCAGTTGTCCTCGATCACCCAAGTGTACCCCAACAGACGACCTTTCCAAGAAAGCGGGGCAGTAAAAAACTAGTTAAATAAAAATTCAACCCGAAACCATGCCCAAAATGTTGTGGCAGATGGGCCTCTTCAAAGGACAAGCTCAACCATTTCATCCCTACCACAAGCCGTGTATGCAGCATTTGCAACAACAATTTTATGAAGCCTGGTCTTGGCATCCAATCCTTGGTGAAGGATAATCCAACCCCAATACTCCGTGCTTGAAGAGGGATCCAAATGGGCTAGCACCTCCTTAACCAATGTGCTTCAGAATCCCTCACCCCACACCCTTTGTTGAAGGATGAGCCAATGTTAGAGGTGTGTCTTACAAGCTCATTTGGCACATTGACATAGAAGGGCTTCCCACTATTCCATCTCCAATCCCTCCAAGATTGAAACAAACCATGGAGCTGCATTTTGAAAAGGAAGCTTTTTAGAATCATACTGTAAATGACCCCATAAACAGTTTTATATGAACATTTAAATTTTGAGCTCAGTTAAGATCACACCAAGTATGCCAATGTTGGTGCCCATGGTTCCCCAAATACCACAATAGAAAATCACTTTCCTTCTAGTCTGTTGCCAACAAACATAGTCAAAAGACCCAGCTGACCAATGGTAAACTAAACATCCAAATTGACACCAAATCCCAATGATAAGACATAGTCTAGTGAACATGTGTCAACATGTATTATATTTGTACTTTTCTATTTTGTACTTTGTCCTTCTCTTTTTGGGTAATTTGGTCTAAATTGATCACTCAGCCACTTTATTAAATTTTATTGGAGACTTGGTCCACTTTGATTGTTAGCTTTTGCGGTTACTCCAAAAGAATTACACCATGTTTGGGGTGCTTCAAGATATTTGGGTACATGGTGTATGTTCAGCCCCTGGATGGTCCAAAAGATGGATTGGCACATGGGAGATGGCCCATGATAGCATTGCACAGAGGAGATAGCTTGCTGAGTAATTGTTTGACCTTAGTTAGGTGAATGCCCTTTATTGTGGCAGCATGGCCACATGGAGTGTTCACTTGCTTAGAGAATGCCCTACTTGGGAGGAGTAGCTTTGTGCATCCTAGAGGAGGGCATCAAGCCCTAGATAGCAAAGAATAGCTTGGAATCTTGTTTGGAGGCTTGGAGTTGGCTAAGGCATGCCTAAAAGGTAACAATGTTCTTGTAAGGGGCAGCTAACCCAATGGAGTATAAAGCTTAGGAGGATCGATGGAGTTCATGGAGGCTTGTGACAAAGGGATGTGGACATGCCTTGTGTAGCTACATTATCTTGAAGACCTTATTGTGTACGACGTCACCTTGGAGTTTGACACATGTACCTTTAAGTGGAGTGCTTCACTTATGTTGGCCTAGATGAGCTTATTGTAGGGTGCTTGTAAGGGCTTCGATTGACATTGTATTGTTGACCGCCTTACCTCTCATATGTATATAGAGGAAGAAGATGTTGATTTTTGTACCTAGGAAATTGTTCCCCTAGTGATTTTTTGCCTAAGTCATAAAAAGGGGAAAATTAAAGTGACCCTTGCAATTAATAACTTGAGATGAGTTTTAATTTTCACTTTAGAGAATAAAGTGATTTTTTTATCAATTTAAGTGAGGTGAGTGAAATTAATTTTGGAGAGAATTAAAAGTGCATTTAATCTCATCCATCCATCTAATTCATTTTGGGCCCTTGGATTAAATGACTATTTAGCTTCCTCATTTAGACACCAAAAAAAGGCAAGGGAAGGCATTAGAGTCTCATTCTTTTTTTCCATGAGAGTTGGAAAGCAGAGAAGGAGAAAAATTGCAGGTTTAGAGAGAGCAGCATTGGGCACGTTTCCCAAGACAATAGAGCAGCAGCAATTACATTTCCGTACAGCACGTTTGCTGAGGCAATTTATGGGCATGAATTTCAAGGCATCCTGCACAGTTTTCTGGCACAGAATTTGAGGTGGATGGTACAGCATGTGGGCACGAAAATCGAGGTCCGTGCGGTCTGTACGATACAGCAGTGGGCACAAAAAACGAGCTAGTCTGTACAGTCATTTCGGCACATTTTTCGAGGCAGTTGGTTGGCAGAAAAATTTAACTGTGAAATTTCTGAATTTATTCAACTTGCTGAGCACTGTGGGAGATAAGTTCATCTCTGATTTTTGTTGTACTTTATTTTTACTAAAAGCAAATAAAATTCTCTCTCAAGAGCAGGTTTTCCCCGAAGGTTGGTTTTTGCCTGGGTCATCTGACCAAAAACTTCTGAGTCTGAATTTTTATGTGTGACTGTGTTTTTTATTACTACTCATTAAAAGGTGTAAAAATTCTTCATGTGTTTCAGTCATATTTGGTATATGAGAAATGACTGAATTTGCCGCAGAAAGTGAATTGGGTTGGGCATTAAACAATGATGAAAATAGTGGTTGAAACCAAGTTGGGAGTGTTACCGGCTAGGTCTTACTTAGTTGGACTTCAAGTGAACCGGCAAAAGTTTGAACAAGGTTACTTTTTGTATAGCATGTTCATACCCCCTTGGGTGTAATGTCCCCCTCTAATTAAGCACCCAAAACACCTGCTAACCTACTTAATTCCCATAGGTTCGAGCGGGTACTGCATAAGAGGGAATAGGCTGAGGGCATTTGATACTTAGAGCAGATCAGGACATTCATTCAGTGTTAAAGTCATCAATCGGATAAAAGAAGCCTTGTTTCTTTATGCTTAAAAGTCAACATTAAATTAGAATTGCATGCATTCAAAAGTAAAGCATAAACCCTAAAAGTGACATGCAAACCCTAAAAGCACCTGAGACTCTATTTAAGAGGGTTATTGGACTAAAGAGACTATCTATTATTATTGTTGTTGATTTTGAAGTTTTGAGCCGCAGCACAACATGCAGCCGCGGCAGTTGGGGTTGAAGACGGTGTCTTCAGCTAACGAGGATTCGGCAGTGAAATATCTGCCCTAGTCTCTTTCAGGATAGACCATCCAGGTTTATGAACAGCATCCATCGTATTTATCCATATCCAGTGATTCAGTATCTGCCGGAAGATTGTTTTGCAGGTGCAGCTAGGGAGATTTAGCTAGAAAACCCCAAAGCATTCGTTGGGACTCTGAATCCCAGTTTTTCGTCCGTATCTTGGCATCATCTTCATCAGCAGGGTCACTCTACTACCTTGAGTGACTGTCAGCTTTCGATTAGCTCATTCGAAGCATCTATCAGCAGATCTGAGCAGTTGGGGGGCGTGAGCAACAGAACAAGAGATCAATTCGCTAGCTAGGTCAGAGGGGTCCAAACTCATCATGCTCCGGTCATTCTCTCTACCGGGGGCAGACTCACATCTCAGCAAAGTTCCAACTTCATTTGACATTCCTTCCATCAAAAACGTCACCTTCAGTGTAGAAGAGGGTTTCCTTGCTGCTGGGCGTCACACTGGGGAAAAGGAGCACCATTAGCCCACTTATCCGGAACTTTATGCATGCAACTATCTCTGGAGTATTATCAGTCGAGTTATCAGTGGTAAGTGTTAAATTCCTTTTCTGCAAACCCTAGCCCTAATTCAACTATATTTTAGTGTATTTTTGCATGGCAATTTTGCATGCACAATTATTTCGTATTTTTGCACAAGATTGAGTGTACAAGTCAGCATTATAGACAGTATCAGTAGAATATCAGTATTTGGGATATTACAGTGGTATCAGAGCATGTTCCTTGCCAGTTGTGGGCTTGAACATGAGAAGTAAATGAATACAGAAGAAGACACTTTTGTAACCTATAGGAGAAGGAAGAGTAGGTACACGGAGGAATTTGAAGATATCTAGCTAGACGATACCAACTCAGACATGGACCCAACAGGTATACACTCTAACAGAGGGAAAGGAACAAGAGAGGACGAAGACAGGATGGAGTTTCGTAGTTTGGTAAACGCATTGCATGATCTAGCCAAAGGTCAAAAGGAAGTCTTGCATGCAATAAACAGGTTGGCGAAGAAACCAGAACTAGGGCATAGCAATGTACCTCTCTCACCAGTAGATAGAGGGTCTACAAGCAGTAGTGGGAATCATGCATACACCAATATGCAAAACACACCCCACATATATAACAGACCTTCCAGCGGGCCTACTATGCCTCACTTCCTGGCAGATGTCGTAGCAGGACCAATCATGCCAGTAGAACCTAGTGAACCATTTGGAGCCTATTTACAGGAATACAAGGATTTGGGGGATGAGTTTCATGCAGCCATGTCTTTCTCAGACTTCTGCAACATGAAGAGTAGGAGCCGACCCCGGAATTTCAACGGAGCGTTTAATCAGAACTATGAGTTGCAGAAAACCTTGGGTAGATTGACCATCCCAAAATTTGATGGGGCTCGCAGAGGTTCGGTGAGAATATGGATGGGTTCAGAAGTTGGATACTTATTTCCAACTCAACCCCATGACAAAGACAGATGCCATTAAATTGGCTACACTACACCTAGACGGAGAAGCTCATGAATGGTGGTACCACGAACTAGTGACATTGGGTCACAACACCATCAGTTCCTCCAGTGAGTTCACACAGAAGCTCATGGAGCGGTTTGACAGGAAGGACCCAAAGATACACTTTAGAGAGTTGGCTCAACTCAAGCAGACAGGTAATGTCGGGGCCTTCATCTCCGAGTTCCAAAGGGTAGCTGTTATGGTGACAGATGTGTCGAAGAACAAGCTGATTATGTGGTTTACTAAGGCCTTGACAGAACCACTACGGGGGTGGGTGAAAGCCTACAAACCCTCCACTCTACAGGATGCAATTAGCAGAGCCAAAGATATCCAAGACTCAGTTCCGAAGAGCAGGTTTCCACTCAAGACCAACTTTCCAGTTAGAGACAAAGATAGGAAACCTTTCCAGCAGGAAATGTCGAAGAAAACTTGGTTAGACGACGACACAAGGAAAGACTTGAGACGGAAGAAATTGTATTTTACTTGTCAAGAACCGTGGGTTCCAGGACACAGGTGCTCAGGAAAGGCCAAAGCCCACTACATAGAGGTATATTCAGACAGTGAAGAGGAGGACTACGAGCAGGAATCAACAGAGGAATTGCGGGCAGCAAAGGAGGAGTCACTCCAAGGAGATACACCAGAGGGAGTTATTGCGACATTATCCAGGGTACCTAGGTTTCATACTCTCAGGGTCAGAGGAATAGTACAGGGCCACAGAGTAGGAGTATTGATTGATGGGGGAGCAACCCACAATTTCATTGATGCAACATGGGTTGCTAAGAGGGGTATTCCGACAGAGAAGTTTGAGGGATTTACTGTAGCAGTGGCAGGAAACACTAGCATGGAGTACAACTATTGGATTCCTAAACTGAATGTCACATTAGGCAACTACCATATGACAGACCCATTTTACGTAGTGAATGTGGTCGATACAAATGTAGTATTAGGCGTCCAATGGCTTTATTCAATAGGAAAATATACTAGAGATTACAGGGCAATGGAAATGGAATTCCAGGGACCGGATGGGAAACAGGTAGTTTTGAGGGGCATGAACACTTATACCCCAAAACCAGTCTCTTCACAGAGAATGGAGGTTGTGCTCAGGCAGGGTGACATAGAATGGTTAGCAGAGTGCTTGGTCACCTTTAGGAAACTTCCAGAGAACAACACCCAACACCCAACAAATATTCAGGCATTATTGCAGAAGCACGAGAAGGTATTCCGGGATCTTCCAGCAGGTAGACCACCAGACAGGGGATTTGAGCATATCATTGAGTTGGAGAAGACTCAAGTAGTCATCACCACTCCATACAGGCATCCCAAAAGATACAAGGATGAGATCGAGAAGACGATCAAGGAATTACTAGAACTAATATATATTTGGTCGAGTTCTAGTCCCTTTGTATCATCAGTGGTCTTAGTTAAAAAGAAGGATGGCACATTGCGAATGTGTATTTATTACAGAGCCCTCAACAAGAAGACCATCAACAACAAGTATCCCATCCCCAGGATTGATGAACTAATGGACGAGCTACGAGGTGCCAAATACTTTTCAAAAATCGATCTTCGATCAAGGTACCATCATATCCGAGTAAGGGATAAAGACATTCCCAAGACAGCTTTTCGTTGCCACTATGGACACTATAAGTTCTTGGTCATGCCTTTTGGACTCACCAATGCTCCAGCCACCTTCCAGTCGTGCATGAACCACACTTTCAGGGCTCAGTTACGAAAGTATTTGCTAGTGTTCTTTGATGATGTTTTAATTTACAACAAAACTTGAGAGGAACATCTGAAACACTTAGATGAGGTATTGAGAATTTTGGAAGAGCACTTGCTTTACGCGAAGATGTCTAAGTGTGAATTCGGCATGAAAGAGATGTTGTATCTAGGACACATAATCAGTGCATATGGGGTACAGGTTCATATGGAGAAGATTAGAGCTATCTGGGATTGGCCAACGTCGAAGACAGTTACTGAACTGAAGTGCTTCTTAGGCCTTTGCAGCTACTACAGGAGGTACGTTAAGGGATTCTCTCAATTTGCTGCACCACTCACAGACCTCACCAAGAAAGGGGCATTCACATGGACAGAATTGGCACAGCGTACCTTTGAGGAAATGAAAACCATCATGAGTTCTTCCCCAGTATTGGCACTACCATATTTCTCACAACCATTCATAGCAAAATTTGATGCTTCAAGAGAAGGGATAGAAGTCGTACCGATGCAAACCATCACCCAATTGCATTTGAAAGCCGAAAACTAAAGGACTATGAGCACCATTACTCCATATATGACAAATAGATGTTAGCCATCTTACATGCCCTACTAAATTCAAGCAGTACTTGGTGGGAAGCAAATTCAAAATCAAGACACATCATAACAGCCTCAAGTACTTCTTGGAGCAAGAGTAGTTAAATGAGCGCCAACAAAATGGGTTAGCAAGGTGCAGGCTTATGATTTCGAGATAGAGTATGTGAAGGGTAAGGACAATGTAGTAGTTGATGTCTTATCCAGACGACCAACTTCATTATCTCTCATAAGTATATCCACATATTGGAGGTTTCTTCTCTTAGTAGAGTACTCCAAAAACAAATTTGCTTGTGAGTTATTGGATGGATAGATCCAGGATGAGAGGTACAGAATTATTGATGACATCATCTATTACAAGGGTAAGATATACCTCATCCCAAAATCAGCTTTAAAGAGGAAGATCATACAGGCATCACATGACTTGTTGTTATCAGGGCATCAGGGTTTCTTGAAGACCTATAAGCAGATCCGAGAGAGGTTCTCATGGAAGGGCCTCAAAGGGGAAGAAATGTAGCACGTTCGGGAATGCAGCATCTGCCAGCAAAACAAGATCGAACACACTCATCTGGCAGGGTTACTTCAGCCATTACGGATACCGGAACAGAAATGGGGAAGTATCTCAATTGACTTCATTACAAGGTTACCCAAGGTACAAGGACGAGATTGCTTATATGTAGTGGTAGATCGGTTGACCAAATTTACTCACTTCTTTGCTATCTCTTTTGATTATTCAGCAGCACAGGTAGCCGAGTTATTTTTCAGAGAGGTTTTCAAACTACATGGGCTACCCAAAACCATTGTCAATGATCGTGACAGTAAATTCACCAGTGCTTTCTGGCAGGAGCTATTCAGGTTGGTAGGAACCGAACTCACTACAAGTACAAGTTATCATCCGCAAAGCGACGGGCAAACGAAGATTGTCAACAAATGGGTTGAAGGGTATCTACGCAATTATGTAGCATGCCAATAGAGGACATGGATTAAATGGCTACATTTAGGAGAATACTGCTACAATACTACCTACCATATGTATATCATGATGACACCTTTTAAAGCACTGTATGGCTATGAGACACTGAACTTCACGGATTTAGCTTTTAGAGGCAGTAGAGCACCCAAGGAAAAAGATTGGGTACAGGACAGTCAAGATATTCGTAAGGTCCTGAGGGAGAACTTACAGGCAGCACAGAATCAGCAGAAGCTATACGCAAACAGACACAGGATTGAGAGGATTCTTGAGGTAGGAGATCTGGTATATTTACGGCTACAACCCTACAGGCAATCTTCCCTCAAGGAAAAAGGAGCGGAAAAACTAAAACCTTGCTTCTATGGTCCTTACAAGGTAGTTCAGAAGGTTGGAGAGGTGGCATATGAACTAGAACTCTCGAAGGAGAGCAAGATTAACAATGTGTTTCATGTGTCCAATCTCAAGAAAACATTAGGACAACACATTGCTCCATCCACCGAGTTGGATGATGAAGGGCTGCTGGTACTGATTCCAGAGAGAATCCTACAGATGCAAGAAAGGAAGCTCCAAAACAGGGTGATTCGAGAGTATTTGTTAAAATGGAAAGAATTATCTATGGAGGATGCCACATGGGAGAAAGAGAAGGTATTGCAGCATCCTAGTTTGCAGAGGACTGTAATGTCCCCCTCTAATTAAGCACCCAAAACAACTGCTAACCTACTTAATTCCTATAGGTTCCAGCAGGTACTGCATAAGAGGGAATTGACTGAGGGCATTTGATACTTAGAGTAGATCAGGACATTCATTCAGTGTTAAAGTCATCAGTCGGATAAAAGAAGCCTTATTTCTTTAGGCTTAAAAGTCAACATCAAATTAGAATTGTATGCATGCAAAAGTAAAGCATAAACCCTAAAAGTGACATGCAAACCCTAAAAGCACATGAAACTCTATTTAAGAGGGTTATGGACTAAAGAGACTATCTATTATTATTACTATTGATTTTGGAGTTTTGAGCAACAACACAGCGTGCAGCCGCAGCAGTTGGGGTTAAAGACGATGTCTTCAACTAACAAGGGTTCAGCAGTGAAATATCTGCCCTAGTTTCTTTCAGGATAGACCATCCAGGTTTATGAACGACATCCATCGTATTTATCCATAGCCAGCAATTCAGTATCTACTGGTAGATTGTTTTGCAGGTGCAGCTGGGGGGATTTAGCTGGAAAACTCCAAACCATTCGTTGGGTCTCTGAATCCCAATTTTTCCTTCGTATCCTGGCATCATCTTCATTAGCAAGGTCATTCTACTGCCTTGAGTGACTGTCAACTTTCGATTTGCTCATCCGGAGCATCTATCAGCAGATCTGAGCAGTTGGGGGGCGTGTGCAGCAAAACAAGAGATCAATTCGCTAGCTAGTCAGAGGGGTCCATACTCATGCATGCTCTGGTCATTCTCTCTGTCGGGGGCAGACTCACCTCTCAGCAAAGTTCCAACTTCATCTGACACTCCTTCCATCAAAAACGTCACCTTCAGTGTAGAAGAGGGTTTCCTTGCTGTTGGGCGTCACACTGGGGAAAAGGAGCACCATTAGCCCACTTATCAGTGGGGTTATCAGTGGTAAGTGTTAAATTCCTGTTTTGCAAACCCTATCCCTAATTCATCTATATTTTAGGGTATTTTTGCATGGCAATTTTGCATGCACGATTATTTCATATTTTTGCACAAGATTGAGTGTACAAGTCAACATTATACACAGTATCGGTAGAATATCAGTATTTGAGATATTACATTGGGAAGTTGTAATAAAGTGTGCTAGCATGATAAAATTGTAAAGAGTTGGGATTTCTAAGACTTAAACATCAATCTAATTATTCCAAGGCGTTTTTTCCCTTGTCAATTACACAATGTTGAATAAGCAATGTATAATTTTTGAGTTTTTCACCGTTCCTCCAAAGTTGGAATGGTCATCTTGGTGGTTAGGCCTTGGGAGGTTATTACAACTCACGTGTCAATGTATATGAACATGCTAGGCAATGTTTTTGAGTCGTATGGACATGTACTAGGTCCCCCTAGAATTTCATCAATTTCCGAGAAAATTATTTTTTTTTGTTTTTTAAGCCATTTTTTAATGGTTTAATTAAAAAACGTCAAAATGTAATAAAAGTCAGGTTCAGAGTCTGTTTTTGGCATGGGGATGCTCGTCTTCACACTCAGAACGTCCTCTTTACCCCATGGACCACTTTTCATGTAATTCGGATGGCCAAAACACCCCGTGGAGCATTATTCAACTAAAGGAGCATTGTTTTGGTGTTTTAATGCTAAAGGTGCATCACTTTGGCACCATAGTCAAAGGTTGAAAAAGTCAAAAAAAAAATATTAAAGTTTGGAATGACATGGCATGGGTCCCCCATGTCATGCGACCTTCTTTAGCATATAAACTTTAAAGGAACCAAACTTATGTTAAGGCTTTGAGTAGTGAGCGTTTAATTAAAAGGGTGACGTCAACTCCACGTGAACATGCGCTAGCTCCATTAGAGCTTGCGATAGCATAAAGTGTGGACCCCTCACCCATGTGGGTGTTAAAAAAACCTTGGTTAAGATATATCATATGTTTTGGAGATGGGAGATCGCATGCTAACTATTCGTTGAGAGCTCGTGTGTGTGAAGATCGACGCCAAGCTAGCGAGTGTTGGGTAGTTGATTTGACATTTTGTGTGTTGGCTTGATGGAGAGTTGGGTGAGTTAGGTGAGAGAGGTGTCATTCACCTCTTCACTTGCTACTTCATTTCAACTAAGTTTGACTCAGTTCAACTCAGATACACTCCAAGTCTATCTTCAGTGTAGATAGAACCCCCCCTCGGTCTCTTTTGGCTATTTAAGCAAGGTTCATTCACTGTCTTTAGCATGAAGTGTATAGAACCTCTGCTCTTATTTGTAATATGTTGAATATTTTATGTGAATAAAGATTGGCTTTGGAGGTCATATTGTGGATTGTTTTTCCTGCTAGATGGTGTTATGATTGTATGGTTGAGGTAACTATAGAGTTTTAAATCTTGCATTTTGTTTAATATCATATTGAAGGGTTGGGCCTCACGATTAGTATTACTCAATAGGATGAGTATTGTTGTTTCAACTCTTAGTGAAAATTTCATTTTGTCAAATACAAGATTTTGCATATTTACTTGTTTGTGAGTATGCTCTCTTCATTCACATTTTGGATTTCATTAACCCTTGAACAAGTTTATGCAAGTGCAAGTGTCTTTCAGGTTTCTCTTGGGTGGATTTGAAGGAGATCTAGTTTGTTTCTCCTACTCTGTGCTCACCTTTCAAGAAACATTGTCCTCTTGAAGCATTTCAACCGATCTTCAATTGCCGAATCTTTTTACCAGGGCTCCTAACCTTCTTCCTTTAAAAATTAAAACTTCTCATTCAGTTTCTTGGTTACTCAAAATGGTTTAGATCTATTCAAGTTAAAAAAGAAGATTTATCATAGATCTAATTTGCTTTAAATTGCTTAAGATTCTAGTTTCTTAAAATTCAGATTTTTGCCCTAGATCTAGCATTTCTAGCTTTTTTTATGCAAGTCTCTTTTATTGTAAAATTTTAAGGCTTGAAATAAAGCTAGTTTCTTTGATTTAAAAGTTTTATTTAGCAAATCAAGTGTTTTTTATTGGCTTCCCCAAAGCTAGCCAAGATCCTCAAGAGGACTTGTCCTCTTAAGTTTTGCGGCATTTCTTTAAAGTAGTTTAACTTAGTAATTTTTCGGTAATTTTTGTGGGTTGTCCAAAGACACTTCCAAAGTGTTTTTGGGCACTTTTCACTAACATATGCTTGCTGGTTTTTAGCAGGTCCCCCAAAAAAGAGAAGGAAACTCTGCTCGAATTTCCATTCTGGGCCATCGTTAGTTAATTGGCTATTTCTAAGATTGGTTCTCATGCAAGTAGTTTTAAATTTTCAATCTATTAATTGGATTATGTGATGTTTGGGATCAACTAACTTTGTAGTTTTGATTAATGGCTCACCATCAAGATTTTAGGGCTTTCAGAGGGCTAACACAGGGTTGTCCCTTGTCTCCTTTATGCTTATTAGTGGCAGGGGGTCTTTGCAGATTAATTGCAGAATCCAGAAGAACAGGGTTCATCAAAGGATTAGCTACCCTAGGTTAAGTTAAGGATTAGCTACCCTTGCAGAATTCATAAGAACAGGTTTCGTCAAAGGATTAAGGATTAGCTACCCTTGGTTAAGTTACCCTAATACCAAATCTAGGTGTCACACAAAGTGTGAGATAAAAGCATTAGTAACTCTCTTGGTTTATGATGATGTACTTTTGGAATCAATAAGACCACAAGGGCACTTGGAAAAAGGCTAAAGTCAAAAGTCAAAAATAAATAAGGACTTTTGGACCTCAGGTGAAAGTCAAAATAAATAAGGACTTTTGGTAAAAGTCAAAAATAAATAAAAGACCTTTTTTGGTAAGAAGGTAAAATGAAATTAGGAAAAGATTAAAATATTATTATTTTATCTTTTCTAATTTTGGCCCACTTATAGGTGAATGAAGACTATAAAAGAAGATCAAGTCTTCTCATTATTACACGCTCAAGTTTGCTCTCACAAGTGAAGCTGCTATTGTTGAAGGTTCCATTGAAGACTGTCTTATGGTTTTCCAGCTGGGCACCCATCTCTCTCAGCTAACCCTCAGCTAGGGTTTTCTTCAGCAAAATTATTCTCAGCACCTCTAGCAGTTTTACCTTCATCTCAGCAGCTCCTTCACCTTCTCAGCAGTCCTCCTCACCGGCAGCCATATTGGCACCTAGGGCAGCTCTGTTGGCCCCACCACTAAGCTCGGGAGCACATCTGAGCTTCCACAAAGATCCCGGAAGCTACCTCAGCAGCTCCAGTTGTCTGCTACAGCCACAGGCTGCTAAATAACTGATCCTTGGGCAGGCTTTAAAGCCTCGGCACAGCCTACGTGGGGCTGCCCAGCCAACTCAGCAGCAGCAGAAGGTTTCCCAACAGCCACAGACTCTCACGGGCAGGGCAGAAGTCAATGGGCAGGAGCAGAGAAGGTTCCAGGCAGGTAAAAAGTCAATGGGCAGGAGCAGAAAAGGTTCCGGGCAGGTAAAAAGTCAACGGGCAGACTGTGACTGATTTTTTCGGGCAGCTGATAAGATCCGGGCAGGTAAAAGTTAATTTCGGGCAGCCTGTGTTTTGTTTCTGGGCAGTCTGTTTTTTAACTTCTGGGCAGTCTATTTTTTGTTCCTGGGCAGGCCCTAATTTGTCCAAGCAGATCTGATCATTTATTTTGACAGTCTTGATTAATTATGGGCAGATCTGGAAATTGAGTACCTAGGGTTTGAAACCCTTGCTCTGATTTTTGCTGAGAATATTTCACTGTAAATTGTAGTAAAACCCAGATTGGGGTTTGCGGAATTTTTTGAAGAATTTCTTAAGACATCTCATTTACGAGATGAGCTACTAATGCTTTTTGGGGGTTTTGTCCTTTGAAGGTTTCCCCAGTGAAAAATCCTTGTGTCCATTGTACTGATGTGATGAATGTGTTTTTACTGCACTTGTTATTTGTTTAAGTTCATCTGCAAATTTTTTAAGTATTTATGCTAATGCTAAAATTCAACAGCAAAAAGTTCTAAGAAACTAACAGCAGCCCAACATAGACTTCACCAGTCCTTGGGGATACTTCGAAGGGGCATGCCAAGGTTCACCAGGTGTCTGTGAAGCAGGAACCATCCTTGTCATGGATAATGCATATTATTATTTAATGAATTATGGTGCTGGTCATGGTACCAACAATCCTGCAGATTTTTTTGCATTAAGGATTTTACTGAAATTGCAACAGGAAAGCACGTTAGGAGTCTTCAGGTTTTAGGTGATTCCAAACTCCTGATGGAATGGGAAAATGGAGGAAACCAAATAACAAATATGGCATTGGAACCAGTTATGAACAGGGTTTCAGGTTTAAGAACACAATTTGAGGAGATCACATTCACACATATAGAGAGAGAATATAATCATCAAGCACACCAGCTATCGAAAGAAGCCCTCTCCTTGGAGGAAAGCCACTTATTGGTTCAGGAATTCAGAGATAACATCCCTCAAGCAGCTGTCTTTACTTCTCTTTTTTGAGGTTTTACAGGCATCTTAACAAGGAGAGCCAATTTGGAAATATTGTTATCATTGTTTCCGAAATAGGTCAGAGCTACTTTTTGTACAGGAGCCATGTGTGGTGGAATAGGAAGTCTGTATATGAGTCAGATTGGAAAGCTTCAGTCTGGTTTTAATATTGTCACATTTTGGCTTTTTGCAAGAAGTATAGACCGGCACGGCAGGTTGTATATGTCAGAGTTAAGGGTAAGGATGATCTGGTAGCATACCTTGTTCGGATGATGGCAGTCATAGAATCTGCACTGAGCTGAAAAGCTAGTAAAAGTTTATTTTGATTTCTCATTTGAAATATCAAATATATTTTTTTTCATGGAAAGCAATACATTTTTTTTCTTGGAAAAAAAAAGAAGATATGCTTAGCCTAAAAATCCCCATGGCTGAAAGTTCACCAACACTGCTACAGATGGATTTACAGCAAAAGCTTGAGCCCAAAATAGCATTATAGGAAGGTTGCCTATTTCGTACTCTGCATGTGACACTCACATGACTAGGATCAAGATTTTCTAAACAACAGCAAAGGAAGTTTGGATTATCTCCACTTCAGAACAGCTTAACTGAACTCATATGATGATTTGATCAATTACAAGATATTCTTCCTGAATTTATTTCATAATATTAAATATCTTCCTTTTGCATTGGTATCAATCTATGAATATAGAAATAGTCCATTTGTGCCAAAATCAACATGTGATCGTTCTTTGTAGAAAGGTTTCCACTAATATCTAAAATATTCAATTAAAATAGGAGGCAAAAAGTCTATAAAACAACTACCAAATAGAGTTATATAAATCCAGTAAGAGAATCGAAGTACTTACAGGAAAAACTCTTTCCATGTAACGTAATACAGAAAGATGGTAGTGATGAACACACTGATTGAAGTGACAATATTGACAATAGCAATGAATTTCAAGAACTCTCTTGAACCCCATATAGGCTCTAGCAACTTTCCACTAAAAAGGAGGCCAATTATGCTCAGGATCAACTGCAGAGGAAATCAAAAATAGTTGAGTCTTCTAAGATATGATGATTAATAAACACTAAGAGATCAATAAACTTTACATAAAAGCA
The DNA here is from genome assembly GCA_001517045.1 of Pseudotsuga menziesii. NCBI lineage: Eukaryota > Viridiplantae > Streptophyta > Pinopsida > Pinales > Pinaceae > Pseudotsuga > Pseudotsuga menziesii. The sequence continues at coordinate 881,651 of LPNX010723098.1, read as the reverse complement.
AGAAGTAAAATTAAAATTTCCAAACTTCACATTTATGACACAGAACTCTGAAAAAATTGTGGTGGTCAAGGTTACATGTACAAGTCAACAATAATCAACTACTAGTCAACAACTATGCTCAGGATCAACTGCATAGGAAAACAAAAATAGTTGAGTCTTCTAAGATATGAAGATTACACACTCAGAGATCTATAAACTTTACATAAAAGTAAGAAGTAATACAATATTTCCAAACTTCACATTTATGACACAAGAACTCTGAAAACATTGTGGTGGTCAAGGGCCAAGGCCACATTTACAATGTTTTCCTCCAACTACTAAGTCAACAATAATAAAGAAGTGGTGGTCAAGGCCACATGTACAAGTCTCAATAGAGAAACAGTGGGGCACCTCAACAAATGAGGGACAAATAATAATTCAAACCCCAAATGTATAGCCTCCAAAGGCTGTCCAAGTGTAGTGTTCCAAGAGATAAAGTCCAATAAGCATGAATCAACCCTAGATCTAAGGTTTGACCACCTAGATCTCTTCAAAAGCAAATGGCCTCCATCATAGATGCTATATAACCACTCCAAAGTGGACCATATCATCATAAATGTAGACTAAACATCCTCCATGGTGAAACACTCCAATAAATAAGGCATAGATACATGTGCAAACCAACCTCCAAGTAGAACGCTCCATGAGAAAGCCTAGGAATGGGTCAAAGATGATTCAAGAAGTGGACACTCCTCAAACAAGGCATGAATAAGTGTGTAACCAACCCTTCCTTAGTGGACACTATCTTCTTTGGATCTTGTCAAGGGTCAACCATAAAAGTTAAAACATGTGCAATGAACTCCCTCAACTAAATATTATCCACACAACAACCAACTTATCGACCTCCACTACTATCTGTTGGAAAATTATAGCTCTGGAGTTCCTTTCTCGTATTTTTGGTGTGAGTGTAATGAGAAGGACTTAAGGCTTTGTCATTTGTATATTTATGTAAAAAAATGACTTTTTATATAAATAAAGTGTTTATGTTTTGTACTTTATAAAGTGGGTCAGTTTAAGTAACGTATTTAATAATTAATGTATTTGATTATTAAGAGTGAGTTTTAATGATGACCCTTGATTTGTAATTAATTATCAACCCTAGATTAGGGTAATTAGGGAAGGTAGTTACAAATTTGAACTATAAGACAAAGAGAAAGGATATTGAAGGACACTTACCATCAGAAAGAGAAGAAGGATATGAAGAAGAAAGAGATACCATAGTGAAAGTGGCACGATTTCCAAGAAGAGGAGCAGCAGCAGAAATTCCAGGGCAGCCAGAAGGTGACTGTACAGCAGACTAACAGGGCCATACAGCAGCTCGTGTGGGCACATTTCCCAAGGCAGCGCTGTAGCATTCAATGCAATCTGACAGGGCTGTACAGCAGCATTAATTCTGGCATGTGTGGCACAAAAAACAAGGCAGAAAGTACAGGCCATACAGTACGTGTGAGCAGGCAGTACAGTTGTTAATTGGCACGTTTTTCAAGGCAGTTTGCTGCTGTTCCAGTTTAGTGAAATTTTCTCAGTGAGGGTTGAAATAATTTTCTTGTGTTGAAAATTTTTTGAGTACTCTTCTTAATGACAAATTCGTCTTTAGGGTTTTGCCCGGTCATTTGACAAAAACATCTGTATACAATGTGTTTGCTTCATCTTCAGTATTTGAGAAGTGTCTTTGGATTTCTGGTTTTAATTTCAAAGTATATGAGCAAATTTTAATTAAAACCCTAGATACTCAAAGTGTTTGACATAATGCATGTGTGAGAAATTATTATGCTTATGCCAGTTTTTCTTCACTATCTCATCGATATATGTGCAATATAGATCCACATACTAAGGAGAGGATCAAATTCCGAGAGTAAGGTGTCCAAAATAGATGACCAAATCCATGAGGAAGGGGACGGCCCTTCTACAATCCATGAGAAAACCTCCACACATGCCAAGAGAGGGAAACAAATGGAGTGTTTATCTAAAGATGATAGACAATCATGCCAAGATGTGAATCAAATGCTTAGAAGCAAGAGCGTTCAAAGGGAAACCAAGAATAGACCATCCACACGTTCAATCCACCTCCAACTAACTAGAGTGCTACATCAAAAAGAGAAACCAAGCCAGCAAACAAGTAGGAAGGGAGGGTACTCCATCCGAAATCACAAACAAAGCAATCCCATGTATGACAGATGCCACGTGATAAGATAAGATAATTTTATTAATGTCCAACAAATGACCACAAAAGCATATCAATGGGACTCGATGATACATCCAGTATCAGTACAATGTGGGAGTGCATATGCAGCTCCTAGAAAGTGTCGAAACTAAGACAAAATAAGATCAAATAAAGATACAAGCAATAGTAAAGCCTCATAAACATGTATAAAGCACTCCATAAGAATTGAACCACAATCCATCCCTAGGTGCAAAAGAAACTCCAAGAACTAGGGCACTCTCATGAAATACCATCAAACCCTGCAAATGAGTAAAGCATTCCACCAATAAGGATCATCCATGCCATGAAGAAGCAAATTATAACCATAAATGCCCATGCATTCCAAGGAAAGCTCACCACAAGTCATCTCTATGTGTGAATCATAGCCGATGAGCAAGACTGCTCTACAAGATATGAAGATCTATGCCATATTGAAGACAAAAAAGCCGAAAAGTGATAGGGCGCTCCATCAATAGGTGAACCATGTCTCATGAACAATCAATAGATGAGAAGTGTACCCTTCTGCTTAAGCTAGGAGGCCTCATATATCCATAATCAACCATACCCAATGCTTCAAAATGGCATTCGCCTACACTTCTCGCAACTTTAGGATACCCTAAGTGGATGGGTTTCCTTTACATGAATGCACAAGTGTTAGATAGATGATGAACAAGAATATTCAACGCATGCCAATATCCAATATGAGAGCACAAAAGCATCCAAACATCAATCCTGTCATGTCATAGCTATTAAACAAGCAAAACATCTAGGTCATCATCATTCATGAGGTATAACTCTAGCAATCTATCATGAAGAACTTATGATAATATCACAAGTGATATCACAAGTGAAAAGCTTTGTCACCTCTGGTAGATATAGGGTAACAGGGCACACTTATGGCGGAATTGTTTATGGAATTTCATGTTCGGTCGTCCACCTAAGGCCATGTTCACACACGTGGGTTATCTATCTTGGAGGCTGCACTTGCTAAAAAAATTCTATATCGTTTGCTCAAGGTTGTTGCATGGTCAAATCACTCAACCCAAGAGACGTGCCCTAGCTTATTTCTCTATTGAGGGAATTTATTTCAAAGTAACTTTAATATTTTATTATGTTGAATCTCCTTAAAGAGTTAGATGCATAAAAGAATTATTGCATGATTTTCCTTAGAAAAGAGGATGATTATTATCTTGTTTCTCCTAGGAAAGGATGTAGATCTCAACAACTTATTGCTTCTTTTAGTAAGGAGTTTGTTGAGGAGGTTAGGGATGTAATATTTTATTGTATTCCTTAGAGAACTAAAGGATCTAAGAAAACAATTACTTGTTTATTGAACAAGGAAGTTGAGCTCAAACATATACTAGGGCTTGTTCTCTTCATTTGGAGGGGGGGTATAGTTTGGAGTGAACTAATATACTGTTGTATGGTACCAATGGAGTATTGGGTAGTGGCATTGGAACCTTGTTGTTGAATTTGTTGGGTCGATTTGCATTATTGGAGATATTTGTTGAAAAATGACCAAGGAAGTGTTTGTTCACCTTGTGATGTCTTGGACTGGACATGAACACTTGAAAGTTATGGTCCCTAGTATTTTTAAAGTGAGAATGACTTTATGTTTATAAAGTGAGTTTGAGTTATTAATATTTTAAATGTGACTTGATGAGAATTAAAAGGTGGATGAGTAATAATGTCTCATTTATTATTTAAAAGTTAATTAAATGCTTTTAATGAGAAAAGTGAGATTTAACATGAGCCCTACATCTCATCTAGTTATGTTTTAATCTACGCCATTGATTTTCAAGTGGTGGTTACTCAAACAAAAACGCTAGGGAAAGGCATTGAGAGTATCATTGTTCACTTTCACAAAAGAGATTTTTGAGAGAGGAGAAGAGCAAGAGAAGAAATCCAAAGGTTTGGGAGAAATCAATTTCTTGAGGGAGAGGGAAGAATTTCCAGCACAAAATCGATGAGACTAAGCATCCGTTTAGCAGCAGGTACAGCATTAATTACAAGGTCATACAACATGATTTTCAAAGTGGCGGAGGGCTGCATTAATTGCAGGTCGTGCAGTACAAACTGGGCACAAATTTTGAGGTTGTACAACATGATTTTCGAGGTGGCGGAGGGATGCATTAATTGCAGGTTGTGCAGTACAAACTGGGCCCAAATTTTGAGGTCGTGCAGTAATAACTGCAGGCCATACAGCGCTGGAAAAATAGGTCGTACAGCACAGAAATCAAGGCAAGCATTTCTGGCACGCTTTCCAAGGTCACACATGTGAGTTGTACAACTGTTTGGAGGGCACAATTTTTTAGGATAATTCTAGAAATTTTCAGTAGGTCATTCAATGTTTGTTTGGCACAAATTTCAAGGCGTTTTGGTTGAGATAAGTACTACTGTAAATTTGTTTAGTTTGCATGAAGAAATAACAATCTCTCTGAAAGCAAGTTTTCCCTTCGGGGTTTTTCCTAGACCTTGTTGGTCAAAATACTAAGTCTAAATTTTGTGTGTGTGGCTGCTATAATTTTTTGAGTGTGAAAAAGTTGGATGCTATTTAAATTTCTGAGTTGTTTATGTTGAAAGAATTCCATGTGTTTCAAGCACAAGTGAAGAAAAGAAATTATAAATAATTATGCATGTTGGGGTTTGGGCACTAAACTACATGCAGTGAAACTAAACTTGAAACCGGGTTGGGGTTCCAAAATTTTCATGATATCAGAGCTGAAGTGAAGGGCTGAAACTAAAACTTAGATTGAAATTTCAGACTTCGAGAAATAAGGGTAAACAAGTCTTGTGAAGAAACAGGTTCTTGGGCTAATTTGCAGTGATGGCTATAGGACTTAAGGTTAGAAGACAGGTTGGATGGGGCAGTTAATTTTAGCCCATGGAAGGCTAGAATAGTATCGATACTGCAGGAGAATGAACTATTGGACATAGTGAACAGTACCTCTGCCAATCCAGTCACACTTCCTACAGTTGCAGCTGATAAGGCCATATTTGACAAGCAGGACATTAAAACAAAAAGAATCATAGTTGATACCATAAAAGACCATGTTATACCACATATCTCTGGGAAAGACTATGCTCATAAGATGTGAACACCTTTGACCAACTTATACCAGAGTTTCAATGAAAATTGGAAAATGGTGTTAAGAGAGAAGTTGAAGAGTACTCAGATGAATAAGGGAGAGAATATGGTTTCTTACCTTACCAAGATTACATAGGTTCAAGATGAGCTTGGAGCGATGGGGAAGAAAGTATTGGATGCTAAGTTGGTTCGCACATCTCTGAATGGCATGACAAAGCCATGGGCTGTATTTGTGGAGTTAGTGGTTGCTCGTGAGCATATGCCCACATGGAAACGTTTTTGGGACGATTTCATATTGGAAGAAATCCGTAGAGGGTATGTACAAGGGAGTACATCTGACCACAAAGATGAAGAGGAGAATGTGGCTTTAGCAACCAAGGGTAAGAAAAATAAGTCCAAGAAGGGTCCTAAGGATGGGACCAAGCAGCAAACAGGTGAGCAGAAGAAGGACATGAACAAAGTGAAATATGCTTTGCTTGTCAGAAGTTTGGGCACTATGTTGAGCAGTGTCCAAACAAGAAGAAGAAAAAATAGCAGACAGCAGCAGCAACAGAGATCGATGAATAGGTTGCAAGATTTAAGAGAGTTTTCTCTTTTTGCTGGTGGTTGTATAGAGAGAGCATCATCTATCACCATTGATTATATGGAGGACCAGACGAAGCATTCCATAATAGTTGGGCATTCACTAAGTGAGTCCACACTCCTTCCACATGGTATATTGATAGTGGGGCTTCGAGCCATATGACAGGTGTTCGAGACATGTTCACCGAGATGACTGAGACAAGCTTGGATCTGGAGGTGGTGTTGGGTGATGATACAGTGAGAGTAGTTGGGCATGGGACTGTCATTTTTGAGAGGGAGTCCATGGAGCCCATGACACTGAGGGATGATACAGTGAGAGCAGTTAGGCGTGGGACTGTCGTTTTCGAGAGGGAGTCCATGGAGCCCATGACACTGAGGGATGTCTTGTACATCCCAGGGCTGAAGAAGAACCTTGTTTTCGTTTCCACTATTGAGGACAGGGGTTTTGGAGTATATGTCCTAGATGGGAAAGTTCGCGTCTTTCCCAAGGCAATAGGACCTTCTACTTCATATGCCATCAAAGTTAGATGTGAGAAACTGTACAAGCTTCTCTTCCAACCTCATCATGCATTGGCGCACATTAGCAATAGGAGTGATTTGTGCAAGTTGTGGCATAGGAGGATGGCCCATCTTCACAATCCATCTTTGAGGATGTTGAAAGACATGACTACAGGTTTGCCATATTTCAGCACAAAGAAGAGTGGTGTGTGTAGGGGGTGTACTTTGGGAAAGTACACCAAGACTGTTGTTCCAAGAAATGACTCTAGATCAAGGGGACTGCTTGATCTAATTCATTCAAGCTTATGTGGTCCCATGTCATCTGCCTCTTTTATAGGTTTTGAGTACTACAACACATTCATTGATGATTCCAGGAAAACCTGGATCTACTTCCTAAGGAGCAAGAAGTCAAAAGAAGTCTTGAAGAGGTTCCAAGAGTTCAAAGCTCTTATGGAGAACCAAACAGGGAGGAGGATCAGATTACTCAATCAGACAATGGGAGTGAGTATACCTCCAAGAAGTTTAATGAGTATTGTAGACAGGAGGGGAGTTGACAATTCCTTACACTCCACAGCAGAATGGAGTTGCAGAAAGGAAGAACCGTGCGATTGTGGGAGCAGCAAGAGCCATGTTGCATAACCATTAATTTCTTTGTATGGGTTGGGGCATGTAGTATTGTTGTTTACATTCAGAACAAGAGTCCTCACTATGCATTGGGGAGTAAAAATCCTAAGAATATGTTTACTGGTAAGAAGCCTGAGATAGGCCACTTCCACATTTTCGGATGCCTTACATATTCACGTCCATTTTGAGAAGAGGACAAAGTTGGAGGCTACTGCAGAGAAAGGCATCTTTGTTGGATATGATGAGACTTCAAAGGCCTTCCACATATACCTTCCTAAATAGAGGAAAGTTCTAGGGAGGAGGGAGGTAAGATTTAAGGAGCAGGCCTTTAGGAGATCTCGAGAGTCTGAGATGGAGGAACAACATGTTTGTACTCCACAAGTCACAGCATCTCAAAGTAGAGGGTCATAGTCTTAGGTTTGAATGGTCCACAGGTGTCACGATCATCAGCTTCAAGGATACATGTAATGTCCTCTTCTACTTAAGCATCAGAAGCACCTGCTAGCCTACTTAATTCCCATAGGTTCGAGCGGGTTTATGGAAAAAGGGAATTGACTGAGGACATGTAATACCAAGAGCAAAGCATTCATTCAGTATTATTAAGTCATCAGTATAGTAAAGAAAGTCTTATTTCTCCAGGCTTAAAGTCAACGAGCAATTAGAATTGCATGCATGCAAAAAGTAAAGTGCAAACCCTAAAAGTGACATGCAAACCCTAAAAGTACATGTTAAAGCTATATAAGAAGGGTAGCTGAACCAAAAAGATCATGCATGATTATTATTATCTTTGAATTTGGTTTTGAGAGCAGCAACAACAGTAGCCGGAGCAGCAAGTTGGGGTTGGAGACGAAAATCTTCGGCTAGCAAGTGTTTTCGGCAGCGAAATCTATCTACCCTAATCACTTCATAGTAGATCACTCATATCTACCATCAGCTATTCATCGTATACAGTGGTATCAGAGCATGCTCCTTGCCAACTGTGGGCTTGAACATGAACAATAAATGAATCCAGAAGAAACTACTTTTGTGAGTTATAGAAGGAGGAAGGGCAGATACATCGAGGATCTGGAATTTGAAGATATTAAGTTAGAAGATACAGTTTCAGACATAAACCCAACAGGAATACACTCTGATAGGGGAAAAGGAACAGGGGAAGAGAAAGGCAGGTTGGCATTTCATAGCTTGGTTAGTGCATTAAATGACTTAGCTAAAGGGCAGAAAGAGGTGTTACATGCTATAAACAAGTTGGCTCTTAAGCCAGAACAGGGTCAAAACAGTCTACTGATTTCACCAGGGTATAGAGGATCCACCAGGTGTAGCAGGAAACATGCGTACACTAATATGCAGAACACTCCGCACATATACAATAAACCTTCCAAACCTACTATGCCTCACTTTCTGGAAAATGCCATTGTAGGACCAATCATGCCAGCTGAACCTAGTGAACCATTTGGGTCCTATCTGTAGGAATACAAGGATTTGGGAGATGAATTTCATTCAGCTATGTCATTGTCAAACTTCTGCAATATGAAAAGCAGGAACCGACCTAGGAACTTTAACAGAGGGTTTACTCAAAACTATGAATTACAAAAAACTGTGGGCAGGTTGACCATTCCTAATTTTGAGGGATCTCACGGTTGTTTGGCGAGAATATGGGTCCAAAAGTTGGATACTTATTTCCAACTAAACCCTATGACTAAGATAGACGCCATTAAATTGGCTACCTTACATCTGGACGACGAGGCTCATGAGTGGCGGTACCATGGGTTAGTGACGTTGGGTCACAACACTATCAGTTCATACAGTGATTTCACACAGAGGCTCATGGAAGTGTTTGATAAAAGGGACCCGGAGATACATTTCAAAGAGTTAGCACAACTCAAACAGACTGGCAGTCCCGAGGCCTTCATATCGAAGTTTCAGAGAGTGCATTTATGGTGACAGATGTGTCCGAGAGCAGGTCGGTTATGTTATTTACAGAAGCTTTGACATAACCTTTACGTGGGTGAGTGTAAGCCTACAAACCATCCACTCTACAGGATGCAATCAATAAAATCCGAGATCTACAAGATTCAGTTCCCAAGAACGGGTTTCCAGTTAAGACAAATTTCCCAATAAAAGACAAGGACAAGAAACCCTTCCAGCAGGAATGGCCAAAGAAAATTGGGTGGATGATGACACTAGGAAGGAACTTAGAAGGAAGAAATTGTGATTCATTTGTCAAGAACCATGGATTCCAGGTCACATGTGCCCAGGGAAAGCAAAAGCACACGATATAGAAGTCTATTCAGATAGTGAAGAGTATGAGCCGAAACAGGAGACAAACGAGGAATTGAGAACAGCAAAGGAGGTGTCACTTCAAGGAGAATCACCAGGTGGAGTTATTGCTACTTTATCTGGAGGACCCAGGTTTCATACTCTTAGAGTCAAGGGAGTAGTACAGGGCCATAGGGTAGGTGTGTTAATTGATGGGGCGGCAACCCACAATTTCATAGATGCAGCATGGGTGGCTAAGTGGGGTATTCATACAGAGAAATTTGAAGGATTCACAGTAGCGGTAGTAGGCAATAACAACATGGAATGCAACCACTGGATTCCCAAACTAAATGTCACACTGGGGAACTACAATATAACCGACTCATTTTATGTGGTAAATGTAGCAGATACAAATGTAGTATTAGGGGTTCAATGGCTTTATTCTATAAGGAAATATACTACGGATTTTAGGGCAATGGAAATGGAATTCCAGGGACAGGATGGAAAACGGGTGGTGACTGGTCTTGAGGGGCATGAACACTTATCCCCACAAACCAGTATCATCACAAAGGATGGAGGTCGTACTCACACAGGGAGACATAGAGTGGTCAACCGAATGTTGTCACTTTTCGGAAGCCTCCAGATAACACCCAACATCCAACAGATATACAGGCATTACTATAGAAACATGAGAAAGTATTCAGAGATCTTCCAGCAGGTCGATCGCCAGACAGAGGGTTCGAGCACATTATTGAGTTAGAGGAGGGAACACTGGTAGTCATCACCACTCCGTACAGGCATACCAAAAGGTACAAAGATGAGATAGAGAAAACAATTAAGGAATTGTTGGAGTTAGGTTACATACGACCGAGTTCTATCCAATTTGCATCATCAGTAGTATTGGTAAAAAAGAAAGATGGCACCTTACGGATGTATATCGATTAATCGATTACAGGGCCCTTAACAAGAAAACCATAAAAAATAGGTACCCCATTCCCAGAATTGATGAATTGATGGATGAGTTACAGGGGGCAAAATACTTCTCCAAAATTGATCTTCGATCAAGGTATCATCAGATCCGAGTAAGGGATCAAGATATTTCAAAAACAGCTTTTCGTTGTCACTTTGGTCATTATGAGTTCTTAATCATGCCTTTTGGACTCACAACACCCCAACAACTGTCCAATCTTGCGTGAACCACACCTTCAAAGCTCAGTTGCGGAAATTTTTACTTGTATTCTTTGATAACATTTTAGTTTATAGAAAAACTTGGGAGGATCATTTGAGACACCTAGATGAGGTACTGGGAATTCTAGAAAAAACAATCTCTTTTCGCCAAAATGTCTACATGTGAGTTTGGTATGCAAGAAATGTTATATTTAGGGCATGTAATAAGCACAGATGGAGTACAAGTTCACATGGAAAAGATTAGAGCTATTTTGGATTGGCCTACACCAAAAAATGTAACAGAATTGAAGGGATTTTTGGGCCTTTGCACTTATTGCAGGAGGTACGTTAAAGGGTTTTCTCAATTGACCGCACCACTCGCAAATCTTAGATAGAAAGGGGCATTCAGCTAGACAGAAGGGGCGCAACGGACCTTTGAAAAATTGAAAAGAAATATGAGTTCATGTCTCGTTTTGGCATTAACCGATTTCACGCAGTCATTTATAGTAGAGTGTGATGCTTCAAGAGAGGGAATAGGGGCAGTATTGATCAGTGTTTTAAAAATCGGCCGAGTCCGAGTCCGAGTCCGAGTTGGCCGAGTTGGCCGAGTTGACCCCCGACCAAGCTGACTCAGCCTGTAGTGAGAATGAGTTTATGTTTAAAAAGTGACTTTAAAAAATAATTTGAGCTATTAAAATTTTAATGTGACTTGATGAGAATTAAAAGGTGGTTGAGTAATAATGTCTCATTTTTATTTAAAAGTGAATTAAATGATTTTAATGAGAAAAGTGAGATTTAACATGAACTTTAGATCTCATCTAGTTACAAGTGACGGTTACTCAAACAAAAAAGGCTAGGAAAGGCATTGAGAGTATCATTGTTCACTTTCACAAAAGGGAATTTTGAGAGAGAAGAAGAGCAAGAGAAGAAAACCAAGGGTTTGAGAGAAATCAATTGCTTGAGGGAGAGGGAAGAATTTCTAGCACAAAATCAATGAAACTAAGCAGGAGAACGATTCCCAAGCCCGACACGTTTTCCTAGAAATTGTACAACAATAGGTACAACATTAATTATAGGGTCGTACAGCACAATTTTCGAGGTAGCAAAGGGATGCATTAATTGCAGGTTGTATAGTACAAACTGGGGCACAAATTTCGAGGTCGTACAGACACCACTAGAAAAACAAGTCGTACTGCACAAAAATCGAGGAAGGCATTTCTAACACATTTTCCAAAGTCGCGCGTGTTGGTCGTACAGTTGTTTGGAGGGCACAATTTTTTAGATGAATTCTGGAAATTTTCAACGAGTCATCAATGATGGTTTGGCACAAATTCCAAGGCGTTTTGATTGAGATAAGTACTATTGTAAGTTTGTTTAGTTTGCATTAAGAAATAAAAATCTCTCTGAAAACAGGTTTTCCCTTCGAGGTTTTTCTTGGACCTTATTGGTCAAAAATACTGAATCTAAATTGTGTGTGTATGGCTACTATAATTTTCTAAGTGTGAAAAAGTTGGTTGCTATTTAAATTTCTGAGTTGTTTATGTTGAAAGAATTCCATGTGTTTCAAGAAGAAGTGAAAAAAATAATAATTATCAATGATTATGCATGTTGGGGTTTGGGCATTAAACTATATGTAGTGAAACTAAACTTGAAACGGGTTGGGGTTCCAAAATTTTCAACCTTCTCATGGAATAATGTCTAAATAGTAACTTCTTTAAATTGAAATACTAAGTAACAAACTTATTTCCTCCTTGCTCTTCGTATCTTAATCCTAATGCATATATTTCCATGGTATCAAACATGACAACCCTGGGATAAGTCCAAATTTGGATCCATTTCATTAACGTGAATTGATGATTTATACATTGAAGGGTGACTCATGGATTTCATCTTCCAAGAGGTTATGGTAGGTGACTCTTCAGTTTATTCTCTAATAACTAAAAATATCTAATAATAATGTACATGAAACAATAATATCGTAGAGTTAGATATCCGGCATTCCCCCCTTAAGCCAATGGGGTGTTTGTGAGTCCAAGTATCTTTTAGAATTTCTCAAGTTTTTCTTTTTTGAGAGCCCTAGTGAAGATGATTGCACCTTGCTTACTTATGGAACAATGTCTAAAATGAATAGTCCTGACCTCTACATGATATCAAATTAGATGGTGCTTTGTGTTGATGTGCTTGGTTCAATCATGGAATCTGGGTTTCTTGGCCAACTTGATAGCAAAAGTATTGTCAACTAGTAGAGGAGTAGAATCCAACTATTTCTCCTACAAATATTCAAGTATCTTCCTGAGCCACACAATCTCTTTTGTTACTTCTACTGCAGCTAAATATTTTGCCTCTCTTGTGGTATTTGTTGGACAAAGTGTTTGCATAATCTCCAAGAAATAGTTGTTGATCCAAGACTCATGAGGTAGCCTGAAATAAACACTCCATTCTCTTTATTGCCATCAAAATTTAAATCAAAATATCAAATCAATTTGAGGTCATCCAACCTTAGAATATTTGAGTCCAAGGTCTTGAGTCCCCTTCAAGTATCTTAGAACTCTCTTTGCAGTAGACCAATGTCCTTCACAGGGTTTTTGCATGAACCTAGAAAGGACCCCAACAACAAATGAAATATTCGGTTTGGTGGTGGTAAGGTAGATAAGACTCCACACAAGTTGTCTATATTTGGTTGTATCATCAAATCATTTCCTTCTTTTGATGTGAGCTTCAAATTTTCTTTCATTGGAGTAGAGAGAAGGTTACATTATGCCATGCCAAAACTGTTCAACAACTCTCCAATGCACTTCTTCTGGGAGATGAATATATACTTTGGATTCTGAGTCATGTCAATACTCAAGTAGTCATGAAGATGTCCAAATTTGTCATCTCATAGCCTTTCTTCAATTCTTTCTTAATGGATGCAATGTAGCTTTCAATGTTCTCTATCATCAACAGATTATCTACACACACTACAACATATACAATAGATCTTCCAACTTTCTTAACAAACAGAGTTGCATCATCAAGATTAAAGTGTCTGAAATTCAATTTCAAAAGATGCTCGATTAGTTGTTCATACCATGAGTGAGGCACTTGTTTCGGGCCATACAAAGACTTGATGAGCTTGCATACCTTTGATGAATGTTCGCATCAATTTGATGATCTTTCCACCCATTCTGTGCAGCCAAAGCCAAAAGAGTATGAAGCCCACTTTGTTGTGGAGGAAAAAGTCTCCTCATAGTCAATACCTTCATTTTGTGCAAAACCTTTTGCCACAAGCCTCGTCGTATGCTTGTCAAGTGAGCCATCCGATTTGTACTTGTTCTTGCAGGCCCACTTGCAACCAATTGGTTTGGTTCCAAATGGAGGATCCACCATCTTCTATGTCCCATTCTTGATGAGAGCATCATATTCATTCTACATCGCTTCTTTCCACTTATCATGAAAAGCAACTTCTTCAGAGGAAGTTGGTTCAAGTTTAGTAGATAAATTCAATTCACAAGCATATGAAACATTCATATTATTAAATTATTGAACCATTGATCCACAAGCAAATGAGAGCAATTGTGAAGGGAAATTATGCAGTTGAATTAACAAAGAAAATGTACACTGAACAATAAAACTCATGCCACAACTTTCAGATAAAACGAACAAGTATTGATCAGTTAATCACAACATTAATCTATGTTTATTAATTAGTAATACAATGGTGTTACAATAAATAGAATTTGAATGCCATGGATAGGATTCGAATCTACCAACTAAACCTGACTGATTAGCTAACTCAGTGTGTCTAAATCACTACATGGGACTCACTAGTCTAACTCCTGATGTCTAAATCAGTCTACAATCAGTTCACTGATGGGGTAGGTGGACAAAGGCACCACTCTCCCTTAAATCATGCAAAGTTGGCGCTAGACTAACTGAAAGTGATCTAATTGATTGTAACTAGAAGTTGACTCGACATAACTCCTTACCAACCATGACCAACTGATGGAAGCTGCTAGTGGCACTCAGAGTGAGCTCCTAAACTGTAGGGATTGGGACCGGTGGCACCAATGGAACCAATATCATGGTGGCACCAAAACTTCAATAAGGTGATAAATGAACTCCTAAGCTAGGAAATAATAGCAAATAGACTAAGTTGGTTAAAGGAGGATTCAATAATCCCAACACATATCATCTACATAACCTGAATCATCTACATCACCTCCATCTTCTTTTCTTGTCAAACTTATGGTTCCTATCTTTCCAACTTCATCAAGATGAACAATTTCAAGTGGTCTTCATTACTCATTTTGGAACTTTCTATAAGGGTCCAAATTTCTCAGTTGGTGAGGCTTCATTATTTTCGAGATTCAACCTTCCAATCCTCTCAATCACATCATTCACTTAAACCTCCTATTTTGGTGAAGTGGCAAGAACTTCTTCATGAGGGGGAGATGGAGATGCAAAAGGAGATTCCAAAGATTGATCCAACAAGATAGGGACCCCCCCTTAAAGATGTGGAATCTCATTGTCAAATTCATGATATGTCTTTACATGGGTAAATGATAAATCTATCCAAACGATCAAGCTACCTCTCCACGGACTTGTCATTTTCATTCATTTCAAGAAAAATGACATCTTAGAAGGAATAAACTTTTTGTTTACCTCATCGTAAAGACGATACGCCTTGGTGGTGTTTGAGTACCCCAAAAAAATGCATTTTCGACTCCTTGCACCAAGTTTTTTTCTTTGTTCCTTTGAACATAATGCATAACATGTGGAACCAAAGACCCTGAGATGTCTCACCGAAAGAATGTGGCCATACCACATTTCAATGGAGTCTTGCTGGCAAGAGCATGAGATGGACTTATGTTTCTCAAATAAACTGCACACAAAACTACATCACCCCAAAACATCGATTTTACATTTTTTACAATAGCATGGAGCATACCATATTCAAGAGCGTCATGTTCATTATTTCTGTTGAGGATTATATAGAACAGTGGTTTGATGCATAATCCCATGTTGACAAAGATAGTTTTCAAATTCATTAAAGGTATATTATTTTCAGGATGTGCTTCACTTTCAATCCATACATTAAAGTTTTAAAATGTATCAGATGCCTCAGATTTTTGCTTCAATAAATAAACCCAACACATCCTGGTGTAATCATCAATAAAAGTCATGAAATATTTATTACTATTTGCAGAAGCAACAGGAATGGGGCCACACAAGTCAAAGTGTATCAATTCTAATTTTCTACATGCTCTGGAATTTGAATCATGGAAAGGTTGCTTACTATGTTTGCTCAAAATACATGCATCACACTATTTCAATTTCTTTGGAATGGTGTGCAAACCAGAAACACCACTCCTCTTCAACATTCTAGAACTATTATAATTGGTATGACCCACTTCACTATCAAAACTTGATTTGACTCGTTCTATCATTGATATAAGGCTCTTCTTTCTTGAAAAGAGTGTTTTGAATCTTGGTAGTTGAAAGTCGAAACTTATAACAAAAATTGAAAAACTTGAAGAAATAACTTCAACAACAAACTTACACCTTGTCCCAACAAGCTCCCTCCAAATCCAGGCCAAAATGCTTTCTGCTCCATGCTGAAGATTTCTCCTCAAAGCACAAATTAATTTGGTTGCTCAAAAAGTCCTCACTTGTTGCCCTTGATCCTCTTCAATCAAAAATTATAATTTTAAGGCTTTGGGAGCTTGCTTACAGGGGACTTTCAAATCGTAGTGGGGCAAAAAATTCAAAGATAAAAGGGAAAATATCAATAAATTGTTTATCTTACCGATTTTCAGGACCCTCCAGCCCCATAGTGTCCATTGTGGGATTGGGGATGTCCCAGCATCTCCTTTAACCAGATATCCTTGGAATAGTGGACATCTCAAGAATGTCCTTATTCTGTCCCCAATGGGTCCAGGATATTAAGGTACATCACCGAGGAATATCCCTATCCCTGAACCATAGGAAACAAAAGAACTGCATCCCAAAAACATAGGGACATGCCCCCTATGAAACACCAATTATAATTTATTGGATCATTAAGTCTTTTATTGAAGAGTTTTATACTTATCAATCTTTCTAAGAAAAAACCAAGCATAAACATTCCATATTGAGTTACCTATATTGTGAAAGCACAAGGTAGAAAAAAAATGAATTTATAGAAGATAATAGAACAAAGCAAGTAAATTTTCAATTTTGGGACAGTGATGTAGTTTAACAGGGCATTGAAATTACTACTTATAATTATATGAATAATTATTGAAGTTATAAGTTCTCTTACAACTTACAAGTTAGAATTAAATTGGTTATTTATATGTTCTGGTAGTAGGCCAGCTTGTTAGAAGTTATAGGATCTGGACATTTTGTTTTCTACAGTTTCAGACCTGGTTGTGTTGGGCCGAGGAGATTTTGAAGCGCATGTGTCTTGTCCAGGGCATTTTGTTATGTAAATGTACCATCTTTTTGGGTTGCTTAGGTATTCCTCCGTCTATGTTAATATAAATCTTTTAACTGTTTCTATTCAAAAAAGACAAGTTGTCCACCACAACCACCCCTTGCATGATCATAATTAAGTTGTGAGGTTAAGAGAACTACCACCTTGAGGAATCACCAACAAGTTTCTAGGATGAGAGAATCCGCATTGCTCATTGAATCACAAGAAAAGTTGTGGGTTGAACGTTGGAAAGTGGTCCACAAGAAGGCCAAACAACAAATTGACCCCCTTGCAAAGGAATTAACATCACTGTCAAATGGTATCATATTTGCAAGTCAATTATCTTATGTTTGCCTAAAACTAGATTCAAAAACATATCTGTTGGAAGATATCGAAGATTAAATAATAAAAACCACAACCAGTTTCAACTTGAAAGTTGATTGTAATAGGTCTTCAATGGTTGGTAAAGTGGGGGTGATTCATACCCCCAACAAGATTCAAATTGCCCAAATACACGTTTCACACCTTGTGGGTCATCTCACCCATGTAAGTAGTCCATCACATGTGGTTGGGTCTAGGTGCAAGTCTTTAGCAAATTTGGCAGAATAGATACACACGGCTTCTCAGCAAAAGAGATATTTCTATATTGTTATAAGTCAGATACATTCCATTGTAATACTCTCAAAATGGGGAAGGACATGTTTTCCATACAATGATAATGGGAAGCATCTTGTGGGAAAATGGGCAAGATTAGCTTGTAGCAATCGAAAGACTATATCTCCCTCATTCAAATTCAAAATCAAGCAATGTTTGTTGCATTTAAATACAAAGGAAAAGATTATGCGTCAATAATTGACACCATTGAGTGTTAGTTCTGGACTAAACATTTATCACTTGCTTAAGCTTTTCCAGTTGTAAATCTCTGTGTTTTTTTGTTTACTATTTTGCAGTTTGGAGAAGCCTTGCTCGCTCATTTTTTTAAGCATTGTACTATCCCACACCATTGACCAATTTGTCCATTTGAAGACATTAATATAGTATCTTTCCTATTCAATATGATCGTATCCTTACTCTAATGTTTTCCCAAAGTTTTTTCTACTTCACCTTTTATGTAAGTTGAAATAATATTATGAGATAAACTTACATCACATCACTTTTCTTATTAATTATCACTTCCTTCAAAAGAAGGTTGATTCGTTTGTCATAAGTTTGCCTTCCTATTTTTAAACCAACAAATCAGTTGTAACCAAAACATGATTTTATTCTAAAAATATTTAAGACTTGGAGTCCCAACATCAATACCGTCTCCTATGAAATTTTATTTCATTCTTTATCTTTTTCCCAAGGGAAACCTCGCAGAATCCAACACTTTTGTGAAATATTCGAATGGAGGGCAGCTCAACCACCAATCATAATAGTGGTTGGTAACCCCAAGGGAGTCGATTAGATTTGAACCTATGACTTATCACCTCCCCACAGCAACATCCCTTGGGTGGATGTTTCACAAACCCTTGGGGCTCACAAAGTTCTGAAACATCTCATCCCACTCCCAAACACTTTAGTGAGAGCGAGATTGTTGGTATCTTGCCAAGCCCAATTGGCCCATGAGGGGCAAACATGTCACAAGCGGTATTTGAACCTGGGTTGGCAGGATAACAACTACTCTTATACACCCAAGTTGATCAAACTGACAAACATGTCACAAGTGGGACTTAAACCTGGATGCGGAGTATAACAACTTCTCCTCTTAACCACCCAAGCTAGACCCAACCTCGTGCTTATCTCTCCAATTGGTATCCAAATCCACTTTCAGATTTCATGAAAGATAAAATTTCTAAAAATGTGAATCCAATGCATTTTCCAACGAATCTTGGAAAATGTGAAATTTTCTGAGATTGTGAATCTTCAAGATCTGAAAGAACCCACTTGAAGAACTCAATACAGGGTCTCCAAAATTCAAATAAGTCATCTGCTGCTCAAAAAGATAAAGTTTCTCAAAATAAAAACTACTAAAAGTAGCGGAATCAAGAAGATGAAAGTGCCCATCTGACTGTCCCCATCCGTCCATGCATCCACCAAATTCTGCATGTCAATCCAATGCATGGGAAAAGCTGCTAAAAATAGTTATCAGACCTAAACTAAAAACTTCCTTTGAATAGTACATGTGCTGTCACCCGGGAATATTAATCTTTGAATAATCCTTGAAACTCATACATTAACAACTTTAGAACAAGGTCGGGCTGGAATTTAAACTCTGCAACAAGGTACCTATATGGCCAAGGTACTAATGAATCATCAATGATGAAAAATGAACTCTGTAATGTTGAGTCCACTGTCGAATTATATAGCTTTGGAAGCTATTTTTTTATGTAATTAAACTATATACATAAAAAGTTTTTGATGCCATGTGTTAACTTTATGACCAAGTGTCAATACCTCATGGCAAGTGTCAAAAGGTTATGCAAACTGTCAAACTCATGCCATGTGTCAAACTCATAGAGAGCTGCTTAGTGGCCAGCTTAGAGCGGTTCCTAGGGGGCTGCTTAGGGCATCCAACCCCAAGTATAAAAGGAGTCTTCCCCTCACCATATGGACACACAATTCTGGTGAAGTCTCCTGCTGCTATAAGAGTGAGCTACACCTTGTATTCTCTTGCTAGTACTCCTACTGTTCTACTGCTGAAACAGAGGAGCTGAAACAGTGGTGCTGAAATAGAGGTGTTGAGGCTGCTACAGTAACTATCATAAATCTGCTATAGTAAGAGGTTATGACAGTCAACTTTGGGGTCATTATCAGGTTGTTACTGTAATATGATATCAGCTGTTAATGAAGTTTGTAAGTGCTGAAACAGAGGTATTGTTTCAGCACTCTATGTTCAAGGTTGTTAGTCAAGAAGTCTCGTATTGGTATTGTACTTTGTCGAAGAATATCAAGAGAAGTTTTGACTGGGTTTTCTACCCCAAGAGGGTTTCCCAGGGTAATCTTGTGTTCTGTCTGTGATTCTCTTACCTTCAGTGATCCATACTTATTTAGATGTATGCTTATGTTTGATATATGCTGCAAAAAAAAATTAAATTCCTACATGCATCTGGTTTTTCAACATCCACCCCATTTAATCCTTGAAACTCATACATTACAACTCCAAACAATGGTCAGGCTGGAATTAAGCTTTGCAACAAGGTACCTCTACGGTCAAGGTACTCATGAACCATTGATGTTGAAAAGTGAACTCTGTAGTGTTGAGTCCACCCTATACAATGTTCACAAACCATCAATGCCAAATAGTGAACTTTGTAATGTTGAGATTACCGGGTATAATATCCACAAACATATGTTGAAACATAACACCCAAAATTGTGTAAGCAAATCTGGTGTTTGTAAACACACCCCATGTTGTATCGAGTTTTATAGTTTTAATATAAAAGCAACTCTTAATTAACAATGAAATATATTTTACATACATGGTTATATCACAATCATCCCCTTTTGAGTTCATTCTACCTCGAACAAGTGATTAACTTGTTTCTGTCATTGTTTATCCTATAAATAAGGGTAGTATACTCAGAAAGTTCTTGGTGCATTTGGAATACACTTGCTTGAACACATGCAAATAGACATTCTGACAAATTCTCCTAGAACATTGTCTCGTCTGTTTAACTGTTTTAGCTTTTTAATTAGAAACTACAAGACTATTTGGGAGGATTTGTAGTGATAGGGATTTAATTCTTTTAAGGATCAGGACTACAATGGTGTACTTTTAAATTTGAAATATTTTTCTTCTAAGCTCATCCCAAAAGTTCTTAGGAATTTTAGCCATTGACCTCCTAGTAATATGTCAACTAATCCAATTGGAATGGCATAAAATAAAGATACCAGTCCAATATTGCCCATAGTTAACAAGACCTTATGTCACCTCCAAGTATATGATAGGAAAATTTCAATTCCAGGGAATTCATTGACTGGACAAACAAACAACTTTAGTTCTTCAAGACTTGGACCTTCTTGACATCAGCAAAATGTGTGACCAAGATCAATAAATACAGTGAGAGCATGACCTTTTACTTTGCCACAAATTTTCATATTCACTATCTTGAACTATGATCTCAACTGTGTCTTTATTTATGTTATCGTGCCTTTTAGTTTTCACTTCAAAAATATGTTTTTTGCTTTGCAGGCTTGACCTAGTCCAAACTTATAGTTGCATTTGTACAATTGAGGTGGCAGGAATTGTGTTCCTTCTTTAGGCTCTGACTGATTTTGGTGAGGAGGAATCTATCTCTGAGAAGGTGCACAGTTAGAAGGAGAAAATAAGCATAACCTTAGATCTTAAAATCTGCTGCTTCCATTTTTCTGATGGTCTCATAAATACTTGAGATGTATATCGAACTTGAAATTCTCCCAGTTATAACAGGTATATTGAACTCAAAATGCAACAAACTGCACTGAGCTTCCTGCAGAAATAATCTTACAGATTTTGCTTTTAATAATTTGAACAAATTCTGAACATTTTATGAAGCAATGCAAAGAATGAGTATGCCAAAAGTAGCATAATTTGCTTCACTAATGTTTAGAATTCCAGTCAGTGTTACATGTTAACACAGGGAAATGATTATATATCATCTTAATAAGAGCACTGCAGTCTTTCAATCCTAAATTCCTAGCAAAACTTTCTGGAGATTACAGTACAGGATGTGATAACCACAATATCATACTTTGGACATTAAAAGCCTAATAGCACATTGCTTCAAGGAAAAGATTAGATATCTGATAAACACTTTACAATCAAGATGCAAGCAATCTTTATCCAGACAGCTCTTAAATAAGTAAACTGAGATCCTCCAAAGATAGGCTTTAACATTGTAATGGTTTGAAATTGCTGTATCCGGCAGTTAAAGAAATAGACATGGAACAGAAAAGCCAACTTCCTTGTTCAGGAGGTAAAGTGATAAAAATTACCCCAAAGAGTGATTGTTCTAAATAGCCTGCAGTTATGAGATTCCATGCAAAAGGGATGGTCCTGCAAAACCAGCATGGAGGTCAGAAGATAGTACTAAATGGTAAATACAAAATAATACACCATGAAACATTAGAATATTTTTTCGATTTTATTCCCAATGTGCCACCCCTACAAAAAATATATGTATAATAATAAAATGAAAGATATTATGAAATACATCATCTATTCGATTACATGGCTGATGTAAAATGCAAGAAGAGGTAAACTGCAGGAGGAAGGAAATGTTTGGTCCCTAATAGAGGATAGAGCATGCTATGCATGACAAAGAAGCATGGAGTATCAATTGAAGATTGAAGATAAAAACTCTCAAGATGGTAGGTTATCTCATTTGCAATATTATCATTGTAATTAACTCCTAAGTGATGTCATTGCAATCTTGGATTCTTATGTAGTTCATGATTCTCAGATAATAGTGTCATATATAATTATTGGATAGCATAAGTACAAAGGTAAGGAAAAAAATACAGTAATATTCTAAAACAATAGTACTTTACAAATAAGTTCTTGAACCCTTCTTGCCACATCCGCAGCTAAAGGATCACAAACCACTGAAAACTGGTTTTTGCAATGCTAAAATTATGCAAATACTAAATAAAGGCCTAATTTCAGAAGGAAGAAATATATGTACGCGAATTCGTATATATTGAAACAAGGATTGATTCTTAACATTAATTTTGAAGGCTTATAACTTGCTCAGTACTGATCCGAAGTATGAACTATTGCCACTCAAAAGAACCGGCTATCTTTGTACAATTCAAGGAAACAAATAGTGCTGAATTTTGTGTCATCTTTGAGAAGTTGTGGCCTTCCGAATAAAAGATTATCCATTGAGATCATCGAACCCCGACAGCTTACATATAAGACAAGTTGGACTGCCTGTAATTAATGTAGGCTGCCCTCGTATCATACTAGGCCTGACCTTACCAAGCACCTGTGGCTATATAAACATGGAGACCACCAATTTCCCCATCATTTCATGCATCGTCTTCATGATAATTATGGCAATTAAGAGTGGAAACTGCAGACCAAAATTCTCCTTTTATGGCAGACAGTCATCTTCTATTGTAGTAACATGTGCAAGAGTAGCATCAACATAGCGGTTGACCTCTCTGTGAAGACTGAATCTCTTTTATTGCTGATTTCACTTCTTCAGAAGGCACTTTATGTTGTTTTCACCACTTTCTTCGAGGATAAGTTCAGTTTTAAGCAGAAAGATAATAGTGCACAGAAAATAATATAATAGCGTTTGTTATCTGAATTACTGAACACATATCCCCACACCTATGCAAACCTTGGCCAGTTTCCACTTCATATGGCATAATAATTTATAAGTTATTAAAATCAGAAAAAAAAGACAAAATCCAATAAATAATTATTAACTAAATGATACTACAAACTAGAACTTGCAAAGAAAGGTTTCATAAAATTCTCCATCTCAATCTTAAACCTCTAAAGGCTAATGTATAAAGCAATAAATCATTTCAAATGGCACTTCTATTTTAGTTTCTTGGAAATTTGTTGCAAGTCACAAAGAATGAAACCTAAAACGATAGAACAACAAACACTATGAGCAATCAAATCAATCAGCTTTGCATTTCCAGCTGACGTAAGAAATACAACGATTTTGGACCTTGGTATAGTATTGACAACAGTCAAGCAACAAACCCTGAGATGTTCTAATGCAACACAGATTCATATTAAGTTTTAACACTTTTCACAAAAATAACCCTAACAAGATTGGACCTAACAACCTCTAAAATTAGGAGGCAGATCTGGGCCTTGACTAATAAGAATTAAGTTAGTCCTGCAAAGTCTGAAAGACACCAATTTGGACAAAATGTTCCAAGGCAGATACTTATCAAAATTTCCATATTTCACAAGGTACAAACAACCTCAGAGTTGCCAGAATCCTAAAACATCATAGGGGAAACCAAATTCCTGAGTATTTTAGTAAAAGAAGTCCAGCATATAAGATAAAGGATGATCGAAGCTGCACTTTTGCTGTAGCTTCTAGATAATAAGATTATAATTTTGAAAAATAATCTGCATGTAAGTATTTAGAAAACTTTAAAGGTATCACCGTATCATCCATGCTGTGTACAAATTCATTTAAAACCTGAACATAAACATTCTATGGCATTTTAATAAATTTGGCTCTTCTTATTTGGTCAATATTTTGCATGGCTTACATCAAAGTATTTATATAAAGGTACTATTGGCCATGTTCTGTAAAAAATCAATTAAATCCTGAGCATTAAGATTTGATGGCATTTTGATTTTACTAACATTGCCATCTCTTATTTGGTCAAACATCTAATGTACCCACTTAAAGTTTAGAGATAACTAACTAATCTCTATATACCAACTGATTGGTTCAATGAACTGGATGGTACATGTCCTTATGTAATGTTATTGGAATTTCAATTAGTTTACCTATACTATTGTACTGGAATTTCATATCTTTATTCAGCAACTATTGTGAACAGAAATTTAGGCACTTCCCTCCAAAGGAACCTAATTAGGCCAAGCCTTCAGAACTATGGAAAAAAATGTGTGCAGCAGCGCAGCTTCAGGCAGGCAATTATATGTATACATGTCATCATAATAGCAATGGGATACTTCCTCCTGTCTAGTACTTGGTCAAACATCAACCCACATAATAAAGTGATCTGCAAGGAATATGTGGTTTAGGAAAGCCCATTGAGAATGAGGATAAGAATAGAGCCATACTTTCCAGGAACTAGAGCTAAATATTCAATTGTTGATGGGAAAAGCTGTGTAATAGCATATCCAATCACAAGTACTGCCGCAAGACCTTTAGAGAGCCGTGTGAAACCTGTGAAGAGGCCAACACCCTGACATCAAGTAAAAAATAGAATAAATGCATTAGGAATTTGATAAAGATAACACCAATATGCAAGCAGAAACAAACTGTACACAAACAATGACAATCATC
The DNA here is from genome assembly GCA_001517045.1 of Pseudotsuga menziesii. Classification (NCBI taxonomy): domain Eukaryota; kingdom Viridiplantae; phylum Streptophyta; class Pinopsida; order Pinales; family Pinaceae; genus Pseudotsuga; species Pseudotsuga menziesii. The sequence continues at coordinate 856,785 of LPNX010723098.1, read as the reverse complement.
AACAAATTTTGAAACATCAATACATACAACAAGGCAGATTGCATAGTTTTAAATACCAGCACTTACAATGCAGAAAATCTATGTGTGAAGCATATCCAAATTACTAAGTCATCTGATTTTACTCTGTACATAAGGAATAGCACTACCCCTCACACAGTTAAAAAGTATCCAATGCCCACCTTATCTTGGATACTGGAAGGGCACATACAATTACTTTCAATGTATGACAACATATTAACCAATGCAGGAAGGAACCAAATAAACAAAGCTTTACGGGCAGTTAAAGCATAATAACAGTAGTCCCAAAGAAAAAAGATTTATGGAATGAGATGATTTCTGTTGTATATCTTATCTAAGTACACAACTGACAACTTCCATGATAAACAGCATAACTTACAACAAAAAAATAGAAGTTTCCAACAGGAGTGCACTTCTCTTCTAATCTACCCAAACTTATGCAACAGCACACGTTAGAAATGTACTGGTTTACTCTCCACTCTCAAAGACTGTTGACAACAGATGGTTACACAAAAATGCAGTCTTCAAGTTGTGGATTATTGTAAGCAAGCTAGGCAAGAGAACTAGCGAAGCTTGAAGAAATCTTTATAGGGCATCTACACATTATGGATAGACTCTGTGGTTGTCAAACAGAAATTGGCAGGCTAGAATATATCTGCCTACTTCCAAAGGCCTATGGATATATGCAATATTCAACTCCTGCAATGCTATGCAGCTCCACCCACGACTCAACTATGATCAAGATGAAGAACTACAGATGCTATAAACCAAAAGCTACACATTGTGGAAAAGCACTTTAATTAATGAATCACTTAGGAAGATTCAGCAAGTAGAGGACAGATTATTAAAGCTTAAAAAAAAGTACTTGTTCGATGTAAATTGACAGAGGAGTTCAACAATCAACACCACCAACATTGACATACATAGAGGGGTTGATGCTCTTGAAATGCAAATCCCATTCCCTCATACATGATAGAATCCAGTGGAAACATTGCAATCCTCAAATCCTGAAAACAGTTAGGTCTGTTGATTCTTGAAATTTGAATGGGATCTAAAATTCTACATTTTGCATATGGAGTCCGATGAGGTTGGAACCACTCTCAAACAGCCTGAAACAATAAATGGTAATGTTAAATATTTAATTAATGGTCAAAATCATGGTTCCATGTGTGGCATATAGACCTATACAGAACTGACCACTTCCATACAAAACCAGACAGTTTGGGCATCTAAGGCCAGTTCCATACGGAACCAATTATTTCAGGTTCAGGGCAGTGATTTGGACCGATTGGGCCTGTAAACCAGTCAAACCGGACGGTTTTAACAAAATTGGTCCAGTTCTTCCTTTGGCAGCAAGTCAAGGTTGTACCTTTTAAACAATCCATCAGCTTTATACTTAGACTTTGAAAACCCGCTTGCATCCAACTCTCTTTCAGACTTGAAGAAGAGCTTCAGTGTCTAAGAATTCTTGCTAATGATGATCTGAAATGGATCCACAATAAAAAGTCAAATGATTCATGGCTCAGCTCAATGAAATAAAACACTAGGCAAAATAAGAAGTTTGGTTATCAAAGTGAAGCTCGTGGCTATGAAGTTAATGGCAAAGGCGGAGGATGCAGTTGACAGTGTGAAGGGCCCCACGCTAGTTCAACCAGCCATCACTTGCCTCCAAAGCACCGCATTGCCAATGTAAGCATAAGAGAATTAAAACTAAAGAAGATGCAAATAAAAAGGAACTCTGATTGGAACGTTGCCAGCAAAAAACAGATAGAAAGGAAGAGCATAGCAGTTGGGGAGCTGAAGATACAGGGATGCCTGGCCCCCCAGCTGCTCCGAGCAAGCCAACATTGCCTATAAAGTCTTGCACAGCAATGGAGAAGGGGTTCTTTAAAAGCGAAGGGAGGCAATGCATAAAAAAATCCTGTAATTGTAATCTGCAATGGTCCAGAGAGCCAAAACACCATTGTAATTCTGCAATTGCCGAGAATTAAAGACTAAGCATAGCCGTTCAATGCCAGAGTTTTTCCTTTGGGTTTTCTGCAGGGTAATCTTTGTGTCTATTATGTTAAATTGGTTGTAGGGTTCATGTTTTCCTGTTTTCTGCTTCATTTTGGCATATGCCTGTGTATTCTATTCAATCAAAATCCAAAACTATTCCTCAAGCCACTGTGATGGCCACGATCTCGGTATTACACGCAAACAAACCAGGCATGTGCCAAAATGAAGCAGCAAACAAGAAAACATTTTTTCTTTGAAATCATGTCTAATTCACTCCCCAAAAAACATTCTAGGTGAACCTAACCTTTTATAGGTAGGAAAGAATTCAAGTTGAGAAGTCATATGCTGAATGTATTGTTGATTTTTCCTGAGCAGCATCGAGAGCCATTCTCTTAGGAGAATGGAGACATCTAGTCCGGGACCAAGATGTAGAACCAGTCTAGCACTGAGGGACTCAACCTTGAGTTGAGTGACCATTCTGTTGAATGGAGACATCTAGTCAGGGACCAGGATATGGAACCAGTCCAGCACTGGGGGACTCAACCTTGAGTTGAGTGACCATTCTATTTAATGGAAACATCTGGTCCAGGACCAGGATGTGGAACCAGTCTAGCACTGGGGGACTTAGCCTAGAGCTGAGTGGCCATTCTTTGAATGGAGGCACTTGGTCAGTTACAAGGAATATAACCTAGTATGGGACTAGGGACTCAGCCCGGAGCTGAGGGCCATTCTTCGAGCGAATGGAGGTGCTTGGTTTGTTACCAAGTATTTGACCCTGGGTCAAATTATGCAGCCTATGGCAGAGGCACCTGGTTTGTTACCAGGATATCACTATAATCCCTAGACCGGGTTTGGGCATGTGAAACACTATGACCCTCGATCTGTGGGCTTTGTGATCTTCTCCAAGGCTTAGCTACCCTTGGTTAAGACACTTAGTACCCGTTCATGGCGTCACATAGAGTGTGAGATAAAAGCATTGGTAATTCTCTCTGTTTATGATGATGTACTTGAGGTGGGATGAAGGACCACCTTGACAACTTGTTTTGACCACAAGGGCACTTGAAAAAGGCTAAAGTAAAAGTCAAAAATACATAAGGACCCTTAGTACCACTAAGGAGTCAAAGTGAAACTGCAAAAAGACCTTTAGTACCACTAAAGGTAAAAGTAAAAGTAATAAAATAATATTATTTTGTTCTTTTGAGTTTTGGTCCACTTTCAGGTGACTCAAAGGATATAAAAGAAGATCAATCCATTTCATTTTCACACACACTTGCTCATCATCTACAGCTGCTCCAAAGAAGACTTTCGCTGACGTTTTTTAAGAGAAGACTTTTTATGGTTATGCCTTAGCATGGAGGATTCTAGCTAGGGCAGCCATTCTTATTGCAGCAAACTTTAACCTAGGGTTTCACTCACGAAGAAGAACAGCAGCAGCCTTCTCTCCTTCTACACATGCTAGGGTTTCACCCTAGCCCTCTTCTTCTCCATGGGCAGCTCTGCAGGCCTCACAGGCAGTCCCTCCTACTCCTCCGGCAGCCCTTCTATCTCTCACAGGCACCTACAGCAGGCTTGAGCAGCCTGTTAGTGCCCAAGGGCACCCACAGTAGGCCCTAACAGAGCTCGGGGCAGCCTGCTAGTGCCTCCAGGCACCCACAGTAGGCCCTAACAGGCCTCAGGCAGTCCCAAGCAGGCCTCGGGCAGGCAGACAGAAGCCTGCCAGACCTCCAGGCAGCAGCAGGAGAAGCCCGACAGGGCTCAGGAAGCAGCAGGAGAAGCCCAGCAAGGCTCGGGCAGCAGCAGAAAGATCCAGTGAGGGATAAAACAGGGTCAGGCAGAGATTTAGCAGGTTCGGGCAGGAGAGAGAAAACCTGGGCAGGCAGCTGTACATCCAGGCAAGCAGTTGAGACATCCGGGCAGCTACAGATCTGGTCATCTTGATATCGGGCAGCAGAAGAGGAATTAGGGCAGCAAGCCCTAATTTAATTTTTTGTGTAAAAATCATCTTTTGTGAATTTTTGGTATCTGTGGATCAAACCTATTAGGGTTTGAGGATTTTTCTGAAGAACTCAAGTCATCTCATTTAAGAGATGAATTACTAATGTTTTTGGGGTTTTTGTCCTTTAAAGGTTTCCCTAGTGAAAAGCTCTTGTGTAAAGTGTTTTGATGTGTTGATGTTTTTACTGCACTTGTCATTTGTTATCTGATAGTCTGCAAATTTTAAAGTATTCAAGCCAATGCTAAAATTCAACATGTATTAGAGTTAATAAACTGAAGTATCACTACCTCAGTTGACACAAACAATCCAATGACAAATACTTCCACTGCCATCAATGTCCCAAACAATGCAATGACAAATACTTCCACTGCCATCAATGTCATTTGCTTATTCTTTTATTTTATCAGCAGCCAACTTCTTTTTGCATTTGTTTATATTATGAGCACTTCCTTTGCAACAGAAACACATGCCTTTTTCCCTAAAAGATTATAATTTTGAGTTGTTTATTTCTACTGCTAGCTCTTTGCATTTTACCCAAAGAAAAAATAAAATTAAAAATAAAAACCTATCATTACTTGAACCTATGGTATCTTTATGCCTTGTTTTTTGTTGAAGTAGTATAATCACCAAGCTCATGGTGAGATTCTCAATCTGACTTCCAAAAGAAGCAAAAAAAATTCTGTATAATTCAATGATGCTTATAAGCAAGGTTGAGATTTTATTTAAATAGATAAGCAACTGTGACCAATTGATTGACTAATAATCTGATTGTATTTATTATGGTCATTGCACTGTTGTCTTTCATGTTTAAATTGAAAATTCTCCCCACAAATATAACTTGTTTGCTTCATTTATTTTCTCAAACACAGATCTCAAAAAGTCTCTAGTAACCGTTTATTTTAGCTAGCAAAGCTCAAGCCTCAAACTTCACTCCATGCTTATTAGGTCCCCATGTTCTCACTATGGTCTGCAAGGTCATCAGTGGCAAGGTCATCAGTGGCAGCTAACAATATTTTGCAGTTCACCCACTCCTGACTTTGCTTATAGTGGTCTCAGTCACCAAAGACACTCTCCAAATCACCTACTCCTTAAGGGGCGTGAACACTAAATGTCCATTAGTTCACCTCTGTATGCCTTGTGGAAAGGCAGGTCATACCCCGCTTGCAACCTTGTTATTCTTAAAGATTTGCACCGAATTTGCAGATCCAATTCTATGATTTCATTGAAACCTCATTCTTACATATCATAACCTATCTCTCATACCATGTTAAAAAGCTAATTAACCCACAAAACATTAAATATTGGATTTATAGTTCTCATTGAGTTGGGCGCTTCCATTTACAAAATAGAAAAACTCATCCTAGAAAGTTGGGTAATTTTATTTTCTCAGATCTGCTGAGCTCTAACCCAATTGCAGAACGCATGGAATTTGCCAGCATCTCAAATTTTGGATTGGTGGATGGTTTTAGAAGTAATGACCATGGAAAAAAAGAAAAAAAAAAGACAAAATTTCATCTCATTACTCGTTGATGCTGCTAATCAAAAGTGGATAACCTGTTCGAGAAAGAAACAATATGCATTACAAAGATCCAGACTGGTAACTATAGAAATGAAAGAGAATGGAAATGAAGCACTTACTCCTGGGAGCGATCTATTAATATTCATCGTGGCCCTTTCCATCTCTAAACTCTAAACACACGGAGGTTGCTAAAAATCTCGGCGAATATGAATGGCTTCGGCTACATTGTTTCAATTGCTATTTTCATCTGTCTCACTTGCAACAATATTTCGTGGAGGCTGTGTCTATATATATATATATATGACCAATAAAAAAAGGTGAGGTTTTTTATATAACACCTCAACTTGAGATAAATAAAAACTAAAAGCATTTCCATTACAGAGGGAGCCGATTGACCATGCCCCTTTATTGATATGGTTACCACTTTTGGCATAAGGTTAGGGCAAACAATACGCACATATCTCAGAGTTTTTATGGTATTATATTTTTTTATTTACATGGTCAAATGTAAATGTATTAATATGCAATGGTGTATATTTAATAAATATATAATATGGTATTGTATTTTGTATTTACATGGTCAAGTGTAAATGTGTTAATATGCAATGGTGTATTTTGATTTGAGATTTTGGGTGGATTACTGGGTATATTTTTTCATCTACAAACTAGAATAAGACAAGTATACTTTCGAGATTAATTTTATGGCAGTTGTTCAAAATTTGAAATAAATAATTATAAAATATATATATATATACATAAAATAACTGGTAGCAATGCATGGATAATTCATAGTTGATGAATGGATAACCAACACTTCATGGAAGATAACTAGAAGAATGTGATAAAAAGAAAAAGAAAATAAAAAATAAAATGGATAACATGAAGAATGTTAGTGATAACATGTAGCAAGGCATGGATAACTCAAAGTTGAACACGTTTAACTATATATATATATATATATATATATACATAAAATAACTGGTAGCAATGCATGGATAATTCATAGTTGATGAATGGATAACCAACACTTCATGGAAGATAACTAGAAGAATGTGATAAAAAGAAAAAGAAAATAAAAAATAAAATGGATAACATGAAGAATGTTAGTGATAACATGTAGCAAGGCATGGATAACTCAAAGTTGAACACGTTTAACTAAAAGAATATGAGAAATAAAAAATATATTTCCAATGTGTCTTCCATTCCTTAACTATCTCTCAACCATTTGATCCCTATCAACATGATCCAACCACAAACTATGTGGGTGTGCTAGTTAATAAATATATATTGTTATATTAGAGAGGTGCTTTACCATTTTGGAGAGATGTGTAAAAAATAAAATATCAAATATTAAAAAAGAAAATCATATGAACCTAAATTAAAAATTAAAAGTTGTCTTAAACTAAAAAGCTTTGTCTTTTTTGATATATTTATGATATATAATCTTCCTACAATCTTTTCGTTTCATTTTTCTATGTAATCTCTTGTACAAGATTATATCGAAAACTATTGGTGTTCGACTGAAACCAATTCTTAACAAGTCCATTACTGAAAATCAATTTGGTTTTTTACCTAAACGGCAATTACAGGATGTTGTCGGTATTGCTCATGAGTGTCTCCACTCTTTGATGTTAACTAAGAAGAAGACATTTTTACTAAAGATAGATATAGTTAAAGCCTATGATCGCTTGGATTGGTCTTATCTCAAGCTTATTCTTATTCAAGTTGGCTTATCTTATTATATTTGCTCTTGGATCATCGGGTGTGTAAGATCTATCCATTTTGGGATTCTGATAAATGGATCGCCTTCTCCCACTTTCACTAGTAGCAGAGGTATTCATCAGGGATGTCCCTTATCTCCCTACCTTTTCATTTTGGCCATTGAAGGGCTTAGCCTTCTATTAAAGAATGCTAAGGAAACCAGAGACATTGCAGGGGTCTGTTTTGTTGGGATTGTTAATCTTACCCACCTAATATTTGTGGACGATGTTCTTCTGTTTGGGAATGGTTCGGTGGTGGAGTGCCGTGCTTTTCATTCTCTTATCACACTCTTTTGTGAAGCTTCTGGTCTTGTAGTCAGCTCGGCGAAGTCTTGTTTTATTTATGCTAATGTGGATCCAGTTAAACGTGATGTAGTGAAGGAGGTTCTAGATTATCAGATGGTGGATTATGTGGCAGGTTTTAAATACCTTGATTTCCTCCTAAAATAGGGTGGCTATAAATTGAAGGATTGAAATGGCTCATTAGAAAGATCGCATAGAAAATTAGAAGTTGGTCGAGCATGTACATTTCCTTAGGGGGTGACTCATTTTGATTAAATCAGTTTTACAAGGAATTCATATCTTTTGGTTCTCCCTCTTTCGTATTCTGATTTCTATTCTGTCGACTATCAGTAAATATCTTTCAGTTCCTATGGGCTCGTAATTCTATTAGTGGTAAGTTTCATTTATGTGCTTGGGATATTTTATCTAAACCTTTGGTTTATGGTGGTTGGGGGATAAAATGTCTATCTAGTTTTAATCTTGCCCTATGCGCCACTATCTTCTAGCATGGGTTGTTCAATATTGGGCTCTGGGATAAGGTCATTCACACTAAATATTTGAAGAGGCAAAGTCTGGATTTGTGGATCATAAATGGTGGTTTTTTTGTAAATAAAAGACGGTATTACTTATAAAAATCGGTTACATATCTCTCTTTCAGAGTTCCAAAATCATCAAACAGTGCTGGAAATTAAAACAACTAAAACATCTTCCTTCTGTTCTGGTAGGGATTTTCAAAAATAAAACTATTTGCTTCAGTATTGTTTTAAGTGTTTATGGCTAATCTAAAGCTGCAGAAAAGTACTCTATTGATCATCATGTCCTTAGTCTAGCACTTGGCCACAGTCCTCACCATCGGTGTTGCCCAGGTCGATTCCCTTCCCTTTCTCGATGCTCCCCTGCTATGGGTCCCCACTCCCATCAATTTTTCGGCTCTGAATCCCGCTCTTGTTGGCTTAGCCAACCTCAAAGTTCTGCGAGCCAGGGGAATAGAACTTCAGACCCATCTTGGCTTCCATCAATTTGATCTTGCGGTGCATCAGGCTGTTGTCCTGATAATGCTCCTTCCATGCCCGGATTGGTTCCTAGTCCCCTTGGCTTTTTCCATCTCCACTCATTACTACATGAGCCATGATATTTTTCATTACCCAATAGACCATGATCATTCTATCATAGGTCAATGTCTGCCCCTCTGTGTTTCTTGGGTCCATCACCCACTCTTCAACCTCCTCTCGAGTATATTCTATGTGGATGGTTCGCACCTCCTCCCACGGCTCCTTTTCAACGGCTTCTATCTCATCTCGGACTACCGGAGGAATGCATTCCCTAAAGAATGTCGTTGCTACTCTAGCTTGGGCTTGAGCCCTCGTAACCCTTACTCGTGTGCCTCCCCTCCTTCCAGCTACATTTCCTTTCCCTCCTTGACCCCGAGATCTAGGGCCCCCTCTAGAGTCTTTAGTTACTTAGCTCTTTGGTGCCATCTCTTCAACCTACAGAGGAAGTTTGTCTCATTCTGGTAGTCTAGGAAGAACAAAACTAGCTCTTATCATTATCCGGCTGTGATTTCCCTCAACAAGAGCAATTTCCTTAATAGGGATGCAAGCGGTGGGGGTGGCCATGCCTCGTCTTTCGATCCTTAATAAAGCATAGGCTTCCATAATTACTAAAACTGGGAAGTACCTTCCCTCAGTCGTCTCGTCGTTTCTCCTACTGGGTTTCGTACTCCTTCTAGTTTCTTGCATGATGAGGTTCTTAATTTCCTGAATTGGAGGCTGGATCAAATCCTGTCTATATCACTTCCCTCGCTAGTTCCCATACTTTCTCGTACCACTACCAATTGTGGGTGGATCCCTTTCGATCTCTTCTCTATGATTGCCGAGGATGGCCTGACACATCTGTCATTTCCCTTTGTTGCCACCTACCATGGCTATGCATCACCTATCCTCTTCCTGCCTCCTGTCATGTCGTCGCATGGTCTGTGTTTGCCAGGTGTCGGTATTGGTACACCCAATATTCATTCTCACATTCGTTCAATCCTCCTATCCTTAGGACCTTTCCTCCATTGACCCCTAAGTTAGCCATATGGTCTGCCACCTTGTTTACTTCCCTCTTGACGTGGCTAAGCGATAGGGCAGAGTGCGTGGCAATGAGACTGGATAAAGTTTCCAACCTACTTATTAGGTGCCAGCTGGTAGAGATATTTTCTGTTGATTGACCCGTGGACAGTTTCTTTGCCATCTGTATAACAACTTTGGAGTCTCCTTCCATCATTGTCAAAAACCAACCTTCCTTGGTCGTCAGCTTCAGGCCCTGGATAAGACATTCCAGTTCAGCCGAGCTGTTAGTGTTAGTTCCAATTGTTCCATAGAAAATTTATGTGATACCTCTTGTTATGTCCCTACATACTCCCCCATATCCGGTAACTCCTAGGTTTCCCCTCGAGGCTCTGTCAAAGTTAATCTTAAAAGAGCCTGGTGGAGGAGGAGACCACATGTTTGGGGTGCTGGATGGTCTATAGACCTATTTTTTTGTTTCAAACCCTTCAGTTCCTCCTTCCCGATTCCCCATCCTACCATTATTCGGGCCTCAACTTCTGTGAGCTCTTTGTCCCTGGATCATAGCTGGTACTAAGTTGCAGGGTAAATATTATATTATTTGGTCGAGTTTCTTATCTATCTATCCTCTAATTAATCAAGCTTTATCTTGGTTAGTGGGAAGAGGTATCCTTGTAAATATTGGTATTGACCCTGTCGTGGGTTTGGAGACGGATTATAAAGTTTCGCGACACCTTCTTTCCTATCTGCATCATAGGAATATGGTGGTGTTACAGCAAGTTTGACGTTTGGATTCTTGTGGAGTTCATCATTGGGCCTCAGACCAAGATCTTCAGCTGGCTGACAACCTTAGAGACAAATGGTATCGACATAGGGCTAGTTTGATCCTTGTTGGTATTTCTCTTCAACCCTATCCTGACAAGTTAGTGTGGGGAGAAATAAGGATTGTGGCTCTGCATCAGCCAAATTGGCCTACAATTTGATCTTTGAATCTAGCTCAAAGGTATCAGTTTTTTTTTGTAAGTTGAGATCTAATCTATTAAAAAAGAAGAAAATAGTAATACATGCATAGTTACAGACCGACCTGCTCAGGTGGAGCAAATATAGACTATCAGAGTATAGCTGGGCCCTCCCTCCGGGAAGGAAAACAGGTCCAAAATAACCCTCCCTCCCAGAGGGAAAACAGACCTTCCAATTAAGCAAAGATTAAAAACCTCCATAGCTCTTGGAGGATAAGGCAAAAGCCATCTAGTTAACAGAGCATAAACAAAGAAAAACCTAACATTTTCAAAATGTGCGGCACGTGGCCAGGAAAGAACTTGAACGTAAACCATGCAAGCAGACAGATGGACACATAGTCGTAATGACCACGGGTCATGGTTTCTACCCAGGCCATGGTTCCTCCTTCATTGGACATGTGTATCCTAGATATGCTAGTTGTGCGGGCTCGTCTGATGATGTCACCGAACTGCCACTGGATGTCGCCATTTCTTCGTCGCTGGAGCTGTTGTCTTCCTTCCCGGAACCAGTAGGTGGGTTTTTGAAGGGCAACAGAGAGGTCTTCTTCGAGACAATTGGGTTGGACGTAAACTTATGCATAGGGCTGGTGGAGGGGGGATGGAGCACGGTGGTTGAACAATGGAGGGGGTTGGGGCATCAGAGGGACAAGGAAGGGCTTGTGTAACTTTCATGTGAGGACCAGGTGGTACAACCTCTTGAGGAGCTGAAGGGGGTTGAACAGGAGGTGCTGGGGGACGCGGAACCAGTTGGTTGAATCTGAGTACCAGGCTCGTGAACAAGTTTTTGAAGACCTAGTAGTTCTGTCTGCGCTCCATCGAGTGCCCCAGACAATTCATCCTCCCAATTTGAGACAATTCGTTGCACTTCCTCCGGAATTTCCAGGTCAAAGTCGTTATTGCTGGCCTGAGAAGATAGAGGTATTTGGCCTTCTGCCCGAGCATGACGGCCACATCCTCTGCGGGAAGTGCCTCTCTGTCGTCTAGGCATTGCTGAGGGGTGGCAATGAGTAGAGCAATGAGAAGACTGACCCTAGCTAGGCATTGGGCTAACGAACCCAGATAATGGAGAACGACACGTGGGCATAGAGAAGCAAAGGGACAAGTCAAGGGAGCATGGAGCAAGGGGGGTGACCCTAGTACGCAGAGCGATAGTGGAGAGCATCAAGAACCTGGAGAGCGTGTAAAACCCGACAGAGCAAAGCGGCAATGGAGATCAAGAAGACCCCAACAGTCGCCATTGTCCCTATTGAATGGTTCTTGTGCGAAGTGAGGCTGCCAGGAGTAGTAATGGCACCCAAGCTATGATGAGACTGCATCGTCCTGTCGTTTAACCGAGGAGCAGCCACGTCTCCCATGGAATTAAAGGCCAACACTGGCGGTGGGTTGAGCATTGGTGGTAGGTTGAGCTTGGGTTGGAGGGGCCATGTCAGCCTCCCCCAAGTCCACATTAGCGTGACTCACACCCGCATCCGAGGTAGCTAAGAGATATCAGTTATCTCGTGGATATCATGGATATGGAATGCTCCTAGTCCGCTTAAAGTCAAACTTTTTGTATGGTTGTATCTATGTTATAGGCTGCTTACCTGGGACCATTTACATCATAAGGGTTTTATTGGACCAAATAGATGTCCTATGTGTAAGATGGAGGCTGAAAGTGTGAATCATCTATTTGATAAATGCTCATGTTTTAGGTACATTCTGTCAGAGGTAGGTAAGTATTTTCAGATTGGGATCAATTGGGATAGTGACATACTGTCCGTTAATTTATTTCATTGGTATTTGTTGTAATCTCACGGATCACAGAGGGTTACAATTAATACACATTAAAGCATACAGACATAATAGAGACAAGAACATAGATGTAGAACAACATATTATATTATATTATAAGGGTCCATACAAACACAGAACTGAACCAAGTTCTCATCTGGCTCAACAGCCTATTATATATGATTTACAAACAATTACATATAACTACCTGTCGGTTCGGTCAACCGACACAACCTTATGCGGCCGACCTAATCTCTTATTAGTAGGCTAATCAACTTAGTCGGCTTACCGACTAACTCCTCCAACATCTTCCCCAGGAACAAAATCTTTCTTCGTCCCGAAGAAACAGGGGAGGTACTCAAAATATTTTACTGTCCAAGATAGTTATTTTCTTGTTTGTCTTTTATGGGCTATGAAGTCAGATGGTTGGTCGCTTCTGTATACATACTTCAACGATTGCTTCTGCTGTAACGGCCAGTTGATGTTGGAATTATGTCCAACTTTGAAGTACTTCCTGGATGTCGATGGTCAGTGTTGTAATGCTTGGTAATGTCGACATCTTTTCCTGAATGGAAAGGTCTGTTATTCTTTCCATGTCGGGTCCCATGAACTGGTCTTTTTCTTCTGCTGTTTCCAGTAGTCTTTTCATCTGCGGGCAGATGGTGTCTAATTTCTGCAAGCTTGGGAGTGCTTGCTGCACCCACTGGTGTGCTTGTCTCTTGAGTCTCTACAGTTTGGCTGTCTCTAGCACAATTTGATCTTGTATTGTGCTTCTTAGTGCTCTTTCTCTTTTCCAATGCTTGAATTTGTTGTTGAGTCTACTGAAAGACTTGCCCGTAATAAGTAGGCCAGTCCCGGAGCACCCCTACTATAAACTCCGAAAATGTAGCAGGAAAGTTTGCTACAGTCATTCGGTCGGTGTCTTCTTTGTCGGTTGTCTCAACTTTAACTACTGTGCGAATTGGTTTTGTTGTTTCTGAATGATATGATTTCCATCGAAAGGTTTTCCCTTCCGGATTTTCATTTTCCATTTGTAGTCTTGTTGACTATGGTGTTGTCTTGGTTTGTATATTATTGCATGTTATTGTCGGCCGGCTATAATTTTGTGTTAGGGTATTGTTTCCAGTCGGTTCTATAAACGCCTTGATTTGTTTTGCAGTTTCGACTAACTTTTCATCTTGTGGTATAAAGCTGAATTCTTTGATAAAATTCTCTCTAAGTTCATGCCATATGAATGTTTCACTCGGTGCTTCTTCCAGTTTGTACCATTTGTTTGGTAAGTCAGATAGCGTCGATGGAAACAAGTGTGGCCATGTACGTTCGTCCTTATACCCAAGTCTTTTCCACTCATTTTCACATGTTCTTGTGTGCTCTTCTGGGTCCTGTCCTTGGGTGAACTTAGGTATTTGGGCTTGATTGGTTAGCCTTTTTCCTCCGAATCTTTCTATAAAGTAAGTCGAAGTTGTTGTCCATGTCTGCAATCTTGATTGATGGGTATCCCACCATCTAGCAGCTTGTCATGTGAAGGTTTCTACTAAGCTTTGTAGTCAGCCATGTTCACCAATGTTTTAGGATACTTGTTCTATATGCATAATTGGTGATTCTCTTTCTTTGTATCTTGGGATTTGTTTGATACTTACATTTGTTGGTTTTAGGGTAGGGTATTCCCTGCTTTTCTTTTCAAAAAAAATTGGGATGATGGAAACCAAGAAACATTGTTGGGCTGGTTTCTTTTGCACTGTTTGAATGGTCGAGCAACCTCTTGCTTGTGTTTAATAGTTTTTGAATTCCCAGTCATATAATTCTGCATCTGAGTTGTATCCAATTGAATCTTGATTGCCTAGGTGAAGTTCGCCATAGAAATTGGGTTCTGTGTAGTCTTCATTGTTTTGTATTTGATATAATTGTCGGATGTCGACTTCTTCATCAATAGGTTCTATCCAAGGTTCTCCTTGGGATGGATGGATAGGTACTATGACTTTTTGTCCATTCCCTTTTAGTTTTATCCTTTCTTTGTCCAAAGATATCGATGCTTTCATTTTTCTTCCCCAAGGTCGACCTACTAACGCTGGGAAGGAACTGGATCCTTCCTTAGGGTCAATAATTTCAAAGTTGACTTTGGTCGATATTCCTTTGATTATCGTATCGACATTTCTCCAAACTCCGATAGGTTCAATCAGACCTTGGTCAACTAATTTTAGGTATATTATTGACTCGTATAATCAATGTCTACCCAATTGTTCCCAAGTGTCACGAGTCATAATGTTCACTTGTGAGCCGAAGTCGAATACAACTTGTCGGACATGGTATCCTTCAATTTCTAGGTCGACAAGTGGGTCGGCATCACTTTTGTCCTTCTAGTTTAGACTGCAGATGTTTTTTGTTTGTTTTTATGTATTATTGTTGTGTTTCATATTATACAATAATTCAATGAATTGAGATACCGTTTTACCCTCTTACACTAAACGTACTAATTCGTTAACTTTGCTTCGTCGACTATCATCATCTTCTTCTTATCGAGCAAATTATTTAAATATATTCATTGCGTCTTTATACAATTGTTTTTGTTTAGCTGGGTTAGGGTAATCATTTTTTTCTTTTATTTTGCTTATGCGTGGATTATCGCTCCCAATTTTTGTCCCTTTTCGGGTTACCATATGCAGATTCTTTGTATTGATTACATCATGTTTTTGAATGCACGACAAGGCATTAACATTTTTCTTTTTATTGATTTTATCAAGCATAGTAGGGAAATCCTCTAATGAGTGATCCCCGACTCCACAACTAGTAAAAAAATTTAAATCGGTTCTGTCCTTGTATAGGCAGTCTGCATATCGGTGACCTTCTTTATAGCATGTGAAACACTGGATGGGTCGACGTGGTCAGTTGTCGCGATTCCCAAAGAATCGACCTTGACCTCCATATCCTCCACGACAGTTGTCGAACCGACGCTCATATCGACGACCCTCATATCTTTGATTATTCTGTTCGTTTTGAGCATTGCTTCGTTGGTTGTTCTTGTTGTTCTGCGCAATTGTGTTTGTCTGGTAGACTGCTTGGTAGTTTTGTCGATTCTTTAAGTTTAGGTGACAGTCGGTCGTGGCGTGACTTTTGACTTCACATATTGCACACCAAGATGCTTTACCATTCTTCATGTTATACGAGCAATCTTTCATTGTGTGGTCTCCATGTTCTTGGCAGATGTGGCAAAAGCACTTTGTCTGAACAAATCGAACGTCCTGTCAGCTGATGCCTTGTCAACAGTTATCTTTTGTGTGATCCATGAGATTACAACAATATTCTACAAAGAAGCATCTCAGTTATCTACCTTTCTTTATTTTATGGGAATGTTGGAAGTGTCGCAACATATCTCTATTTGATGACTGTATGTTCTCGCCCTCTATCGTGGTGTCAAAAATTGTTGGAGGATTTTTGGCTTGGAACAAACCAAAAAATATGAAGAAAACCCGTGTTATTTGGCAACCATCGTATCCATCGGATGATCCAATTGATTTTTTCGATGGCGCAACACAGACTGGGGCATGTGGGGCGGGATTTGTTCTTAACCCAATTCACATGTGGTTATTAAGGGCTGGATGAAGGCTGGATGTGGAACAAATTCTATAGCATAACTTTTGGCACTCTAGGATATCCTCTTTCTACCCAGGGTGTTCGGTGTGGATAATATTTTCATTTTGGTGATTCGCAGGTCATTGTTGGCTGGGAAAATGGTCTTTTTGACTTCTAATCGCTCCTCTTGGAACATTGGAAATGTAAAGATCGCTAGTTGATCTCTGCTTTCATAGGTATCACTTTCAGTCATATATATCGTGAACTTAACACTGAAGTTGATTGTTTATCTAAGATGGGGATCAGTGAGATGGACGGGTATATTTTCTATGAGATATGGCATGACTCTTCTCTATCTTTGAGTGCTTCCACGACTATTGTCCAAGCATTTGTTGCTTAGTCTTTAGTTGCATTGCAAATGGTTTTTTGTCTTTTTCTTGAAATGCTCGATACTCTATATGCGACAGTTTCTGTACATGATTTTTGAACATTGTTTCTATCATAGTATTATGATACTTAATAGCTTCTGAGACTACAACAAAATGTTTATTATTCACAAATTTGTATCAGATTTTTGTAAAGCCTCGTTTCAACTTTTTAATATAAAGGTTAAACTCTTTTTTCGCTCTGAAAAAAAATAATCTCCCTACAATCTAAAAATATTTTTAATTAACAAAATATTTTTAATATGAGGAGAATCTATGGGCAATTATGTGAATCAAAGAAGGGATCAAAATTCTTTAGGTGTCAATTTTTTTAAACATATTAAATATGTAAGAAAAAAATATTACACTTCAAGAAATTGGATCACTTTCCGTGTTTGGTAGATTTGGGTTTAAGATGAATCTATGCTGGTTGTAAAATATTCAATGTACATATTCAATGAGGTACATGTATATGTGATGGGATTTGCCATGGTGTATATCTAATAAAACATACTTTTATAAAATATTAGATATACATATTCAATGGCGTACATGTATGTACACCATCATAATCACATATAACAAATGGTTTATAGTATAAGGTTTTTGTTTACATTAGGTTAAAGGATGTTGATATCAAATGATGTACATGTATGTACACAATCACAATCCCATATGACAAATGGTTTATAGTGTAATGTTTTTGTTAACATTAGGTTAAAGGATGTTGATATCAAAAGGTGTATGGATATATAGTTCAATATATATGTGTATGTATGTTGACTATGATTTATAAGCTTATATACATATTCAATTTCTTAAGGTGTAAATTTTGATTTTATTTTTTAATTTATGAGCGGACATATTTTTTTAATTACTTTTTATATTTAATAGCATTACATAATGTTACCTTATATGATATCACATCTCTCTTATACTCAATTATAAAGAACCTCGTTACTCTCAATTCAAATATTCTACAATATAATGTTTTTTTCTTCTTATTTTAAGTTAAAATTTTATCTTTCATATTAAACCAATAATAGAATAATCATTATAATCTAGTAGTTTGACAAACACGAATTTGACAATGTTGTTGATTCTTCCCTCTAAAAACAATTAAAGTTAGGAGCAAGGCTTAATCGAATTTGGTAGAATAAAGAATCCTTAGGCTTAGCATCTAAGTCAAAGGGAGCCTATGTTATTCGATGCAACCCTTGAGGCATGTTTTTCAAAGTACTTCTATCAACAAGCATTTAATAATATTAAGACCTTGGAATCATGATGTATTGAATTGTAAGGAAATACTTATTACTATAAATTTGAAATTAACATCAACCTTTAAAACTAGATAAATAAAAAAACGTGATCACAGTATTTGGATAAACATATATGATCTACATAGTTTAACGAGTTAGTATGGATAACTCAAAACCAATATATAAATAAATAAAATAAATAATATATATAAACATAAAAGACAAAAAAAAATTCTTCTTTCTAGACTAGTAGCATATTGAAATTAAGTACAAAAATATTTGTAATGATAATTTTCTCTAAGATACTTATCTCATGAAAACTAAACTCAAAAATTTCATAAATGGGTTAGGTAAACATAAAAATGAGGCTAACTTGGATCCTTGGCATAGAGAGTTGGATGAAAGGAAGAGTTGACTATGCATTTAGTCCAACTCTTATCCCCCTTTACTTGATTTGGTGTGACAACAAATGTTAGCAATTTATGGAGATGTCATTCTATAACAATTCAATGGAATGGTAGCATCGCTTGAAGATAATATAACCCAAAATTACTAATTATGTTATTCTCCCACCATAGCTTAGCTTTGTAGCATTCATCTCTTATAACAGGGCAATGCCTTATGCATCATCCATATGATTGTGCCTCTTCTCCCATAATTGGACCATTTATGAACACAAAGGATTTAGGAAGGAGATTTTGACCTCATGTCAAAGCAATGATGGTAGTTGATGCAGAACATGAAGACCCCTTATCATCAAAGGATTGATTTAAGATCTTTCATGGCACATATTAGTCACCTTAGAATCTCATCAAAGAGAACAATATCAAACCAAAAAACTATCCAATCATTTTGAAAAAAATATACATGGTATTAAGTGATCTTAGACGTCATCCCAAAGATAGGAATAAATGAATCACTACCAAGCAATCAAATTCATGAGAAAATGGTTGCATCTAATGTGGACACCACCTCTAAGTTGGGGTGTGAGGTGACAAGGGTAGGGATAGCCACCAACTTACTCTCTTCATAATTGCCCAACAATAATGCTATAGGATTTGTGCTACCTAAGCAAATTTGCAAGGTGAAAACAACAAATTATTGTCATCCATGTTGATGTGGTTTCTAACAAAAACCAAATCCAATACTTTCCCATGTACATGAGCAACTCCTCACTGTTGGTTATCACACTAGGTCAACCATTCCACCATTAATGCACTAACCACACAAGGAACCCTTCTTTTCTAAGCTATAATTTTGGCAAAGTATTCTCGAGTTGAGCTTCAATTTTGGCAAGGGTTGCAAGATCATGATATCTCTACTAAACTAACAAAATAATTATTTACCAACTAATATAGCCCCCCATAAATCAAGAACCAATAAGGAATTCAACCTCTATGTAGAAATGTCCTTGTCATGCTTTCTAGCTCTCATACAACTAACACACAATTTACATCATTAGTCATATCAAGCATCAAGGAAAATCCACATGTGGATCCTAACCTTGAGGTAAGTAAAGGAGAACTCCCTCTATTCTCTAAGAGAGTTATATATGTGTGTGTGGAGAGAGAGAATGCGAATGAGGATGCAAGGTGGAAAGATGAGATCTCCATGTAGCATTTGGGAATGAGACACATTTTATTTGCACGGTGATGGAATTAAGGACACGACACATGTTTTTTTAGGAATGTGTTTTTAGGAATTATGGAAATGACTAATGTCTTTGTTGGCATTGCCTCCTCGTCCCTAACCCACTTTTGCACTTGGGAAAACCATTCAAATATTCATTCACAGCAATTTACTTTTCAATGGTACATCATGTATGTTTCAAAATTATATCTAACTAAATAAAGTAACTTGTCTTAAACAATGAACTTTATTTCTTGTGAACCCTTAGGATTAGGCTTCTCTCTAGGAGTATAAGAACTTCCATACTATTGGCAACATGTACATCATGAGGCAATTTCTCACTAATGACTGCAACTCTCAAAATATCGTGATTCAATGTCAATGAGATCTGAAGTACATGATAAGTCGAGGGTCTTATCCTACGATCAAGATCTTTTTGTAACCAACTACATAGCTAACAGGCATGACATAAGACTGGTTGATAAGCGTGGGGCTCATACATTTATTTGATTGATGTAAACTTAGGGAGTAACTATTGAAAACATTCCTTAAAATAGAGGAACAAAGTGTAAAGGAGGGAGACAAACTGCAAATGAATGACTTTGTTTGAGATACGATACTGAGGGTAACAGTGACTGAAAAAACTGACAATGGTAGGAATATAGAGACTCAACTACATCAATCAAAGGAAACCAGGGGATGCTTCCAAAAGAATCGAGGGTTCCCACAGTTTTGTGCGGTAGGGGGACTTATTTGTACATAAAGAATAATTTGTGGGGACCCACAGTTTTTAGTGTGTTGGGGGACCGATTTGATGATGGGTGGGGTTCCCAAGGTTTTGGGTGATTCGGGTAATCAATTTTGATGATGGAAATAGTTCCCTCAGTTTTGAGTGGTTTAGGGAACTTTTACCATAATGATATGGGGGTTGTTTGCAAATGCGAAGATGAGTTACCCATGAATCAATGCCATGCAGATTGTTCATGTAGGAATAATTGAATAGAATAGAATTGGTTTCTTCGGAGGGTGGGGGGCCCATTATTGTCTTCGTGGGGGTTATGATACAAGGAGGATTGCAGATGGTAGATTATGGGTGTAAGTGGTTGGTTGTGAGTCTTCATCATAACATTTTTCGAGGAATTGGATGGAATCAATTGCTGAAAGTGGGGAAGTAAATGTGCAACTATAAAATGATGAACCATGGGTTCATCTTTTTAAGATGGATTAAATTCCTCGGACTTGCAAAGGTTCGACATCAAGGGTGTCAAATAATTACGGGGTTTACAATAGTGCACACACACATGGGGGAAACATGCTATTCTCAATGAGGATGTTGATGGCACATCGTTACTCAGAATTCAGACACTATGGTTATTAACTAGAGAATTGGGAAATGTAATCTAACAGAGGGAAATGTTGCCTATATGTGAGTTTCAGGATGATACTTGTGATATGAATCTTGCACCATTTTAGGGAGGGTTAGAATCTCCATGTTCTGGTTAAAATCCTGCACACATGATGCAAATACCCAAGTTTAATGGAGAACATGACAAATATATTGGCAAAGTAGAAATAAGAACCAAAGATAGGGTGAACCTGTAGGGTGTGCATACAAATGGGTGTCGGATGAAACTTTTCATATATAATGGTGAGTGGTGTCATAGTTGTAGTTTTTTTTTAGACAAAAGCGGTTATATTATAATGGGAGGTGGTGTAACCACCAAAAGGTTCCCGTTTACAAAAAGCCCTCATAGCAGTGGCATCTGAAAACCAATACACAAAGAAACCAGAGTAGCCATAGGTGCCCTTGAGGAAGCGGAAAAGGAATTTAAGCCATAAAAAACAACCTTAACGAAGCGACAATCAAACAGTCTGAAACCTTAACAGAGTTTATAACTGAGAAACATATTTAACAAAAAACCTAAATGCTGATAAACTGAGAAACTAAAACTGTGCAGGAAAGTAGAGAGTCAAGTGCATGCAGGACGACGAACCCGAGTGCACAGACAAATTCTATCCATCTGAGCTAGAGGACATACCAGTACTAGATGCTTCATGTTTGACAAGTTTGGGAGCGAGCTTGTCCACCTTGATTTCCAGCTCAACAATCTGCCTGGTGAGCGAATTTTCAGTGCGCTTGACCTTTCGTTTGATTTTCTTTCGAAGGAATATCAAATCCTTGTTCATATGTTCCAATCTCCTTCCTCCCTCGTAGTCAATTGCATTCACTTGAGTTTGCAGTGATTTTAGCTCATGCTTCACTTCCCTTATATCTGTGTCTGCCGACTTTGGCACAGACACAACCATGGAAGAGGAACCCGCTTCCATCCTGAGTAACAGCAGTATCCAAGCGGCCAGACGACAAATCTCCTGAATAATCAGCACAACAACATGCTTTCTTCGACCCTCTGCCTTCCACTCCTTTATATCCATAAGCTTGGGGGAGCTTGGCGTCACCTCATAATCTAGCACACAGAAAATCAAGCAAATGCTCGAGTGATCCAGTTTCGATGCGACCTTCATACCAGAGATCATCAGAGTTTCGTATGCTCGAGTGGAAATTGGACCCATTAAAACGTTCGCTGCATCCTCCTTCGACATGATTTCTGTTGAATTCACCTCATGCGAGAGCCCCAGATCCATGATCAACATTAAACCAACGATTCCCCTCAGTGATGAACAATGATAATTCATGAGTTCACTTGTCCTGTAGACATTAAGACTTAGGATGGAGCTCTGAGGGTTCAAGTGTCTTCGCAGTGGACGAAGGGACAGTTCGGGCATAACATTTAAGCAAAACCACGTATGGCCACGTGAACACCACGCGCCACATGTCCATGCGACCCACCATCACACGGAGGAACAAGGGAGAAGGGGGGGGCATGGAGAGGGTGCCCATGATAAGCCCTTGGGCAGAAGGAACCCTGCTCATTAAGAATAAGCTCCCCAGGAGAAAGGGAGGCACCTTTGTTGGCCTCTAGATCAGCAATGGAGTTTTTTTCCCCCAACACATGGGAAAAATCATTTTTTTTCAAGAGGGAGGCTTGTTTCACGATCTTGTGGATAAGATGCCTTAGAGCCATATGAGTTGGCATGAGTTTTTCAGCAAGAGCGCGGATGACAATTCTGGAATATCCAACGACAATTAGCTCGAAGATTCCCAATGCCTCGGCTATCCTCAATCCTTGCCATAGAGCTAAGGCTTCAGCCATGTTGTTGGTATCGATGCCCATCCCCCAAGCGAACTTAAAATCCATTGATCTATCCGAAGTGAAAAAAACTCCGCCCCCCCCCTGCCGCCCCGGGATTGCCTTTGGAAGCACCATCGGTAAACATAGATATCCTATTAACAGAGCGGAGCCATGATTTGAGTTCAGAATGATCCATCCTTATTTCCCAAGTTTTTTTTTTTGGAATGGGGGGGGGGGGGGGGGGGACTGGGGTAGGCTTGGGGGCGAACCTCCAGAGCCAAGCATCAGAGATGGGATCGATGCAAGGCTCATTCCAAATCTGTGAGATACATACTCCCAGCAGACCAAGGATTTTGGCTGCCACCTGATTAGCCCTTTCATTTCTCTCTCTGAAAAAACGATAGTTTCTTTCCAACCAAATTTTCCATATAACGATCTTGGGGAGCGCCATCCAACTTGCTTTGGCACTTTTTGACTTGAGACTGAAGGGAGATTTGGCAGCCCAGCGAAGAAAGAGGGTCTGAGCATTTCCTGAAGGGAGGTCAGCCTGCCCTGGGAGGGATGCTTTCCAAACACTTTTGGCATATTCACAGGAAATAAGAATGTGCTCTGTGTTTTCTTCTTGGGAGAGGCAAAGGGGCATCTCGTGGGTCCATCCCACCCCTTTTTCTGAAGATTAGCACCGGTGAGAATTTTGTTGTGGAGAACAGTCCAAGTGAAGAATTCGATTTTAGGGAGACTTTTGATAGCCCAGATACTCTTCCAAAGAGCAGAATTCTCAGGCTTCGCATTGCCTACAAGGAGATGATAGCCAACTAAAGTAGAATAGATACCCGATTTGTTGCCCCACCCTCTGGAATATTTGACAGATCTGGCTTCAGGGGATTTCCCTTTTAACATTCGAAGGAGCTGCCTCTTAGCGTCGGTCAGTTGAGGAGGGTACAGGATGTTCCAATCCATCCAGGAGCCATCCTGGTTCCAAACCGAGATATCCCAAATGGTAGTGATGTTACAACTGAGCAAATGGGTTTTAGGTCATCCAAGTTGTAGGACTTATCCAATGGGGGGTCTCCCATGATCAATTCCCCCCAAATCTTGATTTGTTTTCTATTCCCAGGGATCCAAGTTAACTGGGACGAGAAGAAGGGGAGGGATTTAAGGAGAATGGGGAGGATGGCAAAGCCTTTTCTGGTGGTAGCAGGGTGATCGAGGCATCGAAGATGACTATTAGAAAAGTAATTTTCCAGAGGGCTGCTTTGCACCATGACGATTTGCCAGAGATGATGTTCCAAAGCGGTTTAGCACCCAAAGCGACATTTTGGAGGGCTAGGTTTCGAATCTGCAGCCCCCCATTGAGCCAGGGTTTGGTAACTGTCTCCCAGCTGACCAAGTGGAGCTTCTTTTCGTTGTGCTTTCATCCTTTCCAAAGGAAATTTTTGAGAAGGGACTCGATGTGGTTTAGGATGCCTTTGGGAGCCAGAAGGATGGAGTTTTGATAGATTGGATTGCTGGAAAGAACTGACTTGATAAGGACGAATTTACCAGGTAGGTCCCCAAGTATTAATCCTATTCTTAATCTTATCAATGAGGGGAAGCCAAGGAGGACGCTTTCGGGGCGACTTTAAAGATGGGGACCCCAAGGTATTTGAAATTGACCCACTGGGAGCTCCCTTTGATTCCAAGGATTTTGTTGATGTCAACGAGGTCTCTAGGGTTACTGTTCCAGGAGAGGATTTGGCTTTTGTTGTAGTTAATGAGACTGCCTGAGGCTTCTTGGTATTTGTCAAGCTCTCTTTTGAATAACCTAGCAAAGATCATGCTAGCACCTCCAAGGAGGATCATGTCATTAGCAAACTGGGCGTGATTTACATTCTTAACCCCACAAGAAATGTGAAGTCCAAGAAGCTCATTATTTTGTTGGTAGAGGTCAAGCTGGAAGTTGAGAATAGAGGCTTGGATAACATAGAGCATGGGAGACAGGGGGAAACCTTGGCGAAGACCACGAGAGGCTTGAAAAAAATAAGCTGCACGCCCGGGCTATCCACGGAGATTTGATATAGGCTTGGATTCATCGAACAAACCTAGGATCAAATCTGAACCGGAGCATGACCTGAAAGAGAAAGTCATAGTTTACTCTATCAAAGGCATTTGCTAGATCTAGTTTGACGACCATACCTTTTTCCCGATGGTTGATGCTAGAATGGATCACTTCTTGGACCAAAATAATGTTGTCTGCAATCTGCCTTCCTTGAACGAAGCCTCCTTGGTTTTCAAGGATGATGAAAGGCAACACTTCTTTAATCCTGTTGGCGATGACCTTGGTGATGACTTTGTAGCCGATATTGCATAGAGAGATGGGTCGAAATCTGTCAAAGGAGGTGGCCCCTTTCTCTTTGGGGATGAGCACTAGGAAAGTTGAGTTAGTGCTCCCTCCAATCTTGTCGCAGTTCTGAGATTTGCAGACCATTTTGACTAGGTCCTTTTTGACGATCTTCCAGCAGGTTTTGAGGAATCTAGCAGTGAAGCCATCCGGGCCCAGTGCTTTGTCAAGTTCCATGGACGCTAGTGCCCTTTTTACTTCTTTGTTTGAGATGGGGGTGACAGCTTTCGATTTTTGGAGTGGAAGAGCAGAGAGGGAACAACATCCAAAATAGGGGGGCCCATGAAAAGACCTTCTTCGAAGTAGACTCGTTGGAAGTGGTCATGGGCTGCCCATTTAATCTCTTCAAAGTCCTTGGAAGTCTGGCCTTGGAACTGAATTTCTTTGACCGATTTGAAATTTTTTCTCCCCTCTGCATGCTTATGGAAAAAGATTGAGTTCTAGTCTCGAGCTTTTAACCATAGGCACCTAGACTTCTGTCTGAGATTTTCTTCTTCCATCCTGCATGCCGCGTGAAGGGAGTGATGAAGGGTAGATTCTTTTTCCAGATTGGCAAGATTTGGAGGATGTTCTTCCTGAGAGAGTTGATGATTTTCCAGGTTGATTTGGGCTTCTAGCCTAACTGCAGAGAGGGACGAAAGGGACTTGGCCCAAATTTTGAGAGCTTTTTTAAGCCTTCTCAGTTTTTCTTCGCAGACAAAGAAGGGAGAACCTGAAACAGGGACAGCCCAACTTGAGGCTACCAGGTCCAGGAAACCTGCATGAGAGATCCAGCAAGGACTGAACCTAAAAGGAATGGGGCCAAGGTTTCTTTCTTCTGTGAGATCCAACAGGATCAGTTTATGATCCAACATACTGAACATGAGGATCTTGGAATCAGATCTGAAACCAAAGGCAGTGAAGGAGTGGTGTATGAGGAAACGATCGAGCTTGGTGGCAATGTGTCCTGGTCCTATCCTGCGATTAGACCAGGTGAAGTTTCCCCGAGAAGGCTTGATGTCCTCATGATATCCTCCACAGTTGCACAAAGAGGATCTCGGACCATTGACCCTCCTTTTTTTATTTGGCATTCAGCATGATATTCAGATCCCCGGTGAGAATGATGTTGTCCAAGTTTTGGGAGGAGAGACTATCTTGAATAATCTGCTAGCAAGCTTTTTTTCCATATACAGAACAGGGACGTAGATACTATAAATACTTAGTTGAATAGCGGAGTCTTTCTGGAGGAGAATGGATAGAATCCAGTGGGTGTTAGATGCGGATTGAAGGAGATCAAAGGCATCTTTTCTCCAGAGGGTGCCAAGTCCCCCAGAGGCGCCTCTAGCGCTGGCTGCAAGGCCCTCAATAGATTTCCAAAAAAGAGGGGCTGACTGGAGGAAGCAGTCTTCCTCCATTTTTGTCTCTTGGATCAGAAGGATGTCTGGACTAGCAATACAGATTAGATCTTTCATAGAGTCCAGCTTTTTTTTGCTGCCTAATCCTTTGCAATTCCAGGAGATGATCTTCATTACTTACCTTTTGGGGTTTTGGTAGCCCCTTTGGGGTGCCCTTTCTATCTCGTATTTCTGGTGCTAAGCATGGTTTTGAGAGTGACTTGCGATCCCAGTAGCTTGTCCTTGTAAGTAGCTTCTTCTCTTCGTTCCTTGTCCGTTTTCCTTCCTTGCTTGCCTTTCTTTTTTGAGGGAGAGGGTTGGAGGTGAATTTCTCCTTCTTCATCTTCCGAGATCTCTTCCTCGGAGGATTGGATCCGAGAAGCTAGAAGACTATTCCCTTCCTGATTATTTCCAAGATGCGAAGGTCTGCCAGGGTCCTGGGTCAGACTTGAGGGGTCCCCATCTTCTAGCTCCATGGCTTCCTCGGAGAGCGGAGAGGCAACAGTTGCAGCAGGAATAGGGTTAGGGGAAGGGATGGAGGGTGCAGCCGAAGTCTTAATGGTGCCAGAGTATTTTTCGGCTTTTTTTGGAGGCTGCTTTGGATTGGGTTTAGTTCGTTTTGCCTCGACCCATCCTTCTTCTTGATCTTTTTGAGTGTCTATGGGTTTCTTATGTCAACTTTTTTGAAAGTGGTCGTATTCATGATAGTGACGACATTTGAATGGCAATTGTTCATAGTCCAGTTTTTTATAGTGATGCCATTCCCTGATGACCAGTTTGATTGCTTCAGGAAGCGCTGCTTCCAGATCTACTTCTACACAGATACGGGCACAAGAATAATTATTTTTAGGGTGAGCATTGTCGATGCACTTACCAAGCTTGTTTCTGACGGCTTGCATGGAGGAGGTAGTCCAATAATGGATCGGGAGATTGGGAAGATGAACCCAGACTGGGACCGCTTTAGGGATGTCGATGGCGAGATCAAAGTCGGGGTTCCAACTGTTCAAGTATAAACCCCGAGGGCCGATGAAGTATGGTCCACTTCGAAAAATTAGATCTCGATCTTCTTTAGCAATGAATTCGAAAAGAAAAAATCCCCTTCTGACTGCATAGCATGTGACGCTATTCGAGATAAGGGGTCTCCAGTTTTTTTGAATCCAGTTTTTTGTGGTCTTGGGAGATGGCCAAAGACTTGTGAATTGGCCCACTAAAGCCCGATCTGCAAGGGAGATGGCAACCTGCATGGGGTGCAACAGGGGAAGATCAATGGTAGGAACCTCATCGAGCCTCTTTACAAATTTGGGGAATGCAGATGGGGGCAGAGATTTGGATCTTCCCGCGATTAATGCTTTGAAGGCAAGAAGCTCAGCATTGGGGCCCAGGGGGGGCCCCTTAACTTTGATCGGCATGCTCACAGCCACCGCCCAGGGGGGGCACCAAGGATGACGCCGATGAGGGCCAATTGCGCGGCACCAGACCACCCAGAGGGGAGATCCGCCCACATCAGGTCGCAATAGCTCGCCCAACCACAGAGCGCCCACGAGAGGGCCGACAGAGCCTAGCGCACCAGCCAGACCCTAGCTCTCTCCAAGAAAAAAGTCCAACCGACGCATATGTTATGCATGATAATGTGTCATAGTTGTAGTTACTTACACATGAATTGTATGATTGTGCCGAGAGGCGCTCTACAGCCCAGTATGGGGGAGATATTATAACGTTATGTAATGTTCCTCTTGTAAATGTCGGCCATAAAAAATAAAAAATTAATTATCCTCCAAAATAAATGTCGGCCACAAAAACAACCTCATATGGGGGAGATGTTGTAATGTTCCTACCTAACAAAACAATAAAAAATAAAAGTTTTAATTATCGGCAAAAAAAAAATGTCGGTCAGAAAAACAACACAATATTGGGGAGATGTTGTAATGTTCCTACTTAACAATGTTAGTTTTTCATCATATAAGCTAGCATTATGATCTTAGGATCTTTTCACTGAGAGAATAACAAGTACATCAATAAAACATAAGCACATCACAAGAGACAAGAGACAAGAGACACAAAGAGTTTTTCTCGAGGAAACCATAAAGGAGAAAACCCCGCAACTTCCTTAGAGATAGAATCAGCACCAAAAAAGTAAAAGCCCAAAACAGTAAGATGCACTTCCGACAACAGTAGTCTTCTTCTTGTCTAGTCCCAGTGTATTTCCTTCCTCACTAATGCGCCACACTTGAGTGAGTGAATGATGTGATGTACAAGTGATAAATAGAGAGGCTCTCACTCTCTATTTATATTCTTCCGTTCACTTGAAGTGCACTCAATCATGTCGGGCCAACTTAACAATTACTTACTAGAGCCTACATCTCTATGAGTGTATAATAACCCTAGTGCCCTGAAACTGTGGGGACTTTAACAATGACTTGACATGACTTGTTTACATTATTGATCCTCCCGATCGGAACATCGGGGCATGACAATATGACTCAAATACATAATAGAAACATCCCAGAATAAACATCGAGTTACAATACATAAGATACATAGATGAATACATTCTGAAGTTACAAATACATCAACACTCCCTCTTAACTAGGAAGGAATTCTTTCGACACAATTTTCAGCACTGGTCTTCTTCTCTGTATCAACTGGATCATCTCGTCATTTGCATCTTGAGTCTTCTGAGTCTTCAAGTCATCTTCATCTTCAAGTCAACTTCATTGGATCTGGATCATCTCTCGATCTGGATCATCATGGAACATCATCACTGGATCTGGATCATCTCTCGATCTGGATCAACATCACTGGACTGGATCTGGATCATCACTCGATCTGGATCATCACTACTGGATCTGGATCATCACTGGCTGTCATCACTAGATCTGGATCATCACTTGATCTGGATCATCACTAGTGCTATCTCATGATTCTTCTCATCACAGGAAGTTCTACAGAGCCAACCCTTTTTCATGCTGGTTGTAGGCCTACCCATCATGTAGGTCTTCGCCCAGCACTTACATCTGACCTACTCGTCAGAAAGGTACATCCATCCAGACAGGAACACATCCTATCACAGTGATGGAAGACTCCCATCTAGACAGGAACACATCCTATCATAGGATGAGAGATTTCAGCACTTACATCTGACCTACGCATCAGAAGGGCACATCCATCCAGACAGGAACACATCCTATCACGGTGATGGAAGACTCCCATCCAGACAGGAACACATCCTAGCATAGTGATGAGAGATTTCAGCACTTACATCTAACCTACTCGTGAGAAGGGCAGATCCATCCAGACAGGAACACATCCTATCACAGTGATGGAAGACTCCCACATCCATCCAGACAGGAACACATCCTATCACAGTGATGGAAGACTCCCATCCAGACAGGAACACATCCTATCACAGTGATGAGAGATTTCAGCACTTACATCTGAGCACGTGAGAACACATCCCTCAGTCGCTCCAGAAAGGCTCTGCACTTACATCCATCCAGACAGGAACACATCCTATCACAATGATGGAAGGGCTTGCACTCACATCTGATCCTATGAGAACACATCCCAGTAGTCATATCAGAATGGCCCCCAGTCCTCGACTGAGCTACCTGGTAACTGAGGGTGCCTCCATTCTCCTAGAGAATGGCATTTGCCCTTACATCACCTGCTCATCGGAATGGCCAACACTCACATCTGACATGGAAGGAACTTAATCCTTTAGCCATGATAGAATGGTTCAGCCCTTACATCTGATCAAGTGGGAACACATCCCTCTATCACATCAGAATGGCTACTCAGTCCTGCACTGAGTGATCCTGGTAACTAACCAGGTGCCTCCATTCCTAGAATGGCAATTTCCCTTACATCTGTCCTACTCGACAGAATGGCCAGCACTCATATCTGACATGGAAGGGAGCAACCCTCTCACCATGACAGAATGGCTCAGCCCTTACATCTGACCATGGAAGGAACCAATCCTCTCACCATGTCAGAATGGCTATGGGTCTCATCACTTTCTCTTGGAGGGAACCTAGATCTGGAGAACACCAAGTCTCTCCTTGAATTACTCGAACTTCAGCCTAGCCAATGGCTTCATCAATACATCAGCTATATGTTCCTCTGTCACAACATACTGGAGCTTCACTGCTCCTCTCTACACCATATCCCTGATATAGTGATACTTGATCTCGATATGCTTCGACTTGTCATGGAACACTGGATTCTCTGACAACTTCACGCAACTCTGGTTGTCACAATGTATACAAGTAGCATCCAACTGGAGATCAAATATATCAGACGGTAGCTTCTATAGCCATACTGCCTCACAACTAGCTGAACAAGCTGCGACATACTCTACTTCAGCTGTACTCAGTGCCACACAGGATTGCTTCCTGCTAAACCAAGAGATCACACCTGATCCCATACTGAAGCAACATCCTGAAGTACTCTTCCTATTGATGGAACTGCCTGCCCAATCTGAATCAACATAACCCTCTAGGTTAATCTTTTGATTTGCATCGTACTTGAGCCCATAATCAACTGTACCCTTCAGGTATCTTAGAATATGCTTTGCAGCAGTTAAGTGAACACTTCTCGGATCTGTCTAGTACTGGCTCAAGGTGTTCACAACAAAGCAAATATCTGGTCTTGTGTTTGTCAGGTATATCAAGGACCCAATCATCTGATGATACATGGTAGCATCAAATGTCTCTGAAGAAGCATCATTCAATAGCTTCATGTTTGATGCCATAGGTGTGGTCATGTAGTCTGTCATCCTAAACCTATTCAGGATCTCTACCACATACTTCCCTTGTCCACACCTCCATGCCTAGAAAATAGTGTATTGACACATAACAAGAGCATCACTAATCTTTCGCCTTCAATCTTGAAGCAAAGGTTGGAATCCACTTTACTCTCAGTAAAGCCTAGAGTCATCAGTAATCTGCCCATCTTGTCGTACCATGTCGAACCTCAAGATCTTCTGCAGTCACTCCCTCTGAAGCAGAGCATACTCCCTCTATCTTCTGTACTCTATGCACTGAAACATTCTGTACCGGAGTGACAAGTAGTATCCATCTAGGATCACTAGATGCCAAGATACTCTATCTTGAACTTTTGAACTTTTTCAAAAGTTCTTCTCACATCCATCTGTGAGCTTGTCATCCTTTATCAACCTTGTAGCAAAGGTTAAGATATTCATCAAGCTCATCATGTATGTGTTATTTCATGGGTGTCTTCTGAACTCGTATAATGTCTTCTTTCATTTGCACACATGATTATGCATGTCATGTGAATTCACTTCCAGTGGCTGCAAATATCTCTTCTTAGTTTATGTCTTCTTTTCGTGAGAAGCCTCGTGCTATGAATCTTGCTTTGTATCCCACGATGTTTCCATCTATTGCATGATGGAACTACGAACTTCTCTTCAGGTCTCGATACTGCATCCTAGACATCATTCTTCTTCAGTTGGTCTTCTTGGTTACTTCTTCATAGTTGGAAGATTCTGCATCAATGATGTCGCTGCATCCACCATATTATTCTTCATCTTGAACTGTCGTCACTTGTTCTTCAAAACAAGTTTCATCCTTCTTTGCTTGCAGGCGATTATGTATGCGATCTTTCCTACAAGTCAAATGCATTTGTATGGTTAGAAACATTTCATAAGGAACATTCATACTGGCAAATTCTTATGCATAAATATATGATCATGCAACTACTTTAGCCAATACAACATTCATCCATATCTTACTGAAACTTTCTAGATGCCTTCCATCTCTACCAGGACAACATTGAGATTATGCACTAATCCAATATGTCAGCAAAGAGGTTTCATTCTAGATAAGTAGCAATGGAGAGTTGTATAGCACCATGAGCTACTTACCCATCACATGCATATTAGTAGTATATTGTCATTAATGCAAACATTCTATCATGCATAATATATTAACTGAATATAAGCAAATGCATAACAAAACAATGAAATGACAATTGAATACTTATCTTTATTTGTTTCATGGGTAGACTCCATCATGATAGCATCGTTTCTTATCCAAATTCTAAGGAGGATAAGAGGTGCTTCAAGAGTTGAGTTCTTCATATTCCTCGTTGCTTCATGGATCTTCTTTGTATGGTGAGAACTTGATCTTCAGTTTCTTCCATCTTCCCTTCTCTTCTTATGAATCGAGCTTCTTCTTCTTCTCGGAGTCTGCTGAAAGTAATTACTTCTTTCTGGCACACATTCTTTGCATGAATGAATCCCATGATCCTGGGAGGCCATTCAAGGTGGCCATCACCACTTCTGTATTCTTCACTTCTTCTTTTACCGCTTCAAGTTGTTCTTGATTTGAGAGACTCTTATGATTGCATGGTCTCTTCATTCTGGATCTTCACATTCTTCAACTGGTTTCTTAAGGTCATACTTTGATCTATGTTCTTTCCTTCAAATAGCTTGTTCAAGGAATCAAAACATCTTTGGTGTCTTTAAGGAAGACACTTGTAGTACAAGTTGATCCATGACTGAATCAACCATGATCTTCTTGGCCTTGACCAAGTTCTTCTTGTGTAAGGCTTCTAGCCTCATCTCCCTCTGGAACTAGAACCCCTATACTCATGTAGGTGTCCAATCCATTTTCTTCAGGGAGATCATATACTTCCATGCTTGGAAGTTGTTCAACTTCACCAAGCTTATCATCAAGCTGAAGTGATGTATCACTTTGAAATGAGAACCTCAAATGAAAATAGCAAAGGATTAGATCTTAACGATTTGAGGTGTCCGTCTTGGTTCCGTAGTTGGCTGATCTACGGTTTGTCACAAAAACCCTAATTTTCAAAACTTGGAATATTTTAGATCTGATTGCATAAACAGATATATCTCTTCAAATGGAGCTTTCCAATGTACTCCTTTTCTGAAAACAGTGGAGGGAAGCTCCCGGAACAGGAAGCCCTAATTTTCCAATTTCTTCTGCAGAAATGCATGTTACTGTTTCTGTGATATCTCTGAAATTTCTGATCTTCCATGTCTTAAATTTCTCATTGAGGTAACCTCGCATGTCCCTGATCCAACACCATAGGTTTCATCAGAATTTGTTTCACCATTTGGGATTTATGATCATTTTCCCAAGGTGACCTGTTACAGGACTGTTCAGAACAACGAAGTTGTACGGCATGCCACGTGTCACTGGTTGATCTTCTGAGTCTGATATTCTCACCACCGAAATTATAGTCCATTACCTTTCTGGAACATCTTCAGGAATTCCATTTGGACCTTTTTATCCCAATATATTGCAATTCTCCCCAGGTGTCCTGTTTAGGGATGAATTCTAGAAGAGGTTGGAACCCTAACTTGGAGGGATCATATCTCCCAGAATATAGTGAATATAAGGCTGAGTTTTGGACACAGTGTTCATCAGGATTTTATATTCGGCCCCTGCAATTTTCAGCTTCTGAGACTTTTCCAACCTCAGAATATAGCGACTGTACCAAAACTTATCAGTTTTACTATTTAGGGTTTTTCCTAGCTCGGGGTCAAACTAGGGTTTGACTTTCCCAGAGTTTCACCCAACCAAATTTCTTGATCCAGGTCTATAAACTTTGGTTTTGATGAGGAGAATAATCTTGTGCTGGTCTCACTCAAAAATTCCTCTTCTATGGAAAGCCCTAATTTCCATATTGAAAACTGAAAATGTTTGGAATCGAATTCCGCTTCGACAAAAGGATGCACCCTTCAATGGAGAGTCATCCTAGCATACTTTTGCTGATGGATTGTGGAGAGAGACCCAAAAATTTAGAAGCCCTAGCTTCTGCAGCTGCACAATGTCTTCTTCTCAGGTTAGCTCTGATACCATGTTAGTTTTTCATCATACAAGCTAGCATTATGATCTTAGGATCTTTTCACTGAGAGAATAACAAGCACATCAATAAAACATAAGCACATCACAAGAGACAAGAGACACAAAGAGTTTTTCTCGGGGAAACCATAAAGGAGAAAACCCCACAACTTCCTCAGAGATAGAATCAGCACCAAAATATTTAAAGCCCAAAATAGTAAGATGCACTTCCGACAACAGTAGTCTTCTTATTGTCTAGTCCCAGTGTATTTCCTTCCTCACTAATTTGCCACACTTGAGTGAGTGAATGATGTGATGTACAAGTGATAAATAGGGAGGCTCTCACTCTCTATTTATATTCTTCCATTCACTTGAAGTGCACTCAATCATGTTGGCCCAACTTAACAATTACTTACTAGAGCCTACATCTCTATGAGTGTATAATAACCCTAATGCCTTGAAACTGTGGGGACTTTAACAATGACTTGACATGACTTGTTTACATTATTGATCCTCCTGATCGGAACATCGGGGCATGACAACATGACTCAAATACATAATAGAAACATCCCCAAATAAACATCAGGTTACAATACATAAGATACATAGATGAATACATTCTGAAGTTACAAATACATCAACAAACAAAATAATAAAAAAATGAATTATATGCAAAAAAAATGTTGGTCGTGCACATCGATTTAAAACCATGTGCAAGGCCTCCTAAACAACCCATGGTTTCTTAGGAGGGCCTTGCGAATGATTTTAAAACCATGTGCAAGGCCTCCTAAACAACCTATGGTTTTATTGTACATGGTTTAGGAGGTCGTAGCAAATGGTTTTAAGACCATGTGAACAGCCTCCTAAACAACCCATGGTTTTAGGAGGGCCTTGCACATGGTTTTAAAACCATGTATGGGGGAGATGTTTCTTTCCTAACAAAATAAATAATAATATAAAATATTATATGTCGGCCATAAATGGTATTAAATATTAATAATAAAAATATTATATGTCGACCTTAAATAAAAAGATGTGTCTTTTGGTCTGAATCACACCAAAGCTGATAGTTGAGTGCAATACTTAAGAAGAGGTTTGGACCTCCAAATATTTGATCCCTCACGACGCTTGATAGAACCTAGGATTTGGATCTATACTGGTGGTACACACACACACACATCCTTTGTTCATTTGTGCAGGGTTAAGTAGATGTGTGATGTATTAGGTGCAAGTTCAACACCTTGTTTGCGACAAAGTCGGTAAATGGATTTGTTTTCCGTGGGACACGCATGAAGGTAATGGTTTCAAACTATTGTATGAGAAGGCACACTCGCAAGAACTTGTGAAAGATGAGCAAATTAAGAACACAAAATACATTTTTCAGTTGGGAGACAACTAGTTGGGATTTCAGGTGCATATGTCAATGTCATATGCCAAGAAGGATGACATCACTCAATACCCCAATGATGGCATTGCATTTTGCTTGGTTATTAGTGAGTGTCTCTAGGAAAACTCTACCTGTGTGGTATAGAGTTTGGGAGAGGGTATAAATGACCCAAGAAGCTGAAGTTAGATACTTTGCCGAATGACTTGCTCCATTTGTGAAGCCAATATAGTTTTCTGGGTAGGAGGTCATTTGCATGGAAAACAAAGGATCATAACTTTATTTTCAACCAATGGGGTAAAAAACATAAAATGTTATATTGTTCTTTTAAAAGTGCAAACATACAATGAAGAGAGTGAAAAAATGGTCAACAGTTGCAATGGTAGAGTCCTTCGTGTGTTGGAATTGCAAATTGTATCTAAGTGATAGTAGAATCAAATGTATGTACATCTGTCCAACACTTGGATGGATATCCCTTGGTGGCTAATCATGTAATGGATGTCGTCGATCTCGATATTCGTCGAAGGAGGATGAATCATCACTAGTGAGTAGATCGGTCAGGGAGGAGATATTATCTATGGTTTCTGGTAAAGGGGGAACAATTTCCTTGGCAGGTGATTCGTGCAGAAATAACATAAGGTGATAAAGTTGATCCTATAGGTGCATAGGTTCGAGGCAAACTTCTCATACAATGTTTAGTATGGGGCACTAAAACAAGTAGTGGGAAGTATCACCATGCAATCAATATGGGGGTGGAAGCCTGGCTCGGATAGGCTCATGTGCTGGAGGTAATGGTGAGGTAGCAGAGTTTGGAATGACAGTGCAAATCTGATTGGGAATCATATGACTATGGTACCCACAAGATGTACATCCATCATGTTGCACTCAAGGCACCAAATGTTAAGTTATGGTCCCTATGGCATAGATGTCTCATCGATCAATACTGTCGAGATGAGCACTACTGTAGTAAGCATAATTGGCATTGTCGTTGATGTGGTGACAACATTTATGGAAGTTGTTTCTATATGTTGAAGTAAAGGACTCTCAACCAAAGGACAGGTGAGGTGGATGGTTTCCAAGGCATCCCAAAATCTCGTGAGGTCACAACAATGGTGTGGATAGTGCCCAAACTAAAATCAAATCGAGCACGTGTGATTGGTATGCAATGATTTGACTTAGCGGTCTTGTTGGGAAAAGATGAGGTTGAAGGTGTGCTCAATGCAATAGTTTCGGTAACATGCCTCACACTAACAGGGGTGTTAAGAAAATTTTAGAGCTCCAACAATGTGAGGCGCAAGTTGGTTTCATGGTCTTGTTTAACACAGAGGGCACATGATGGGGTGACCCTCATTATGGAAGTTTCGATCATTGTGGGGGATTTCAACTTGGGTTGAGCGATGCCCCCTGCTTTAGGCTTGGAGACCACCGAGGGTGGTTTAGGAAGAGGGTTAGTCACAATGGGTGCTTTCAACTTGGGTTGCCTTATGCCCCCATTGCCTTATGCCCCCATTGTTAGGTTAGGCATAGTTATTGTGTGGGACAAATGGCGTAACAAGCCTGATCGTTACAAACCTATAGTGGGATACTGGTTTTCAGGCCATCTTTAGGAAGTGTGGTGTAAGGTACCACACTTCTATTACTAAAGTGATTTGAGATAGAGTTAGTTGAGCCATGGCTGGCATCCCTTGATTTCCCGTGGGAGGGTACAAGAATGGTATCTGAAAAATGGGAGGCAATAATGGACTCAATGTCTGTTGAATGTCGTGACTTGTCAAAGGGGTTGATACTAATGCTGATGGGGTGGGAGGTGGGTTTTTAAAGGTAAAAATAGTGCACATAAGACCATCCATGGACAAGGGGATTTCAAGAGGAGGACCTATGTATGCCCTTAATAGGTTGGAATCTTTGTACACACCCAGGAATATATCAATGTAAGGGGGTTGATTAACCTCACCTATAATGGGTAGTACATTTTGAGGGTTAATGTTTGCATGAGGGTCATAGTATTTAAGCTGGTCAAGGGTGACTATCTTACCATTAAAGGGGAATATCGTGATTTAGAATACCGAAGATGCAACTGCCTTTAGGGCATACATATAATTACGACCCAACAGGATGGTGTACTCGAGTTGTGCATCAACTACTTCAACACCAGTCAATACCATCTTACTCCCTAGCTCAATGGGAACATTTTGGTACAATGCTCTTGGTTGTGATGGTCTACCATCATATGCGCGAAGGGAAATAGATGAGGCGACTAACTTGAGTGAGCCTAATCATTTCCAAACATTATATGGCATTACACATATCTTGTACGTAATATATGAGTTGGTGATTTTTTTACAACATATACACATCGATGCTCTTTACATGAAATATGCACTAATGAATTTTACATGATAGATGCACCCATGTGTTTATAATACCAATTGCACAATTTATTTCTTAATGCATTTTATATACATTGATGCATGTATAACAAGAAATACACCCTAATGAACTTATAATACAAAATCTACATTGTTTGTTTTTTTCTATATGCATCGATGCCTATATACAACAATGTGTGCACTTGTCCATCGTCATTACATTATACACACTAGTGCATTGACAATACTGAATATTCATGGTTGCCTATTGTTGTATTATATGCAATAGTGCCTAAAAGACACTCATCGGTGCACATTATATACTATAGAGCACCAAAAATAAAACCTCTCATACAGCATCTACCACCCGAATTTTTTTAGTTCCACTGTATATATGTTATAACCTTTGCATAACCTATGCAACCAATAACGAAGGTTGTAGAGAAGGTTTTTTTGAAAAAAAATTCCCATCTTGTAACATTAAAAGCCTTAGTTGTGCCCTCCCTTGTATTGAAGTGCTACCCCTCATATTGCATTAGGATTTTCCATGTCGAAAACCATCCCAAGCAGATTGCATTTGGACAATTTTGGATTTTTTTTCCAAGGTGTTGGTTGGTGCTAAGATGGATAGTTGATTATCGATTATCATTTTGGTGGCATCATAAGTCTTTGAGACTTGCAGTGCATGATTATTCATTTGTTGACCCCTAGCACATGCATTGAGAAGGAAACTCATTAGCTAAGGGGTTTCCCTAAGTATCGTGGCTCATTATTCAATATAATTGATAAGTGAGGTGATACATTGAGTTTCCTAGCATGTCATATCCTCACATGGGTTCTTGAACATGTTGGAGGGGAACACCCATAAACTTAGGGGTTCCTAGGTGTTAAGTGTGAAATTTGACCCTTTAGCACTTTTTTTTATCTTGCCCATGGTTTGATATAAGTTTGCATGAAGATATGTGGTTTGAAGACACATCATTCTTGTATTGGAGGATGATCCACTTCTCATGGACATTCTCTTAGGTCTTTGGCTCGTGGCTTAAGGAGTTTGGTGGCCCTTGCGGGTGGATTCATCCCTTTACACATACTCCTAGGTTATCCTTCTCTCAGTGGTTTTTATAACAATGAAATTGGACCTTCTTGAACACATTTCTATGGTACTTGAGGGACAACTTGCTTATTGCATTAGAGAAAATACCCCAAATATTTTATTATCTTTGGCATTATTTTCGATCATAACGTAGTTAACTACCTCATCTAGGAGAGTGCTACCATTTTGCACATTTATTAAGAAGACACAACTACTTTTGTACATATATCTATGGTGCTCACTATTGGAGTCATTATCCAACCCACACATCTTTATTTGGTCAATTTGGCCTAATTATCCTCTAATCTTGAGTTATTGACTCGAATTGGTGACATCGACATCATCTAGATCATCCTCCTTCAATCAGGGACGCTAACTAAGTCTTCTCCTTCAATCGGGGAGACTAATTGAGCTTCCTCGTTCAATCAAGGAGCAAATTTGGGTTGATCTGCATGACCTAAACGCTCGAGATGAGGTAACTGATGGTTATTCCACCTAATTTCAGTTAAATTGCAGCTATGAAGGTGCCTTCAAGAAATTTTGGTGACTCAGTTCAATTCAGTTCAATTCATCTGAGCTATTTGAAGTCAAACATGCGGCCTCACCTACTGATTGACATGCAGTTGAGTTCTATTCAGTTAGACTCGGTCATTATTGCCTTTGATTCTGTTAGAGCCGATTATTGATTGTGATTAGTGGTTAACTGATGTATCTAGTGTGGCTAACTGACAGTTAAGCCACTCTCATGTGTGCAATTCAAATGACCTCCATGGGATTCGAATTGTCTTGTTATTCATGCAAGTGTATGACATTGTATCACTACTTATGATTAATTATTGATAATATATAGTTGCAACCTCTAATTACAACATTGTTATGTCATTTTGTGTGTAAATTGTCTTAAATCTTCTGTAAGATTGTGCTTTAGTCCTCAGATTACTATGACTGAATTTGCATATGGTAACAGAGCCATGGCGGGACAAGGCTCTTCTTCTCCAACAAGATTTATTGACGAATCTAGCATGCAATTTGAGCAAAAAGCTCAAAACTTCTAGCTCTGCACCAAAAGTGGCAAGTTTACCACATAAGTCCAAAGCAAAGGAATTGTTGATCAAGATAGCTTGATTGACTAAGTTGGGTGTGATGAAAACTTGAAAAGTGCAAGTTTTCTGACCTTATGGTGCCCTTTTTGTGTTTTTGTCGGTTTTTTGAAAGACTTCTACTGCATTCGCTACAATAGAAAAATGGCCTCTTCTTTGGATCCTCTTACTACTTTCAATTACCACCAGTGGAAGGAGGACATGGAGATTCAATTACGTGCCAAAGGAATTTATAGAGTCACAATGGAGACCGAGATGGAGCCAAATCATGTTGTAGACAATGCAGGATACTGGAATAAGCTTGATGAAGCTTTTGGGTTTATATGCCTTTCAATTTCTAAGTATATTCTCTTCCACATCACGGGAATGAAGACTCCTAAAGAAATTTGGGATCAACTTGCTTCCTTGTTTGATAAGCAAGATGACCTGAGGATATATTAGCTGGATAATGAGTTGATTTCTCTTCACCTAGACAACTTCGAAACTCTAAATGATTTCTTCACCAAGTTCAAGCACTTGGTGCTCCAGTTGAAACAATGTGAAGTGGAGAAGGAGGATGATCAACTCATCCTCTCCATCCTTTCCAAACTTGGACTGGATTACTCAGTCTTTGTTTCCACATTCCATACCGGGAAGATAACAACCCCGAATTGGAAGATTTTGACCCTCAATGCCTTCATTGAGTCTCTCACAACTGGGCATGACAAGCTTCTGCAGATGGGGACCATCAGATCCTCAAAAGATCAAGCATTGTTTTCTGGAGGGATCAAAGAAAGGAATGGCAAGGGAAAGCAAAAGAATCAAAAGATTAAGTTTGGTGCTCCCAAGCCAGAGGAGAAGAACCAACAGCAAGATGATCCTTTCGACTCAAGAAAGAACAAGAACAAAGGGAACCAAGGCAAATAAAATATCAAGTGTTCCTATTGCAGGAAGGGATTTAACCCTGAACATTCCTGCATGAAGAAAAATCTTTATCAAATGACTCTTCTCCTTGAGAATAACAATATCAATCTTCTTGACACTTTTAGGAAGAGAGATAATCATGATCAGAACATCCAGCTATAAAGAGGACATGCCCTCATGGCAACTGTTTCGAAGCCTAGAGCTCTCCTCATAGACTCTGGTGCTTTGAACCATATGGTGGCAAGCAAATAATCCTTTTCATTCTTGGACTCCAACAGTAGCATTCCCATCCACATGGGAGATGATTCTCAAATCATTTCGAAAGGACAAGGTATTGTAAAACTTGAACATGGCAACTTCTTTGATGTTCTTTACGTACCCTCCTTGGCCTCCAATATGCTGAATGTATATCAAATGACACACACAGGAGTTCCCAAGAGAGTTAATTTCAACCCAAATGATGTTGATATCTCATAGATTGCATCCAGGAAACTCATTGCAACAGGTCTATCGAACCATCATGCTAAGACCTATGACTTTTCCAAGTTTTTACCAGATGTAAATCCCACTGCTCTTCTGACTCATGGGAATGAAGTCAGTAGGTTGTGGCATGAAATATTTGGACATTTGAACTTCAAAAACATTCCATGGTGGAAGGTCTCCCAACCATCAAAACCTCCAGTGGAATTTGCAAAGGTTGCATTGTTGGAAAACACCCTGAGCACAAATTTGAACGGGGAAAGGCCAGCCGTGCAACAAGTATTTTGGGGCTGATCCACTCTGACATCAGCGCACCTATTCTTACAACCTACATGAGTGGTTCAAGGTTAGTGCTCACCTTTATTGATGACTTCTCCAGATTCACTTGGGTTTTCTTCCTAAAGAAAAAATTTGAGGTTCTTGAAAGATTCACTAAATTCAATGCATCTGTTGAGAATGCCTTTGGGAGGAAGATAAAGTCTCTCAGATCTGAAAATGGAGGAGAGTATATCAAGTGTGATACTACAAATATGTGTTAAATATGGGATCCAAATCCAGCACTCCATTCCCTACACACCCCAGCAGAATGGTGTAACGGAAAGGAAAAACGAGCCTTCAAAGAGATGACTACCTGCATGCCGGAAGCCAAAGGTTTGGCTGCAAATATTTGGGCTGAGGCAATGAATGTTGCTGCCTACATTCAGAATAGGATACCTCACTCTTCTGTGAAAGGAAAAAAATCCTTTCGAAGCATACTTTGGGCACAAACCAAATGTGTCCAATTTCAGAGATTTGGGTCCACTGCTTGGGCTCGAATTCCACTTGACAAGAGGAAGTCTTTGCAACCGCAAAGCTTTGAGTGTGTGTTCATTGGGTATCTAGAGGAATCAAAGGGATACAAAATTTTGAATATCATAACCAAATAGATATTCATCGAGAGAAGTGTCCGCTTTGAAGAACCTCTCCGAGATGTAGAACTAGTTGAGGAAGAAACTGTTGAAATTCCTTCCTGTTCTGCTGATCATTCTGATGATGAAAATGGAAGTGAAAGATCTGATATTTCATATCTGATGTCTAATATCAGTGAAAATAATATACGAGGTTCTAAATCAGATTTAAATTTTCCCACTCATCTCCCAAAATGGGCCAAAAAGACACTCTCTTCCGTCGGGACAAATGTTGGAAATCCTGCTGATCCAAGGAGAACCCGGTTGGATTTTCAAAGAGCAGGTATTGGTCTTTCTTGTCATGATTCCTTGATGTCCGAGACCTGAAATATGATGATTGGGTCTGATCCCAAGTCCTACTACCATGCTCGGAATGCTCTGAGATGACAAGCTGCAATGGATGAAGAGTTCAACTCTCTCCAGAAAAATGCAACTTGGAAGCTAGTTTTCCTTCCACCTGGGAGGAAACTTGTTGAATGCAAGTGGGTATATCAAACAAAGGTTATTGTAGATGGGCTAATATGCAAGTACAAAGAATGAATGGTTGCAAAAGGGTTCTTTGAAGCCCAAGGAGTGGACTATCATGAGACCTTTGTACCGGTGGCAAAGATGGATTCCATAAGGCTAGTTTTGGCCATTGCCGCATCGAAGCACTGGGAGGTGCATCACATGGATGTCAAGAGTGATTTTCTTCATAGATACCTGCAAGAAGAGATATACATGAAGCATCCTAAAGGCTATACATCAGACCCTTCCTTGGTTTGTAAGTTGCAAAAATCTTTATATGGGTTGAAACAGGCCCCAAGATCTTGGTATGCCAAAATGGATGCCTTTATGCTCTCAAAGAACTTCCAGAGATGCAAATCTGATCCAAATGTATATTTTCAGCAGTATGAAGGTAATATTCTGATCGTAGTATTGTATGTGGATGATCATTTGATAACAGGAAGCACACTTGCTTCGATTTCCTTTATAAAAACTGCTCTTCATGATGCTTTTGAAATGAATGATTTGGGCCTGCTAAGACAGTTTCTCGGGCTTGAAATCACTCAAGACTATGATGGGATAATGGTGACTCAGTCAAAATATGTTTCAGACATGTTAATTAAGTTTAACATGGTTGATTGTAAGGCTGCACCATTTCCTTTCCTCTCAGGAATCAGTCTTCAAGAGGGAAAATCCACTCCACCCATGGATTCCACTATTTACCGCCAGTTGATCGAAAGTTTGTTATACTTGTGTTGCAGCTGCAACATTTTCCCAATTTTTTTAAAATTTTGGACCCTCCTTTTAAATTTTGTCTTGCTTAGATTGTTTGGGATTGCTGAACTCT
This sequence comes from Pseudotsuga menziesii, assembly GCA_001517045.1. Lineage (NCBI taxonomy): Eukaryota > Viridiplantae > Streptophyta > Pinopsida > Pinales > Pinaceae > Pseudotsuga > Pseudotsuga menziesii. Next base: position 813,110 of record LPNX010723098.1, on the reverse strand, counting down.
GTTGTTTTCTGCTACAAATTTGGATCCCGTGAGGTTGAATTAAAGAAGCTGAATGACTATCTTTTGTTTGACTTGGTTTGAAGTTTTGGTTTTTCGCCATCGAAAGTTTATTGGACTGTGAAGCGGGGCCATAGTCATCTATGCAGCTGTCATTGCGGAAGCTTACTTATCAACGCCCCTGATGGACAGTCATGTTTTTGTCTATAGTTTTATTCCCTTTGTTTTGTTTTAAAAGCTTTTGACTATCGGTGTTTTGGTTCATCACCGTCGGAATGATGGTCCATTGTGTTGCCGCCGTTTCGGATGGCAGATTGAAAGCACTCTAATGGAAGCCTTTATATTTTTCGACTCCACGGGTTTCTGTTGCTCTTTTCGCTGTCGGAACTGTGTTGGACATTTAATCGGGGGATTAGTCTTTTGCTTCGCCGATGCATGACCTTTGGTTGTTCCGCTCGCTGAATCTTTCATTGGATTACGGAAGTTGTAGTCTATTTGAATCCCACCATTACGGCTCCGGAGTGGACTAACCATCTGACATTTAGTTTTTCCGTTCGCCGATGGTTTGTTTGATTTTCGCCGATGGTGACTGGTCTGCGGAACCTTTGGTCCATGTAGCTTTCGCTGTTGTGGCTCTTTAGCAATCTAACCATCTGATGCTCTAGTGAGTTCAAGGTCCGATGCTGTGAGTTTTAGTGTTTTTTTTTTGCCGTTTTTTATTGTGCCGCGGAACCCATAGTCCATCCTTCGCTCGTTGTTGCAGCTCCTTAGCAGGCTAATTCCCCGATGCATTAGCTGTTCCGCTCATTGATGAAGCTTTTCCCACCGATTTGTTTTTCATTAAGGTCTATATTTACGGGACGAGTTATTATTTTATTGTTTATCTTTGTGAACTCGCACTTACTCTGTCCCTGTCGAGTTGAACTGTGCGTCCGTGCCTAGCTGTCGGGATCTCGTTCGTGGGAGGCGTTTCCGTGGAGATTTCAGATTTCCTTGTCGATTGCACAACTCGTCTGCCAGGTAGGAGAACCGTGGTTTCCCCTTTCTTTTGAGTTCATGAGTCATTTTGGGACCTAGGGTTTGTCCTCTTGTTAGAGTTTCCCGTCGTTTGGTAGTTGGTTGTCTAAACAAGAGTGTGTATCCTTACGGCGTGAGGTAGTAGTCAGTTTCACAGCATTTATTGTGGGGAGTATGTTTTCTTGAGCCTATTTTTTGAGTCGTTATGAAGATTCGAACCCGGTCCAAAGGTTTCGGTAGCTGGTGCGAACAGGCGTTACGCTGTCTGCATGAGTTTTTTGTGGGTTTGTCTTTGGCCGTCTAGGGGAGGGGGAAGTTTCAGTTCTCTCCATTATAGACATTTGCCCTATTTTCCTGGACCCTGGAGGGTTTGTTTTGCGTGTTTCATTTACTGTATGGGGATGTTTCGATTTGGGCGAGAAATTGGATTGCATTTTGGTTTAAATGATGTATTGTTAATCACGGTTATGTTTTAGTTGCAAACGGACTTAGAATTTTTCAGACCTAGATTGCAGAAGTTTTCTTGCTAGTTATTCCCGATTTTGCATTTGCATTCTGATAGGTTTAGCTGTTGCGAATATGGAAGAGGTAAATTTTTATACAGTTTTTCTTCATTCTTCGAATACTGATTAAAAGCTCAAATAGCCTAAATGCATTTTGGTTTATGACAGGGCAACTTCTTCAAAGGAGATATGTCTAAAAGATAGAAGAAGAAGGCTCCTATTGCTGAGGGAGAACCTGATGTGGAGATAATTACGAAGGTAGAATATATCTATGATGATACTAGAGCTACCACTGGGGTAGAGCCAGACTATAAGTGGGGTGAGATATATCGAATGATTTTAAATCAAAATGTGCCCGATGTTGGATTTGAAGAATTGACCATATATGCCAACATAGAGAAGTTAACTCTTATGAAGGTAGCCACAAGACCTGAGCTATTCCTATGCTCATAGGTGATCAGTTGGATTCTACCTAAGGTCGATGTGACCACAATGATTTTAGCTATGTGGCCTACAGTCCTGGTTATGTCTCGCTGGCTTATCACCTACCTCCTGCCTAAGTATACTTAAATGAAAGTTGGCTGAAGGAAATAAACTTGGACTTGGTTGAAACAGTGAAGAGGATGATGATACCTGGGAAGAATTTTTGAACCAGGCCATCAGGAGAGTATGATACAACCACTCTCTAGACTCCTTATAGGTTTATAGCACTGATGTTGAACAGGGTGTTTGGGAAAGCTCATGGAAAAAGTTTCAAGTTGGGATGGATTCCCATTATTTTCTATGTGGCCACCCACGGGTTTGTATTCAACTGGGCAAACATTGTGTCCAACAGCCTCTCAGCTTGCATATCTTCAGCTTTGGGAGTAGTGTCCCAGAAGAAGTCTGAGTTCTATATGAGCTCCATCCTAGTGGACTGTATATTATGTACACAACCATTTCCATCCTTAAGGTGCAATTGGGACGAGGACAGAACCCCTGTTTACACTGCGTACAAACTATTCTAGGCACATAAATATTACAGCCACTATAAATAGATATGTGAACATTTTATTATGCCTTTGTACAATTTAATTTTCCTAACAGAATGCAATTGTATGTCTGAGGAGGCATTTAAAGTCATCGAGGAGCATGCAAATTATTATTTGACTAACGAAGGGATGTACATCATAATGTATGGTTGCTCTAGGGCACCTTCCCTACTACCCCAGTATGCCACTGATTATGTAGTGCATAAAGAAGCAGTCAGGCAAGTTTATCTAGATGGTGTAGGAAGCTTCCTGTTTGAGCATAAAAAGGCAGCCTACCCTGCTATCCCTTTTTGGATAGGGAATTATAAGTTTACAAATATTAAACGAGCTATTGAATTTGTAAAAGAGTTGGAGCAGTTTCATTTTGGGGAGATGAGCTTCCACAGAAATGACTCCCAAAAGAAGGTTGCAGGGCATTGCAAAGAAGCAAATGTTCATTTTGAATATGCAAATTTTTGGGACAAGGATGAGGAAATCTTTAGGAATGTAAGGAATAATACTGCATTGAAGAGAAGATTTAAGCATAAATTTACTATCAAAGGCGGTAAGGGCCAAACCGCACAGAAGAAAGCCGAAGAAGAGGAGGGCAAGAAAAGGGAAGAGGATGTTAGGAGGCTAGCATAGGAGGCAGAAATTTGGTTAAAGAGTGAAGAGGAGGAAAGAAAGAAAGATGAACAAGAAGCAACAAAGAGTGCAGAGGAAGCTGCAAAGAAGACAGAAGAAGAAAGAAAGAAGAAAGAAGATGAAGAGATGAAGAAGAAACAAAAAGAAGATGAAGGTCTGAGGCTGATAGGATCTACAATAGACCAGCAAATTACTGACCCAACAGACATTCAAGAAGTACAGGATCAGACAGATTAAGGGCAGGGACAAGATAATCCTGATTCCTAGGAGCCCGCTGCAACTTCTGGCAGCAATACAGGACAAGTTGTTTTTTCTGAATTGAATCTGGTACCTTTTGTGCAAAAGAAAGGAGAAGAAGTCCTAGATTTTAGCACCATATTCTATTGTGAGGAGAGAAAGAGGATTGTCAAGAGGACTAAGAGAAAAGTCGAAACAGGAGGACAATCAGGCATGATGGTCACTGATAAAAATTTGGTGTATGGGACAAATAAAGATCCTCGACTGACAGCCCGAGCTAGAGTGGCACTGACCCAGGCCACGGAAGACAATGTGGATAGACTAATGACAGACCTTGAGCAATCAAGGAAAAATGCAGCACAATTAAAGGACACTCTTAGAAAGGAGAGGGATGAAGGTAACAAGTTAAAGAGAAAATTTGAAGATATGCATAATGAAGTAAGGGCTTCGAAGGTAGAACTCCAAATTCTGCAGGCAAGCAAGATGGCCTTGGAAGTCTCAGTAGGAAAGAATGCCTTGGAAGTCTTAGTATAAAAGAATGAAAGGGATGCTTAGAATAACCTAGCAGAGTTGCAGAGGTTACAACAAGAATATCAGGTGCTAAAGACATAAAAGGATGACCTCAAAACAACATATGAATCTCTTAGTGTAGAAAAGGACCAGCTGCAGAGAAAAGTACAAGAGTTGGAGGCACAGAGGGTCACCATGGAAGAGAAAGAGAAGCAATTTCAGGTGCAAGCAGCAGGTTTTGAAGGACAGATTGCTTCATTAACAGCATCACTGAAGGATGCTAGTGAACAACAAACTGATATTCGACCTCTTAAGGAGCATGTCCTGGCTCAAAGAAGAAAAATGCATCAACTACAGGTGTCTATTGAAGAGGAAAGATGTAAAATCTTGCATATAGATAACAGATTGGAGGAAATTTTGGAGACCACCTCATATTTTGTAGATAAGTCTCAGGACATTTTGGAATTCTTGACTGGAAGAATAGTAAGGATAGAAACCAATGAAGAAATCCCTACAGATTTACCAGCCAAATATCAACATAGCTTAAAGGAGGACTATGATTTGTTAGAGTTTGCAATAAACACTGTAGAGGAGTTCAAGAAGGCTGTGAAGAAAACAAGAGGAACTTGTGCTGAATACTGCAAAAAGGTGCTGGTCACCTAGAATAGATGCCAAGTTGCTGCAGGATAAAGACTAGAGGCATTACCAGAGCATGAGTTGTTCACCAAAATGCTACAGAGCAGGTATCAGGAGGATGAGCAAAAAATACAACAAGTCAAGGACTTGGATGAGCAGATCCTGAAAGATGTAGTAGCTCATGCAGCAGTCAGCATTCATCTACTTGAGGATCAGCTGCATTTGAGCCTAGCCAGAATAGAGGTGGTTAAAAATCAGGCTGCAAAGTATGAGATCAACATTTGTTTTATTGAACCTTCATAATTTGAGAACATAGCAGCGGAAGCCCAAGCGTGGAAAAAGTTCTTTAATGATCAAGCGGGGCCCTCTTCATAGAAGTGCTCTATTAAATTTTGTTTTAAATGTAATATATTGTATAATTGATGAGCGCTCACTATAGGACAAATTTTGGGAGTTGAAACGTTGGGGAAGCCCAAGGGTCATTTGGGGCAGCCCAAAAGTTTTGTTTTTTGTATAAATATAGGAGAGTTTGATAAGGGAAAGGGAATTTTTCCCAGTTAGGCTTGTGAGAACATGTTGTAAGAAGAACTATTTCCTTTTGCAATAGATAATTACAATTTTTCCTGTTGGAGAAAGCTTTGGTGGAATGTTCAAATGTTGTGCAATGGATGTTGTTGAAGGGGAACTATTTCGTTTTCAGCTTTTGTCCATTAACTGTGAGATCGTTCTAACTTGTTGAACCTATGTTCTTGTATGAATGCTCTCTAGTTTATTTTATGGAATTTCCACTGTGAGTAATGAATGCTTTTCATAAACAATGAGCTATCTTGTTTTTCATCTATCTATTCATGTTTATGTGTATTGAAATAAAGAACAACTACCTGTGATTTTTCTTAATGCATGAACAGTAATACATTACTCATTAAATGATAATCTCGCTCCCTAGGGACAGTTTAGTTAAGTTAGTTTTAGTTTTCTTGCTATGTGTGATTTAGATGCGAGAGAGTTAAGACGAGAGGTAAGAACCTGCGCATCACATTGTGACCGCTCCTCGTATTCTCTATCAATCTGCATTTTAGATAGGCATTTGCATCTCATACTTAAAACTAAAAAAAGATACACGGTGGACCAGGCCGTAACCAGTAAAACCATTTATTTTGGTTACTTGACCTACGGTAGCCGGACCGCAAACCAGACGGATTCCCCATACCAAACAGTAACAGGCTAGTTGGGAACGTTTGCTGGGGAGAATCCCTTGCTGTTGTCGCTTGCGATTTTCCAGACCTCAACAACTTGACACATTCAAGGCCTAACATTTGTTATGCCATGACTATTGTATCAAGATATATGCAGCAGCCTCATGAGCTCCATTGGAAGGCAGTCAAGAGGATCCTTTAGTACATTCAGGCCACTAGATCCTACAACATTCACTATGTTGCATATTCTAAGCTAGATTTGGTCGGTTTTATAGATTCCGATTGGGTAGGGGATAACATAGATCAGAATTCCACTTCCGACTATGTGTTTATGTTTGGTGGTAGGCCTATTTGCTGGTCCAACAAAACGGAGGCTGCCATTTCCCTTTGTTCAGCAGAGGTAGAATACACGGGAGCAGTCAATGCTTGCATCTAGGCAGTTTCCCTGCAAGGCATTTTGTCTGAGTTTGAGATTAGTAGTGCTTCATCCATTGTCCTATTTTGTGACAACCAAAGTGCTATCAATATCTCAATGGATCCAATTCAGCGGTAGATGAATAAAAATATTGAGATCCATATGCACTACATTAGGGAGTTGATGCATGATAGGACAATTTTTCTGCAATACTGCCCCACAGATGAGTAGATTACAAATATTTTCACCAAGAACTTTACAGAGAAAAAGTTCACTTAACTCCGTTCACTGTTGGGGGTGAGTTCATCAGGGTGAATACAGTTACTTCTTTAGTGTTCAACTTGAGGGGGGGGGGGGGTTGTTCACATAGGGTTTTCCTATTTTCCTCACTTAGCGTTTATTTTGAGCATTTTAGAGTTACTTTTTGTACAGGGTGACCTATGGCCTTTGTTGTCGGGTCCCTAGCATTATTTTTTTACTCCTCCACATGATTATAGCTTAAGGGGGGGTGTTGGAGTCATTATCCAACCCACACATATTTATTTGGTCAATTTGGTCGAATCATCCACTAATCCTAAGTTATTGACTCGAATTGGTGACATCAACATCATCTAGATTATCCTCCTTCAATCAGGGAGGCTAACTAAGTCTTCTCCTTCAATCGGGGAGACTAACTGAGCTTCCTCATTCAATCAAGGAGCAAATATGGGTTGATCTGCATGACCTAAGTGCCCTAGATGAGTTAACTAATGGTTATTCCACCTAATTTCAGTTAAACTACTGCTATGAAGGCACCTCCATCGCTATTTTGTCTATTTTTGGCAATTCTCAGTTAACTGGAGTGATTTAAGCCACCTCCAACAACTTTTGGTGATTCAGTTTAGTTCATTTCATCTAAGGTAATTGAAGTCAGACGTGCGTCCTCACCTATTGATTGACATGCAATTGAGTTATATTCAGTTAAACTCAGTCATTGCTACCTTCGTTTCAGTTAGAGCCAATTATTGATTGTGATTAGTGGTTAACTGATGTGTCTAGTATGGCTAACTGACAGCTAGGCCACTCTCATGTGTGCAATTCTAATGACCTCCTTGGGATTCAAATTGTCTTGTTATTCATGCAAGTGTATGACATTGTATCACTACTTACGATTGATTATTGACTAATATACAACTGCAACCTCTAATTGCAGCACTGTTATGTCATTTTGTGTGTAAGTTGTCTTGAATCTTCTGTAAGATTGTGCTTTAGTTCACAAATTACTGTGACTGATTTTTCATAAGTCATTAAGGGTCTCGAGCAATTAAAGCAGGCAGCACATTGGCATTTTTAGCAATTGCTCTAGGAGGATGACATCTCTGATGATGAGGTGACTATTGATTTTTTGTCTAACATCCCTTCTCTAGTCAGTGCAGATTTAAATGTTGGCTTAATGAAGCCCTTCTCTGAAAAACAAATAGTGGATGTCATCTGGTCAATGGAGCCACATAAATCCCCTGGGCCGGATGGCTTCTCAATTCATTTTTACAGAGTCTGCTGGAATGTTATAAAAATGGATTTACTTCGCATTGTTATAGCCTTTTGATAAAAAAATATAAAGTGGGAGGGTGTACCAATTCCACTTTCCTTGCTTTAATTCCAAAGGAAGTTAATCCAAAAACTTTTGACAGGTTTCGGCCTTTCTTGCTTTGTAATGCCTCATATAAGCTCCTAACCATACTCTTAGCTAATAGACTCAAGCCTTTGTTAGGGAATCTGATTTCTCCTATTCATGAAGGGTTTGTAAAAGGAAGGCATCTTGTAGACAATGTGATCCAAGTTCAAGAATCCCTTAATTCCAATTTCCAAAGGAAGGAGAAAGGAATGATAATCAAGCTAGATATGAAAAATGCCTTCTACTGAGTTAAGTTTTTCTTCCTCTATCAAGTCCTTCTCTCTTTTGGTTTCAGTGTTGAGTTTGTTAGCTTTTTAAAATCTTGCACTGATAGGCCCTGGATAACACCTCTTGTTAATGGTAGAGCAACAGATTTTTTCCAAGCTACAGGAGGACTCCGTCAAGGATGTCCTCTGTCACCTTTCCTCTATATCTTACTGGTTGAATCCCTAAGCAGAAAGCTTACAACAAAAATGGAAGCAGGTTCTATTCTAGGAATTAAGACATCAAGAGGAGTGGACCCTATAAATCATGCCCTTTTCGCGAATGATTCCCTTCTTTTAGGAGGGGCCTCATTAAAGATAGCTCGGGCCTTCAATGTAATACTACAAACCTTCTGCTTAATTTTAGGAGCTCTGATTAACAAAAAAAAAATGTTGTCTATGGTTGGAATGTCGACCATCCGTCAATCCTTCGAATAGATCATTCCTTGGGTTTCCTTGTTTTTGATAAGTGGGACAAAATCAATTACCTGGGTCTTCCTTTAACCTTGGGACCAAGCCCTCCTTCGCTTTGGCTTGAAGTTATAACTAAAATAAAAACCAAAGTAGTATCATCGGGTGGTCAACGGTTAACAAAGGCTGGAAAGTTGGTGTTGATAAAGGCGGTCCTTTCTGCCCTCTCCATCTTCTAGTCCTCTTTATTGCTTGCTCCCAATTCTATCATGTCTCAGATTTCCAAGCTTCTACGAGACTTTATTTGGAATGGTGGAAAAGGAAATCAGAGCAAGTTTCATCTAGTAAGCTGAGAGATTCTCAAAAGACCAATTATGTAAGGTGGATTGCAGATTCGTGATCCTCACCTAGAAAATATGGCTCTTGGAGGGAAAATCATATGGCAGTTGTTTGCAGATAAAAACATCTGGTAAAGAAGATCCTTTGGATGCAATATCTAAAGGGAGGTTCTTTGAGAAATTTAAAAACAAATAACACAGCTACAGGCACAACACTCTGGAACTTATGTAGAAGAGGAATAGATCTCATTCAGCAACATCTTTACCGAATTCCTGGCAATGGGGTGAGGATTTTTCTGTGGGAAGACAACATCTTAGGGAAACCCCCTCTATCCTCCTTAAACTCGTTAAATGAGATCAAGTTATGGTTAGTCAACAAGGGCCTTATTCGGCTTGCAGACATTTGTTCTTGGGATAACTCTAGGAACTGGGCAGGTTGGTCATTCCTAAAGATTCCAGAACCTCTTCTCCCCCAAAATAATTTGTTGATAACAGAGCTCTCAAATCTAGCACTAGTTCTTCGATCTTCTAAGGACAAATGGGGGTGGGGACGGTCTGGTATCTATACAACTGCACAAGGATTCATTGCTTTACAACCTCCTCAAGCTACATTTATTCCCCTACGATTTGGAAGTCTATTTGGTCATCATTCAGTCTTCCCAAGGTGAATTTCTTCATTACTCATGCATAAAAGGGCTTTGATTGGAGAAAATTTGAATAAACGTGGATTCTGAGGACCGTTTAGATGTTGCTTCTGCAACTCTACCTCTAAAACTTTAGATCATGTCTATGTTGATTGTATTTCACTTAATCAGTGTGGGAATGGGTCCTTCGCGGATTGAATGTCTCTGCTCCATCTCAAATATCAATCGTCCCTCTATTCAACTTCTGGAAAGATCGTAATCCTGGGAAAAAAAGATAAAAATGCAGATTGGAACAACATTTGGCAAACGTTGCCAAAATGTATATGGTGGAAGGTGTGGTTTGCTAGAAACGATTAGATATTTAATAATAATACTGCGAATCCATAGATCGTGGTGGCCAAAGTGAAATTTCTCATTTTGGAATCAGTTGGAGAAAAGGTTTTACTCTCCTCTCTTTATTCAGAAGCTTCCGCATGCATGGGATCATGTGTGATCCGCAATAAGAGGACAACATCCAAACCGACGTCTCTCCCTTCCTGGCATTTGCATGTCAGCGCATCATATTTTTCTATGTGGTGGAAGAGGAATGATATATCCTCTATATTCTTTGTCGGAGCGTCCAAGGGGAATCCCATGATCCCTGGTGCAGGTGGATTGATTCTATCTTCGAATAGAGCGATCAAAACTTGTTTCAGCTGGGGTCTAGGAGTAACCTCGAACAATCAAACTGAAATTTATAGTCTTCTTAAGGCGTTTCAGATAGCAAAGGAGATTGGATATAAGACGATCCAAATTTTTGGAGACTCAGAGCTGCTAATCAAATTGTTACATTAAAAATATCATTTTAGTAGAATAAAACGCTGCAGAGAATTCGAAATACACAGAAAGCTTTTGACAGTGTTGTTTATTTCCATATTATGCGTGAGTTAAATGAACAAGCATATTATCTAGCAAACAAAGGTTGTCTGCTGACACAAGGAAGTCTCAGTATCAATGGAGAAACCCACTCGTTTCATCTGTTACCTTAATCGAGGTTCACCAAGGCGTGACCGGGCATGAAGCATTTCCAAAATTCAAGATTTTTGTACTAATTTGGTTCTTCTCGAATTGTACTATTTTCTCTTTGTGTAATTGCTTGATTACACAATATCCCAACCAAACCTGCAATTTTCCAAAAAAATAAAATAAAATAAAAAATTGTTTGAGTTAAAAAATAAAATTCTTGCGATTACCTCGTTATGATGAATAAATAATTTATATTTAAAATTAGCTTAGATTTTAAGAGGTTTCTCCTTGCTCCTCGTTTTTAATTTCATCTCATTTTCAAAATCTTTTACAATGTTATCTCATTTTCAAAATCTTTTACAATGTTATCTCATTTTCAAAATCTTGTGATTACCTCATTATGATAAACAAAGAATTTATATTTAAAATTTTCTTAGATTTTAAGAGGTTTCCCCTTGCTCCTTGGCTTTAAGGCTGGGAGAGTCGCTACAGAAAACAATGCATCTTGTCAATCTCTAAAAATAAGAGGAGAACAAAAACATAGAACTCTGCCAAAAACATAAGAGCGCTTTAAGAATATGAATCCATCAAGTAATTGTTGCTTGGTACTTTGTGTATGAAACATGTTAAAAGTTGTCTTCTTCTTATGCAAAAAGGAAACAATGATAATTGTCTTCAACATTGCTATGGTAATCATGATGGCTATGACGTATGAAGATGGCAATGCTAAAGGCTCTCACTATGTAATAACCACTTTAATTTAAATAATTTAGGGATATTTGTCACTCCATGGATACAAAGGTTTGCAGAGAGAGTGGCATAAACACGAACAAAGCATGTTGCATGAGATAACCAACCATTGAATCGGATCAGGAGATATTGTAGAACACAAGATATCCTTCAAAAATGGTAAAATTGGTCTATGTCACAAATGGGGCATATTTTCTTAGTGTCTGGATTGTTGGACACTTGAGACTATGAGGATATACTGTTCGTCTCACTCTGCAGAGCATAGAGCACATGTATTATTATAGTTTAAAACTCTTATTTTAAGGGTGCCCAGTCATTGTAAAATTAATTGTTGATACCAGGGGGTGGTTCCTCATAGGCCATTGACAGATAATGAAAAGGCTAGAGGAACCAACCCCTTAAACAACGCCTTCGGCATGATAAAATGGGTTTCTTCTCTACTGCATTCTCTAATGTTACAAAATCTTATGTCATTGTTTAATTTATGAAATATTTAGATTGTGAAAATGAACAAAAGTGTAATCAATGCGCTTATCCAAACACAATAATTACAATATAAAAATATATATAATTTTTTTATGATTAATTCAAATTTAAATATATGAATGATTTGCATCGTTACAATGAACAAAAGTGTGATCAACTCGTATACCCAATCACAATAAAAAAAATATAAAAAAAAAATATTATCATAGAAAATAATTAATTTTCTAATGAGTAATTATAAATTTGTAAAAAAAATAAACAAGAAACTCCATTTGCATATTCACAGTGTTAGTGTATTTTATACATTTCCATGAATCGATGCTTAGAAAGTTTTTAACCCAACATTTGGATGTGCCTTCATCAATGATGAGCTGATGGATCATGGAACTTGGAATGAGACTGATGAGGGTAGTAGTAGTTCACCTTTGTCAAGATTGAAAATCACAAGGCGCGAATCTGAAGGGTCCACAACACCAAGTGCATTAAGTAGTGTCTTCCTTTGGGTTGGGCACGACTACAACACTTCTAACACGGACATGGAAACTGGGGACTGAGCTAAGTCATCCATAATACTATAGTTGTGGGTGGCTTTCATGTGAGGGTTATGGGGGATATGCCTCAGTGGCTCCTTCAGGATCCTCGGGAGTTGTTCATCGTTGTGTAGTATTTTCAAAGGGCCTCCCGAGGGAATAGCTACATCCTCTCCTTGTGGGGGTTCATGTCCACCATAGCCTTTGGCTTGAGTTTGGAGGTTGACATTTGTCATGTTCATGTAAATGTTTTGAAAGGAACCATCGCCTGGGGGGCGAGGGTTCGATTGGTGGGTGACCACTCATTGGTTGGAAAATGGTTGTTGCAAGACAACTTGTTGGTGCTATGGTGCATTAGGCACTTGAGGGAGGTTTGTTGTTGTAGTTCAGGCTTTGCTTCCATCAACTATTAGCAGTTAGGGATGAGTGAACAATGGTGAATATAGTGACCATACCTGCCACAAATCAAGCAAGAATAATTTGTCCTCGAAATAGTGTTTTTGCCTTGTTTGGGGGGTTATTATTCCTCACATAATGGTTACCCTAGTTTTGATTCTGTTGGGGAGGGGGGTTTCCTCGTTCTCCCAGTTGTTAGTTCTATTTGTTCCTACCTATCTTCTTTCTTTGATTTTTTAGAATTTTGGGGGTTGGTGGTGTTCAACTACTCAAACTGTTGAGCCTCACGTGCGTAAGAAGGTTGTACTAAATTAACCCCCAATCTGAGGCATAGGGGCAAAATGAAGATGACACATAAACATGTAGTAAGGATTATTCCCCTATGGTGGGATATATGCATTTTGCACTCCATACAATGTGGATGTAGGAGATGGTTGTCCCATTTTTGGTGGAGGTACCAACATTGCTTGGCTTACATTGGGGTAAGTAGGGTTGTAAGGCCCATATTGTAGCTGTCCAAACAGAGCATTTGCAACAGTGGTAGGGGTGCTGAGATAGGAGGGATGGGTGGGTGTTACGTTACCATGGTGTGTGGTGTATGAGTCCATTGAGGGGTAACCTTTCCCTATTGGGAAATGGACCCAATAAGCCCATCGACTGAATGCAACAACTTTGCATGGGGGGATCCAAAGAGCGACGCTGAGGGCCATCGGGTAGGATGGTGTATAAGTACCCAGAATATGCATAAATGAGATTGAAATTTTGGGCCTTCAAGATGGCTTCTTCCTTATAAATTTGTGGTAATGAGGTTACCACATCTTTTGCTATTGCAAGTGTGAGAGGTTTGATAAACTAATCCAATAAGAACTAAGGTTGTAGGTTTGTTTCCCACAATGTACTCCATCTATGCCAGTCATGGATGTGGTTTGTTATGTGGGTAGAGGTACTTTGCTAAAACTTTCTTAAATTTTGAGGCCTAGGATGTGGTGGATGAGAAGTTGAAATTAAGTGAGGAATGTAGTGATTAGTGTACCAAAGGTGATATGGGTAGCCCTAGGTAAACTCACATACCATTTTGCAGTGGTTCTTATCAGAGTTCCTTGGAAGAGGTGAAGCCTCACTGAGTCATCCACTATGTTATTGGAGGAACACCATATGTGGAAAGTCATGATATGGATTGTGGGGTCATCTCCTTGTTCCCTTTCAAACTTAGGGATGTATAAGGGGAGCTTATCGAGCATATTTGGACATGTTGGATCATATGTTATGGGGCCATTGATCAACTTAGCTAGATCAGGGAGATTAAAGCTAGCCATTAAAGGTAGGTTTGTATTAGCTATCACCATCTTACAGTGTATGTTGTTTCCTTAAGGAGGAGAATACGGAGTATGTGGTGGTGATCTTTACCTTAGATGTGAAGAAGAGGATGTTGTGTGGCCTCCTCCTGAAGAGGGAGAAGAAGGGGGTGAATTTTCTCTGAGGGGTGGAAATAAAGGGATGCATCTTTTGTAAGAGGATGTAGCGAAAGGATAAAAATTATCTCCAGGGGGAGAAAATGAATCAAGCAAGGAGCAACCTCGCTTGGGGGATCCAATCAATGTGGCCTAGGAGTATCCCCAACTAGAGCATCTCCCTTATGAACCACATGGAGAGAGTAGAAAAACACCCCCTTGAGAGAGGGGAAAGGCCTTGTAGTCTATGGGATTTCCTTAGTGGTTTTTATCCTCAATGGTGGAAGTGTTGCGTGCCAAATGATACTGATGCTTGGAATAAACACTATTGAGCAAATGCAAAAATATGCCTACAACAACATATGCAAAATGGTGCAAAAGTGAGTGATATGTGTTATGTCAATTTAGTGCAAGTGATCCCACATGTAGGTTCTTTTTAAATACGAGCTATGTGAACTTGTATTTAGAAAGAAAATAAATGTGAATCCCCTAAAGACCTAACATCCTTCCTATCAAATGTAACTAGGCCTTCCAAAAGATCAATTGCCAGTGATAATGGGATCCACACAACGACCGACTAGTGAAGGTAACAAGGATTCAGTTATACCGTCGATGGAGCTATGTTCCAAAAGGGATGGAAACACTTCCCAAAGATAATATCTGACTTCATGAGGTAATTGCACTCACAATTGCTCCTCAGCAATATTCTAAGTTTTAGCCTGGCTAAGTGGTTCAACCTGGATGGTATGGTGTCGTCCCCACAAATAGATGAGTGACTCTTTGGGGGGATCAAGGTAGCTATACCTCAGATTTCATTCTCTTGGGAATCTCGACTTCTTAATGAGGTTGTCTTTTGACACTCGCTAATAACAGGATTTGATAGTACCCTATAAGTCAACAATGTTACGTTTCAAAACACTAATGAAACTATATTGATGGGCATTATTTAGATGTCTGTCCCAACCAATCCTAGCTAACAAAAATATTATTTAGTGGCCTCTTGTGAGGATTTTAGTTGGTTGGCAATTATAAGTGTTGATTTTAGGGGTCCAAATCTGATTAGGTGTGTAGGGGTCCAAATCCGATTAGATCTCTAAGGGAGGTATTGCACTTTCTCATTTATATTTGATCCATCGAGGTCACAAAAGGTACGGAATGGAGAGCATACTCGAAGTAAGAGAGTATTTAGGTATCTTAGTGTGTGTTAGTGGGCATAAACATGTGTGATAGGCAAATCAATTTTTGATTGTTGCAACTAACTTAAAACAATTGAAATTAAATACACAAGTAGTTTCTACTTTAACTCAAAAAGATGTTAAAGGTTCTTGTAATTATCAATCTAATCAACAATGAAGTAAAAGTGTGCAATGGAGGTATTTCACACTTATCCCCCTTTTCTGATTCACCAAGTTCACAAGAAGTGTGAGGTGAAGAGCATACTTTGGGAGATTAGTCTTTAGGTTCTTGCTTGTGTGCAACAAGTGAGCTACACTACTTTGCCTAAAAAGATGGAAAGTAAGCATAGATCATAAGACACATTGAATAATAGTGACAACAATGAGGCCTGCTAAAAGCCTCAAAGTTGGTTATCTAAGTATATTTCAAGGGAAGACCCATTTACTTCCTAATCTTGGGCTAAGCAGGCTAATTATTAAAGAAAAATATAAATATTACAAGTTAATTTAATTATGGCTCATTAGTGGGTAGTAATTAGGGTTGCAAGATTGTGCAAAACGTATAAAAAACAAATTAAAAGATAGTAACATGAAATATACAAAGACAAACGCACAATAGCAAGGAAAATGAAAACATAGATGTGTTATAGTGCGGTTACAACATGGCAAGGGAGTGCAATCAATGAGCAAATTACCGTGCAAGGGAAGGTCTAATAAACTGTGCAAAAAGCGTGATTGTCGATGGAAAATGTGTGCGAGTTACGCTTCTAGGGCATTAGGATCCATGCAACTATGTAAACAACATCTATGATCCAAAGGAGGCTAAATACTATTTGCTTAATAACATTTAACAAATAACAACCTAGTTAATGAGAAATGAACAAAAATAAAGTGGAATCACCATAAATACTATTAAGGGAAAAATGACACAAGGGCAAATAATCATCCCTATTATCCATGTAGCTTGCAGCCAAGGGAACAATAGTAGCTATGGGTTAGGTAGAATAGGCACTCACAATCTAAAGCAACTTCAACAAACCTAAACTAAGCTAGACTAAGCTAAAATGTCTCTCCTTGAGGAAGGAGCCAACAATGAGAAGAAAATTTTGCCACTTAGAGGAAGGTGGCAAGGGAACTTGAGTAATTCCACTAGGTGTAGGAAGAGGTGGACTATGAGGAAGTTCCAACAACATAACATTGCTTTGATTTTCCTCTCTATGATGCATGCCCATGGCCTCCTTTTATAGGCCAAGAGGTGGTGAAGAAACATATAGATCCAAGTGTAAACCCCATCACCTCATGAACTATATCCAATGTACACAAAGGGGGCTATTCAATGCTCCCCCATCATGTGAAGGGACAATTCAATTTTTTGTTGGTGAGGAGCCCTCATGAGCCTTTAATGCACAACTGGTGGTTGAGATCCTATCGTTTTAACAGTCACGCAAGTTTCGAAGGACAATCCACACTAGACTTGCGTAGGCACAAAATTGGTAACATGTGTCGTAGAGCAAGTAAATAGAGATTTAACCGCACAAGCTTTTCTTTTGATTGTTTTTTGCATTTTTTACTCATATTGCTTTATGGATCTTGATGAGGATGTCTTATATGAGTTGCATGCTATATGTTGATGATGCCTTACTATAAGATTATAAAAAATGTTGCACGTGTGCAAAAATTAAGTGTTAACAACACTTGGTGTTACCTCAACATCAAAACCAAAAGTGGTTATGCCTCTCTCATGTCATCCCCCAACTCCCAAGTTGCTTCTTTAGTTGCAACTGTAACACCATTTTTTAACTTGCAAAGCTATTAGCTATCCTAGACACAATGCATCAATATTGACTATTCACTACCCTAGTTACCTCCAAAGGATTGACAAATAAGCATGTACCTATATCAATCATCAAGAGGAAATATCCATGTTATAAACATTATTATGCAACAATTATTATGTCCATAGGAATTGTTAATACCACGAGGTGTGGATGTATATTCATATATCCAAATAAGTATGAAATATTTGTCCAATAGTTTTCTATATGACTATCTATTTACTTTCACATGGTATCCACATGCAAGAGTTTAGGTCACTGTTAATTTTGACACACCTTCTTTGATTCCAACGAACTCGCCATATGAAACTCTCACAACTGATTCATTTGAGTTGCCTCTTCCTTACCGCACTCACCTTCCAAGCTCATGCATGCCCTTCCCTACTAAACAACACATCAAGTGGTCCATCTTACCAGGATTTCGTGTGCAAGAAGAGCGTCAACTTTCAAAGTCTTACTCCCAGGCATCCCACCAGTATTCTCCATAAATGAATAGACTTGGAAATAATAGGAATGATGTGTCATCACATCAACCTTCTTCCTGGATTTTCAACTAGAAATAGTTATCCATTTCCCTTACTATATATATCCACCATTCACCTATGTCATAAACATAATTATAAAATATCACGAGTCATATTCCTATATTCCAACCAAACTTGTAAAATTTATTACAACAATTAAATTTAATAAGACCACAAGTTCTACATAATAATTTGCTTTCAACTGTGTATGCAATAGTCCCCGTCTTCATTATGGCTTACTTTCACTGCCATATCCATACATCATTTTATGCAACTATGTTCTCCCAACAAAGTGTTATTGTATTCCATCCAAAACATAACTACTCTTCTCATATAATTATTTTATTGCATCCACACTCCTCATGAAATGATCTTAAGATTATGAATTACCTATAATCCATCATTCCAACTATTATCATATTAAATACAATTAAACATGGCATAATCATGCATTCTCACAATACCTTTGAGCATATGTTCCCACAAATATATGTGCTTAACCACAAGATATATATGATCTATTAATGCAAATCCCACTCATTGCCTCGTTGCATTAATTCAAGAATACCATATTGTCATGCCATGAACTCTACCATGATGATTTGGAAATTCTAGCCAACACCTCGACACGTCATCCAACCATCACCATAGTGCTTGTTCGACCATCTATACAATTTACTTTTCAACTCAATCAACATAAGGAATATGTCGTTTCTATGCTAAATAGTCCCTTAGGAATAGTAGAACACATTTCCTTTCTATGTTAAACAATGCCTCAATAAATCCTTTTCCTCTTATGGTGTCTCTATGTTCACAAGAAGGTTATTGTCCATGACACCAACCAAGTAGGGAGACCATTGGACACTTTTGTAGTACTATAGTTTTTACATATCTAACAACACTATGGTCTCACCTATGACTGTCTAACAT
Organism: Pseudotsuga menziesii; assembly: GCA_001517045.1. Classification (NCBI taxonomy): domain Eukaryota; kingdom Viridiplantae; phylum Streptophyta; class Pinopsida; order Pinales; family Pinaceae; genus Pseudotsuga; species Pseudotsuga menziesii. The sequence goes on along the minus strand of LPNX010723098.1, from coordinate 794,552 downwards.
GGCATTCACTTCCACCAAAGGATCATAGGTCTTGACTTGCCATGGTTACTTATTCATAACCAATGCACATGACATGTTATTTTGTTTCAAATGCAACCTAGTTTTTTTAAAACAACCATGTAGGTCTAAGATTTTATGCCTTCACTACATCATACTATGTGGGATATCATTCCCATATATGCATTAAAACATTTCAAGCATGCGAATTTATAAGATTAAGAAACGGTTGAAGGGATTCTTACCCTTTCTTTTTTTCCAACACTTATGTCTGTAATAACATGAATAAATCCATACTTTCATCTCCACCATTAACTTATCTAACATAACCTAATCGATTAATGTCTTATGGAATCTTACATGGCCCTTTTACGATCTGCTTGATCGTTACTTAATTGTCCTCAACTTTTATTTACAACGATGACTTCCATATGCAATAGTATCATCAACATCTTCGACTATCAATGACGATACAACCATCATCATCCACAATAGTTATCATTCTAAGCTCATAGCATATATAACATCTTGCCACGTTTACCAATATACAATATCATACGTATGCACAAGCATATTTATATGAATTACACATTTTGTCTTATTATTCCCACTAGTGCATATGCATTCTTTTGAATTTTCAACATTCCCATGACTTAATTATCTAGACATAGAACTCAAAAACTATAGCAACAAGATAATAGTTAAGGAATTCTCCCTTTTGATTCCTCTACATAGCATGGAATCTCACTTCCCCATTGTAGGTAATCTAGTGCATGGCCTTTATGCCAAGTACATAATGTGTCTTTAACTATGATTTTCTCACCAAGTAGCAATTCATCGATTTATCTAAACATTCACACTTGCTACTTTGAAAGCATGCAATTTTTATTCTATAAACAAAATAAGTTGAAGGTGAGAAATCCTCATATTTATCAATTATGCTTCATTAGCATTGTTCTTCAATTTTTGCTACAAAAATATTTTGAGCCTTATGTAGCTTTCTTTAATATTGCAACAACTTCCTTTATTGTTGTAGTGGCTTCCAGTGTTTTCTTGAGCTATCCTCAAGTCCACTTGAATCCACAATGATATTTTCCTTAATTTGAGTTTCATTTGCATTATATCCACCTTTGCATTGCTGCTCCATTTACCTTGAACAAATCTAGCCAAGTCCAACTCCCGATTTCCAACTTGTAGTTGCATTACGAAGTTCCTTGACTGATTCCTTCCCTATGCCAATCTTGTCCCAACAATAACTTCATTTGGAATCTCTATCACTTCATGGTGTTGGAATTAATGTCATTCCAACTCCATTTGAAATGTTTTGTATCTCCATTATTTTTTTTATCTCTAGTTTTCACCGAGTCTCATTCAATTATGGAGCTTTCTTTTCTTTTCCATGGAATTATTCACTGCAATTATTCACGACACAATAGATGCACATGCTATAATTCCTTATTCCACTATCAACTTATATGTGAGTAGAAGTTGGATCACTTATTCCCATTCATTACACATAACTTGTTGGCCCACATCCTACAACTTTTTTAGTCATGCATATGCTATAGATATACCTTCCCTTTTCATATGAATTTTGAATAATTCCATTCTTATGTTCTTGTTTACCATGTTATCCATTTGTATACTTGGAATGCACTAAGCATTCTTTGCTTTCATATATTTAAACTGCCCTCATTCAATGATATAATCATTCCCTTTGCGTTGCAATAACTTCTAGAAAGCTTAAGTGTTCATATTATATCATTTTCTTCCCTTATCTCTAGCGGTAGGTGGAATTGTTCAATTATGGAATTTCTCTTCACTTTAACGGATGGTATTTGTGAAATATGATTATATCCACCAAGTCCATTCCACATTTAGTGGAGTGTTTTATTCCTCCACTAGCTACTTTAGAGTGAATAAAAATTATTTGTGTACTGCTTACTCATAAGTTGTTGGTTCATAACTTACAACTCTTCCAAACATGCATACACTTGTTCACAAGATGATTCATCCATCACCTGCATGAGATGCATTTTCTTTATTTGTTGGTGTGTTCCATGTTGCCATTAGCTACCATTGTTTCCTTAGTAATCATATATGATAACCACATATTATAAATGAGAGCTTCCTCACTTCTGTGCAACCCATATCTCCCATTTAGAACATAGTTAATGCATTGCATGCATTATATCTCAAGCACCATCAATCATTAATAGTTCCTTCTTTCTTCACGAGTGTTTATAAGATATAGTCTACAAGAATATAGGCTTCTCCATTCCAAATGTATATCCGCCTATTAAAAAACATTACCATAACAATATCATTATGAATATCCTTGCTCATCAACAGTATTGTCATGATACCAAGCATTCAACCATCCTTGGCTCAATTCTTCACATTACTAGTTAACGAGCAATTTTACCCTACTTGCTCTCTCAACTGTGCCTCCGCTTCATTACAAGAGCACCATTACAAGGTTCATGTAACCATCCTCAATCCGTTTCATCTTTGGCACACTCTTATATCATCCTACATTTTTTTCACAAAGTTTAGGATCCTTTGGAGGTCGCACCTATTAAAAATTGTCTTGCCCAATCAAGCTTGGAGCCTTTGTTCTGCCTATTTTTTTAAACAACTATAGACATATCTAAAAAAAAAAAAAACCTTCTATTATATTATCCTTTACATTACCTTTCCAACCACTATACTTGGTCTAAATTTTGGGTCACGAGCTAAAGTTATAGTTCTAAAAAATTGTCATTTATGTCTAATTCCTACACTTTTCCTATCGGTGTATTTGGTCCCGTAGTCCAACTTCAACAACCTGTAGCTGAAAATATAGAGAGAACTAAGAAAAAATGTTGTGTCTCATGCAAATAGTACTTATGGTGGTGAGTACTCAACAACTTTTACATCACTAATATGATACTCTAGTCCATTCCTATAATTTGTTAGAATTAACTACTCTGTCCTTTTTGCATTTTTCCAAAAGCTACTATATCTCAAACTAATAATAACGGAGAATTTTTCACTTGAACAAAGTTGTTTACATTGATGAGAAGGTGAAATGGTGAGTAAATAATAATAACAATTATTATTATTATTATTATTGTTGTTGTTGTTGTTGTTAGTTTTGAATTCTCATGTTATTTTTCCTTACTGCAAGGTTTTCAAAATCACCAAAAAAATATTATGAAATAGTGAATTTTGGTTTGTTTTTACATCCTCGTTCCAAACCCTCTGGATTTATGTCAAATGCTCCAATGGGTTTCCCCACGCCTACTCATCAACTATATTGTGCATATTTTATCATCGCAAGGGCTTCTGGAAACGTGTATTATTAGGGTCTTCAAAAACCATTAATCATCAATTTCTGGATATCTACCATCCACAACGACTAGCACTTTTATAGTCGTCGACACTCTGGACTTATCCCTAAAATATCGTCAAATTATAACTTAATCTGCTCCTATTATGGCTAAAACAAGAAAACAACTCTAGACTTCTTTGGTACTCTCAGTTTGCTTATGTGGCATGACATGTGGGTGTGATGATGTGGCATCATGTGCACTTGGATCCTTTATGGCATCCAGTGGTTCCACCATGTCATTTACCTTTGGTTCATTCGTTCATGTCAACACAGTCCTTAAAGATTCCTCCAACCATAATTTTTAACACTAACAGAAGGAATCCCACGAATATATATCAAGCATTGATCTCCAATCCTTAAAAAGATATAGGTGGTTCTTGGTAAAACCTAATCTTTTTCCTTCACCTTAATTTACCAAGTCTTGTGAGGGGATATCCATCATTGATTTGATTAATGTAATGAAATATGAATTGTTCACATTGTCATTACTTATTTGGGACCTGGATGAGACCTCCTTGCAAGCACTATTGGTTGTAGATCTTAGGAGCTCGACTAAATCAGAGTCATTTGTGCTACTTGTCCCATTGGACCTCATCTCTCTTGTACTCCTCTCACAATAGATTATCAATTGTCGATTTGATTCATACAATACATTATAAGTCCTTAGTGCTATTCTATTTTATTTCTCCTCAAACCTAGTTTATTCAGTGCTAGAGCTTGCCAACCATTATATCAAGGGCCTGATTAAATCCTAGTTGTTCATATTATGTCCCAAACTTTGGAATCTTGACAAATTAGAATCTTGAAACAATTTTTAATTGTTGATTTAAACCAACATGATAATATCTCAACCATTTGTGGCATACCCAAGACCTTTAAACATTGATTTAATATGAACCATTAGATATTGTGGATGAATTATCTATTGCTTGACCAGTCCTTGGTTCTCAAACATAGTTGTGACCCAATAGTTTGACAACTTGAGCTTCTGTTAATTGACATAATTGGTATTTTTATTGATTTTGAAAAAAAATTCTCGACCTTCTTAAACTAGATTATGCCATTCATGTCCATAACCAACAATATCTAGCTCGTGGCTTTGACAAAACATCATCTAGATAATTTGAAATAATGATTTCCTTGGGGACATTATCTCAACAATTTGTTATGTAATCTCAAATTTATTCTTGTAGAGACAAATTTCAGCCCATAGAAACCAATGTTGCAACTATGATCTTTGATACCATAATATAATGCCCTCACCCCTCATCCCAACCTTTGGATGAGTAGTTACGAAGGGCCAACTTTAACATTTCACCCGAAAAAGGCCATTATTCAAATTCATAACTATTTTGAGCCTCTCGTGAGTACTATAATTTAAGAAAATGCATATGCATCCATGGTGATTAAAATGCAATAAAACAAAACCAGATTCACACACACAACATGTATAATAACACAATTTCATAATAGAAAACAAGCATAAATTTTGCATATTATACATTGGTAAACACTTATCTTTTAGATGAAGAAGATTTAAGAAACTAGTTAATAAAACAAGAAGATATATTGTTCCAATGACTTAAGAAGCAATAAAAATATGAATAACTAACCTCTTCGAGGAGGCAATGTCCTTGACAATGAGTTTCAGATACAAAACAATATGAGATTAGATGATTCCACACACATGCACAGACACCATTACCATTACCATTACATACATATATTGGAGATAAACGGTGCCATTACCATTCTAGAGCCTACATAATTAGGGTGTTAAATGACCAATAAAGATAATAGTAATATGACAATGGAAATGTAATGCCACATACATGGAGATTAACATGCACCTCCTCTTTAAATAAGTGTTGTCATCAACACTTGATTAACTCTGGATGTTTCTTCAATAATAACTCATCTCCCCATTTTGCCTCTCCTATTGGCAAGTCCTTCCACTTGAAGAGGTACTCAGAAATTGCTTGATTTCATAGTTTCTTGATCCTTCTCTCAATGATTGTTTTAGGATCTAATATTAATTTTCCTTCTTCATCGATCTCTTCTAAAATAGTCTCGACGGAGATCTTGTCACAAATTACCATTTTTAGGTAAGAAACAATGAAGATTGGATGTACACATGAAGTTGGCGATAACTCCAATTTATAAACCATATTTCCAATCATTTTCAACACCTTATAGGGACCATAGTACTTTGTTAGAAAAAACAGGATCGCAAGCAATAACAATTAAACAATTAAACAAGATGCAAATATTAAACACATTACAAAAGAGACACAGATATAACGTGGTTCACCCAAGATGGGCTATGTCCACACAAAAAATGCCAGTACTTTATTATTATACCATCAAGCAAAATGAAGGGATACAACCTGCAACAACCCCGCTGCACTTCCACTTCACACTCTCACAGTCTCTCTCACACAATCACAAAGATTGTCTTATAATGCTACAATACAATACACAACCGTATTATAATGCTTTCCTTTTATAGGGGAATTACCATGCGAAAATACTACGGTTCACCTAATACCATGGGTTCGCAAAATGTTGGCCAACAAACATCACCAAAATTTCTTTTGAGAGCTTCGCCTCCGAGCCCCCTTTCTCGGGGGTAACGCCCCTGAACCCCCTCTAGGGGCCCGCTGGCCCCCAGAACCCTAGCCAGGGGGATGCCCCCACCCCCGCACCCCCCAGTTGGGATGACTATACATTAAAGATGGGGGTACAAACACAACTGAACAATAACATCTCTGAATCTAGAAGATCACGCTCCACAACCAACAATCTCCCACTTGGAGACCGATCACAACAACTCCACCGTTGCTACACTTGCTGGACTATGCTTTAAACCTTGGAATTGGAAAATTTCTCTTCTTTACTTTCATGCTAGAAGGCCAACTAAAATACAGCAGGAACACAGTTTCTCTCTGGTTACTACCTTTGTCAACATGTCTGTAGGATTTTGGCTAGTATGTATCTTTACCAACTTTAACATATCATCTTCTAGAACAAATATTATGAAATGGTACTTGAGTTGTATATGTTTAGTATTCGAATGAAAGGCTGAGTTCTTTGCAAGATGAATGGCACTCTGAATGTCACTGTACAAGCTATTGTTCTCCTGCTTCTTACCTAATTCCTCCATGAACCTCTGCAACCAAATCATCTCTTTACTAGCCTCTGTAGCAACAACATACTCTGCTTCCATTGTTAAAAGTGAAACAACCTTTTATAGTTTTGAAATCCAACTTAATGTTGTTCCACCTGCAGTAAAGACATACCTGTGGTGCTCCTCCTATTGTCTTTATCACCAACCATATCTGCGTCAACATATCCCTATAGAACAATGTATGAACCTCCAAAACATAATGCATGAGAAGTGGTACCTCTCAAATACCTGAGAATCCACTGTACTACCATCCAATGCTCTTTTCCTGGATTGTTCATATACCTACTCACAATTCCCACTGCATGTGCAGTATCTGCTCTTGTGCACACCATGGCATACATCAAGTCTCCAATTGTTGATGAATAGGGAAACTTGGACATGTATTTAATCTCTTCCTGTGTCTTGGGACACATCTCCTCACTTAGTTTGAAATGGCTGGCCAAAGGTGTACAAAATGGTTTTGCATTCTGCATCCTAAACCTCTCCAAAACCTTTTCTATGTACTCACCTTAAGAAAATGTCAATTAGCGATTTTTCTTATCTCTTATTATTCTCATACCAAGGATTTGCTTTGCAACACCCAAATCCTTCATCGCAAATGATTTAGATAGTTTTCTTTTGAGCACATTTATATCATGCATGTTAGACCCTGCAACAATCATGTCCTCCACATACAATAACAAGATAATATATCTTCCATTATCTAACCTCTTGAAATAAACACAGTGGTCAGAATGGCATCTACTATAACCCTGCTCTGTCATAAACTTCTCAAATTTTAAATACCACTACCTTGGAGCTTACTTCAGGCCATACAAGCTCTTCTTCAACCTGCGAACCAAATTCTCCTTCCCTTTGACCTCATACCCCTGTGGCTGCTGCATATAAATATCTTGCTCCAAATCCTCATGGAGAAAGGTTGTTTTTACATCTAACTGTTCAAGATGCAAATCTTCTAGTGCAGTGTCTCTAAACTTAAAATAGTCCTAATTGAAGTCATTTTAACAAAAGGAGAAAAATTTCTATAAGTCTATACCTTTCTTTTGTGCAAACCCCTTTACAACAAGTCTAGCCTTGTACCACTTCTTGCCTCCATCTTCCTCCTTCAACTTATAAACCCATTTATTTTGCAATGCCCTTTTCCCTGCAGGAAACTCAAGCAAATCCCATCTATGGTTTCTTACCAATGAGTCCATCTCCTCATCCATGGCTTGCTCCCACTTCTTTTTAGTTTCTGCTTGCATTACCGCTTCATAACATTCTGGTTCACTAGAATCAGTCCTCAATAAATAATACAGTGAGGGAGAGAATCGTTCAAGGGGTCTACTTAACCTAGTATATCTTCTTACATTTGCAGGAGTTTTAGGTACTGTTGCTGCTCTTAATTTTTTGGTGCCTTTGGAACTTCATTTTTTTTATTTCATCAAGCACTGTGTACTTTGAGTTTTCCTTTTCCTCTTTCTTTCCCTACAACTGATCTTTCTGCAGAACCTTTTCATTTAGTACTACATCTATACTCCTAATGATTTTGTGATTTTCATAATCCCATAAGTGATAACCAAAATCATTAACCTCGTATCCAATAAAGGCACAACTTGGATTTAGCCTCAAACTTTGTTATATTTTCTTTATCAATTTGGACAAATTCTTCACAACCAAAAGTTCTAAAAAATGAGTAGTTTACCTTTCTGTATGTCCATCCCTCCTCTGGAATCCCACCATCCAAAGCGCTTGAAGGCCCTATGTTTTTTAAATAAATAATAGTATCTACAACACCAACCCAAAACTATAAGGGAAACCCTACATGCAATCACATACACCTTGTACGCTCCATGATCGTTCTGTTCTTCCTTTCAGACACACCATTTTCTTGTGGTGTTCTAGGGACTGTCTTCTCTCTACGAATCCCATTGTATGAATATTAACTATCAAAATCCTTGCTGCAATATTCACCTGCATTATCAAATATGAGACATTTTGACTTTTTTCTTCTCTCATCCTCAATCAAAGCTTTGCACTTCTTAAAAGTAGCAAACACGTCAGATTTATGTTTAATACAATAAACCCAAGTTTTTCTAGTTGCATCATCAATAAAAGTAACCTAACAATGAGAGCCACCAAGAGATTATACATGAGTCGGTCCCCATACATCTATATGCACAAGCTCTAACTTTTCACTCTTCTTTTGCTTCCCAACCCTAAGAAATCTATCTCTCTTCTGTTTTCCATAAACACAGTTCTCATAGAATTCCAAACTTACCTGCTTTAGATCTGGAAGCAATTTCCTCGAGTGGAGATTTTGCATCCCCTTCTCACTCATGTGGCCAAGCCTATGATGCCACAATGTTGCACCTTATATGTGGAAGCTACAGAGATAGAATAATCAATATTATGATGACATAAATACAACGTACCTATCCTATCTCCTTTTGCTATTACCAGTGCTCCTTTAGTGATCTTCCACCATGTTTTTCCAAACGTAGACAAACAACCGCTATCTCCCAATTTCCCTGTTGAGATCATATTTCCTTTCATAGCAGGAATATGCCTTACATATTTTAGCAGCCAATCATTTCCATTATTTAACTTAATTCGTACCTTACCCATTCCAACAATTTTACATGGTTCATCATCCCCAATAAAACATGTCCAAAATCACCTGGAACATAATCATGAAATAATTTCTTATGGGGTGTAGCATGATATGAAGCCCCTAAATCTACTACCCAATAATCACTAGTATTATCTAATGTAGGAATTAAAGCATCTTGTAACCATCACCTGCTACATTTGCTTCCTAAGTAGTCTCTTGTTTCCTATCTACTTTCTTCTTTGGAGCTTTGCAATCTGTACCAAAGTTCCGACNTCTCTCTCTCTCTCTCTCTCTCTCTCTCTCTCTCTCTTCCCCTGCTCTCCATGGTCAACGCATTACCTGTTGTCTCACCTGTGCTTTTTCTTCACATTTCCTCGCTAAGAATAACACCAACAACATCATCAAGTTTAAGAGTGTTTGGACTAGGGAAAGAGTTACTTACAACCATGACCAAGCCAATTTTAGCTTTCTGGTAACGAGCTCAAGATTAGAAGAGCCCTAACCTCATCATCAAAGTTCACTTTTACATAACTTAGTTGACTAGTGATCATATTAAATTCATTTAAATGGTCAGCAACAGATCCACTTTCTGACATCTACATATTAAATAAACGCTTCATTAAAAATACCTTGTTGGAAGTTGAGGGTTTTTCATAGAGCTTAGCCAATGCGCTAATCACACCCTCTGTTCTCTTTTCTTTTGAGACATTGAAAGCCATCGACGAAGCCAAGCACAACCGTATTATTCCCAGTGCTTTTTCTGTCAATAACCTCCCATTCTTTATCCTTCATAGTCGCTGACTATTATGTTTTCCCGCCCAACGGTATGTATATATCCTTCTAGTATAGATAGTCCTTCATTTTCATCTTCCATAATTGGTAGTTTTGGCCATTAAATTTCTCGACCCTAAACTTTCCTTCTTCTACCATTGCTCCCACTCGAGCTAGGAACCCTTCTTTCCTGCGAGTTTATCGGCTAAATAAACCTTTTGGCTATGATACCAATTGTTAGAAAAAACATGATTGCAAAGCAATAACAATTAAATAATTAAACAATATGCAAATATTAAAAACATTACAAGAGAGACATAGATATAACGTGGTTCACCCAAGATGGGTTGCGTCCACACATAAATTGCCAGTCCTTTATTATTATACCATCCAACAAAATGAAGGGATACAACCTGCAACAACCCCGCTACACTTCCTTTTCACACTCTCACAGTCTCTCTCACACAATCATAGAGATTGTTTTACAATGCTACAATACAATACACAACCATATTACAATGCTTTCATTTTATAGGGTAATTACCATGGGAAAATACTACGGGTCACCCAATACCATGGGTTCGCAAAATGTTGGCCAACAAACATCCCAAATTTTTCTTTCGAGGGATTCGCCCTCGAACCCCTATCGAGGGCTTGTTGGCCCCCACACGCCCCAGCTAGGATGACTGTACAGTAAAGATGGGGTACAAACACGGTTGAACAATAACATCTCTTAATATAGAAGATCGGGCTCCACAACCAACATACTTCAATCCTAATTTGGTGTCCTTCTTTTGTTGATTAAGGGACATCTGTTTGTATGATTGTAGCTTAAAAAATACCCACTTCAAATTCCTTTTCACTATGATGTTGATTTGCTTGTTGTTTCATCCTATTTTGTGCTATAACTAAGTTGTCCTTCAATAGTTGGATAACTTCTTGTTGGTGCTCTATGTGATCCTCCATTGCTTGAATCTTAGCCTTCTCTTTCAAGGATGATGTGATGGAAGGTAGATGATAACCATACAGTTCCATAAATGGTGACATTTTTGATGCAATATGGAAATATGTGTTGTACCACGATTCTCATAAATGAAACCATTTGACCCATTGTGTTTGTTTATCAAATGCGAAGCAACAAAAATACCCTTCTAAGTATTTATTTACAATCTCAATTTTCCCATCGCATTGAGGATGGTAAGAAGAGCTATGAACCAACTGAGTGCCCAAACAAACAAACAAACACAAATTCTTCCAAAAATTAACAATGAAAATTGGATCTCTCTCACTTACAATAATCTCGGGGGTTCCATGTAGCTTCTAAATTATTTTCTTTAATTTTCGCAACTACTGTACCTGTTTTAGAAGGATGAGAAAGAGAGAGGAAATGGGAATGCTTTGTTAGTCAATCCATCACTACCATGATGGTATTCTTTCATTATGACTTTGGCAGATTTGTGATAAAGTCCATTGAGACCTCTTCCCAACGTTGATTTGGTATGGCTAATGGTTGCAAAATAACTAGTGCCTTTTCTTTGTTCTGTTGACAAATCAAAAAAAATTCCACAAACTTTTGAACATCAGTTTTAACACCTTCCCAGAAGAAATCCTTCTTGATCTTGTGGTACATTTTCAAGAACATTGAATGTCCTCCTATAAAAGAAGTATGCAATTCCAAAAGGATCTTCTGTTTGAGTTGAGAATTTCAATATAAATATAGGTGATCTTGATACCATAGTGAATCATTCTTCCACACAAATTTATCTAGTGAATTGGGGTCCTCTAGTAGTTGTTGAATAATATTGCATGCCTTTTGATCTTGTTTCCATTATGTCCTTGTTTCTTCTACTCAATTAGATTGCATAATGGAAATAACACAAAGTAAGCCCTCAATGTCACCTTATTTTCTTGAAAGTGTATTGGCCACCACATTAAGTTTTCCTTTTTCGTAGATAATCTCAAAATCATAACATGGTACACTTCCTAGTTGCAAGTGAATATCATGGTCATGATCCCAAACAAGTGGAAGACCTTTAGGCATCTCTCATGATACCTTGAAATGATTGGCAATAAATTGTTGGATATCCACTGGAATAGAGGGTATAAATGCTTGAACATCTAGTGAGAACAACTACACAATTACTCCATGGCGTCCCTTTTTCAACAATTTTGTCATGTTGTTAGAGCTAATCAATTTAGAGGGTTTCCTTGGAATACCTTTGAGTTCAATTTCCTTTTCTTCTGAAGATAAGCTCATGAATAATTCTTAAAAATTAAGAGCCATTGTTCCCAATGGTTGTAGCCATTAAACCCTTAGTACAACATCAACACCCCATTTGGATTGCAATCATTGGACTATCCAATGAATACTCACCCATATTAAGTGTAATACTATGGCACTTCCCGAACAATTTATGGTACCTCCATCAATAATCATTACTTGATGTTTTGGTGCGGTATATATAAATCAGTCGAGAAGTTTGGCTGATATGCAATGAATGTAGTTATGGGTACTACCAAAATCAATCAACATTGATACCTTTTTGTTTTTAATACATCCTTATATCTTAAGAGTCTTAGGATTGCTAATGTCGACCAATGCATGAAAATATATGGTTAGAGTAGTATCTGCTATATCTACCTCTCAAGGTTGTCCCAAGTTTGGATGATCTTCCTCTTCACAGTCTATGTAGATAATCTCTTCTCACCACACTTACGCCCCTTGCTATACTTGTTGTCATAATATAAACATAGTCCTTTTGATCTTCTTTCCTCCATTGGTTGAGGTGTCAATCTTGTAGGCTTAGGCTAAATGGAGTTGTGAGGGTAAGCATTTCTCTCTCTATAGGTGTTACTAGTAGCTCTTATAGTAACCATATTTTTACTTTCATGCCCTCCTTCTAGTGCCATATTTTTACTTTCAATTTTCCTTGCTAAACTAAAAGCATTCTCCACTAATTTAGGTTCAAAGCTATGTATCTCATGTTGAATATCGTAACAAGATCCGACAAATTAGCTTCCAGAACGTTCTTTACTCCAAGACTTTAACTTTTGAAACTGTTTGATGTGCTTTGTAACTATATCTTTTTGCGTGAGATTTATCAATTGGCTAAAGAATATGTTGCTCTTAATATCTTCATAATGTGCAATCAATTCATCCATAAATATATACCAAGAGACAAAAAGACTCCTTTTTACAATCACAAAGCCATTGGTACCATACAAATTGATCAAGCTCTAAATACAAGGATGCAATAGTCACCTTTCAAAAAGTTGGCACTTGGTGTAGATTGAAGAATTGCTCCATCTAGAATATCCATGTTATTCAATCATTTCCATCAAACCTTATCATATCAATCTTGGGAATTGATTGGTTATTTTTCCCCAAGTTGAAGCCATGATGATGTGGCTTATGGAGTGATGAATAATCAAGTTTCATAGAATTGAACCTCTTATTCTTCAATTGTTTTTAAACTTTATCACTCTGTAACTAGAACAAGCCCTTCTTTTCCTCCTTATCCTCTTCTTGAGAAGATGAATTAGCAAGAACGTTATGTCTTATCTCATTCAACATTGCCTTCACCTCTTGAATATTCTCCTTGCTAGCCATCTTTACAAGATCTTCTTTACTAGACATTTCATTGGTCATCTTTACCAGATCCTCTTTGTTGGCCACCCCCTTGAGATCCTCTTTACTAGTCATATTTTCAAGATTATTTTTCAACTCCTTTTCTTTACCACTTTTTTGGTTTAGCAATTGACAATGTGTCATTGAATTTTCATTCAATTTGGACAACTCACGTCTTATTTCTTCTTTTCCATCATGAGTCATGGTTGAGTTTTTAGGAGGTCAAATGGGTGTAGAATTTTTTGCTACACCTTTTTTCATTTTATATTTACTATAATTATTCACTATTTACTGTTTATTACACCTTTTGAATCACCCAAAACAAAATTTCAATAAAATGTTTTGCAAATTTCAAGTTGACATACCTTTAAAAACCTTAATTTGGGACTATTTTTATATCTGAGCTTCCAACTGAGGTATATCTACAATTTCGACCCCTTTGAGTCTGAAAAATCGTTAGCTTGGTATGCTTTCTCTATAATGCTAGAGGTCTTACCTAAATACGACGTGCCAATAAAAAGTCATGGTAAGTTTCTCAAAACTTGTTATTTTTGTCCCTTCCAGGAGAGTGAAAGTGTATGGGTTGCCATACGTCCAATTTTTAGGACATGATTATGAAATTACTATAAAAAATACTATGGTTCAATTTATTTATGATGCAACATGTCTCACTCAATTTGTATCTTTTAATCTTAAGACATAACTGTTTTGACTGGAACACTTGTTTGTAACTAGTTTTTAGACTAGTAAAAAACCCTAACTTCGTAGGGTATAGCTCCGTACTTGTAATGAATCATGACTCAACAATTGTATCACATATGGTTTAATATATCCTCTACGACCCCTCCAAATTTTGTTTTATGTAACGTAAAAAAAAAATTATAGTGAAAATGGCTTCGATACCAAATGTTATGTACTAAATTCCCCAAAATAGTATAAAGCAAGAAGATATAATATTCCAACATCTTAAGAATGCAATAAAACATATGAATAATCAACCTCTTTGAGGGGCAACCCCCTTTACAATGTATTTCAGATACAAAACATGATAAGATGAAATGATTCAAAATTAGATCTCCTTGGTGTATATATAAGGGTACCATTAATATTCCAGAGCCTACATAATAAGGGTCCTAGTCGACCAATAAAGATAATACTAATATGATAATAGAAATGTAATGTCACAATATATAGGGCTTAACACGTTGCCCCACATAACACAATGAAGGCCTAACCTTTCTCTCCTCAATAGTCCCTTGGAGAACCCTTCTCTTACAGTGCTCTTTAGTGTGTAGAAGAGTCCAACTTGCTATATGTTTATGATATTTACTTGATAATGAATTCTCAACTTCTCAAATATCCAAATAAAAACAAATGTACAATGGGTAAAAGTTTTTTAACTTGCCCAACCTCTATGCTCATTTACAACTATCTTTTTAACTCTCATGTATGTAGTTTTCTCTTCACAATGCTAATTCTTGTTAGTTTTTAGTTTGGTAACTATTAGCAATGTGGAGAACCATATTAACTATGTAGACTATGAACTTCTGCATGGGAGTGAGTGATAGAGTTCAATGGAAATGAGAGGATTGATGAAAATACAGCTAACATTATTTGTGGCCATAGAATGAAGGAGCCTTAAAGTTGTTATAAGAAGTGCCTATGCTTCCATAACTGCACGATAAGACTTTCCCACCAACATCTCACATGCATTCAATGATTGGTCTTAACAAGTCAAATTAGGTAAATTGATTATTTAAGGCACATGGTATAAAATATAGGAATTCCAATGATCCAGGAGGATATTGGTGGCCACCCACCTATTCCACTTGGACCCCCACCATTGTTTCTTTCAGTTTTCCAGTTTCCTTAATTGTAGCACAATTTACTATTTTGGCAGTTTTCGGGTCCTAAACTTCCAGAGCCGTTTTGAGGCCCTAAACGACGTTTTTTTGGCATCGAATGGTCGGGCAAATATGAGTTCATTCTGGACTCAATATTTGTAATGTGTGGATGTAGTCCTTAAAAAGATCTTTCTAACGATATATCATGCGCGTCAAATGGAGGTAGTATGCTAAAGTTACGACCCTGGGAAATTGATGTACCAAGTTACCCAACAGGGCCCACATTAAGGCGTTTCACCTCCTAGGGTTAGGTTTTTGGATGTGTAGGGTTTCCATTGTTTCTCAATAATATATAGGCCTTCGAGCCTCATTGTAACACAGAGTTTAGAGGCATGTAGCCACCACATCTCTTCTCAGAGACAAGCTACCATCACTCTAGCTAATTTATTTCCATTCTGTATGTAAACAAGTTTCAGTTATTGATTAATGAAATGAAGTGTTATTTCCGCTGCATATTTGTTTCTATGGTTATTTGTGTATTCTATTGTGTTCCTGCATAAATCTGGATCAGTGGTATCAGAGCAATCTACTCTTTCTCGATCCTTCTTTGCATGTCCCCAACGAGGGCGGGGTATAAAGAGTTAGGGCTCGATCTGGTTGAACCTTTGCAAGATCAGCCTCGCAAATCCCGACGGCCACCCATGGGGAACGAAAAGAAAGACGAGGGTGCAGAAGATCCTATCAAAATGTTGCTCGAGGAGGCCCTTGAAAAACAAAGGAACGCGATGATGGATAACTTCGCCCAAATCGTTCAACGACTTCCCACTGGCGGCGCATCTGCATCTAGCAGCCACTCTGGAGGTGCAACCCCTTTTAAGGTACAAGTAAACTTCGACATTCCCATATTTGATGGTCGAATAGATGCAGACGCCATAGATAAATGGTTGAATTTATTAGAAGGATATTTCTCGGTTCATGACTTTTCTGACCAGGAAAAGATTACTTTTTCTCTACTCAAAGCCGCCCCCCATGTCAAGGACTGGTGGGAAACCTACTGTGAGAGAAAGGATGAGGAGGAACCCTCTCTGTTCTTGGCCGTACCCACTTGGAATTCTTTCCGAGATGCCATAAAGGGACAATATTATCCAGTGGGGAGCTATGAGGACAAGTACATCCAATGGACTACGCTACGACAACAAAGAGATCAAGATGTGCATGAGCTGACGAATCTGTTCCATACCCTGCGCACCAAGTTGGGTATCAAAGATTTAGGGAAACATTTGGTGCTGAAGTACCGCAGTTGTATGCACATATACATTCAGGAGGAAATGGAGTTTCTCGACATCTCCTCGCTTGGTACGGCATATCGGTACGCTGCCAAAATTGAGCAAAAATTCAAACAGAAAAAGCGAGACTTTGGATCTGCGAATCAGAAGCAAGAGAAAGGTGCCCCCAAACCGCAGAACCAAGGACACAGCCAAGGCATGTCAACTCAAGAAAACTTGCCAAAGCCACAAGCAAAGAGCAACACTGCAAAGCTGAAGAAGGAAGCGGGAAAGTGGTGTGAGTTCCATAAGAGCCCCACTCACAACACAAGTGACTGTCGGGCTAAGTAGTCACTAGTGGCCGAGATAAAGGCTTCTGAATCAGATGCATACTATGACACTGAATCAGAACCCGAGAAGGGGAATGACAGAGGGAAGAAGATTATCGATGCAAATCCCAATGCCACCGTTGCCGCCATGAAGATCCAAAAGGAAGAACCAGAAGATTCAGAGGAGGAGGAGCGTCTTTTCCACTCCCAGATGTGGGTAAAGGGTTCCCCACTACAGTTCATTGTCGACAGTGGGAGCCAAAAGAACCTGATTTCAGCAGAGGTTGTGAAGCAGTTGGGTTTGCCGACCACAGCACACCCGCAGCCGTACACCATCGGGTGGCTTCACCAAGGACGAGATCTCCGCGTCAGCCAGCAGTGCCGACTTCCCTACAACATCAAGCCCTTCACTGATGAGGTATTATGTGATATTGCTCCTCTTGATGTTTGTGATGTATTATTAGGTCAACCATACTTATGGAAGCGACATGTTGTGTATGAGTCCTGACCTTGCGCTGTTATTATTACGTTGGGAAATAATTTGTACAGAATACCAGAGGTACCACCCCCTGTCGCTATCTCTTTGGTTACTGCAAAACAATGCAGTAAGCTCATTTCCAAAACCCATAAGTTTGTTTTCTTGATGATCCGCCCTCAGGGCAAGAAGAAGATCGTTGCCACAACCTCCAGAAAGGGCCCCTCCACACGACAACAACAAATGGACAAGGTCATGGAGGAGTACCGGGACATATTCACCTCACCCACCGGGGTGCCTCTCCACTGTTAGGTCAAGCACCCCATCGATTTGACCCCAGGTGCGCAGCTTCCCAATGGATCGATCTATCGCCGTTATGTTCTGGAGAATGATGAAATCAAGAGGCAAATTCAGGAGTTGCTGCAGAAGGGTCACATCCGGCCAAGTTCATCGCCTTGTGGGAGCCCGATCGTGTTGGTACAGAAGAAGGATGGGACTTGGAGACTCTGTATTGACTATCGGGTGCTGAACAAGATCACTGTCTAGAATAGGTACCCGATCCCACAGATTGATGACCTCCTAGACCAGCTTAAAGGGGTGAAATATTTTAGCAAGATCGACTTAAAGTCCAGGTATCACCAGGTATCGATCGAACCGACCGATGTGTGGAAGACTTCCTTCAAAGCCAAGGAGGGCCTTTTCTAATGGTTGGTCATGCCTTTCGGGCTGACGCATGCTCCTGCAACCTTCATGAGGCTGATGGACGACATCTTCAGGCCATTCACCAGCTCATTTGTAGTAGTGTACTTGGACGACATCCTGATCTTCAGCTAGACTTGGGAAGAGCACCTCCACCACATCCGACAGGTCCTCCAAACATTGCGGCAGCACAAGTTGTGTGCCCATTTGGACAAGTGCACTTTTGGCATGACCCAGGTTCAGTATTTGGGATACATTATTGATGACTGTGGGGTACATGTGGATCCAACCAAGATCCAAGTCATTCGGGATTGGCCAGCCCCAACTACTCTAACAGAGCTTCGCAACTTTCTGGGCCTTGCTAATTTATATCGCAGGTTCGTGTTGGGATTCTCTCATATCACTTGGCCCTTGAGTCAAGTCACCAAGGGAGGAGCGAAAGCAAAATTATTTTGGTCGAAAACTCAACAGAAGGCGTTTACAGAATTGAAACATCGCCTATGCTGTGCCCCAGTGCTCACATTACCAGACTTGCAACAACCATTTGAGATCGAGACAGATGCCTCTGACTATGCTATTGGGGTAGTCCTTACTCAACAAGGGCATCCAGTGGCATATCACAGTGAGACACTGTCCGCAAATATCCCACTTATGACAAAGAGATGTATTCCATTGTACAAGCTTGCCGACAATGGAAGCATTACATTTTGGGGAAGGAAATGATCATCCACACAGACCACCGACCCCTGCAGTTCATGCAGACACAAGGGAAGTTACAGAACGATCACCATCATAAGTGGTCCACATATCTACAACAGTTTCATTTGAACATAAAGTACAAGAAGGGAAGCACCAATAATGTTGCAGACTGCCTCAGCCGACCACCGATTGTGGCGATAACGACCGTGCTCAACTCTTGTGGGCACGAGACTTTTGATTGGCCGCTTCTCTACAAGAGCAATCCAGAATTCAGCCACACATACTAGACGCTCTTGGAGGGAAACCAAGTTCCAAAATTTCACCTCCAGGATGTACTACTATGTCACATGGGGCACCTTTGTGTTCCTTCAAGTGAGCGTGCCAAGATGATTTGGGAAGCACACTATAGTCGGGTTGCTGGGCATTTCGGGGTCGAGAAAACAGTGGTAGTACTGTAGAAGTATTTCTATTGGCCGAACCTTTGACAAGACGTCAGGAAGTACATCCGATCCTGCACTGCCTGCGCCATTGCCAAACCATCCATCAAGAAGCAAGGCCTCTATACTCCATTGCCTACCCCTAGTCGACCTTGGGAATCCATCTCCATGGATTACATGTCAGGCCTTCCTTCTACTAAGCACGACAATGACTGTGTGTTTGTGGTCGTTGACAGATTCTCAAAGATGGCCATAATGGCGGCCTGCAAGAAGAATTTCACAACAGAAGCCACTGCTAAACTCTTCTTTGAATGAGTGTGGGTACACTTTGGGATCCCACAGTCTATAATCTCAGACTGGGACAGCAGGTTTCTTAGTACATTTTGGTCTAGCCTATGGTCAATGCTAGACACCAAGCTCATAAAGTCCACAGTTTTCCATCCCTAGACTGATGGCCAGACAGAGGTCGTCAACAGGATGATCATACTCATTTTGCGCATGTACAACTCAAAGCATCCACGCACATGGGATGAGAGCCTCCCCTATGTACACCACAACTATTACTAGGCCCTCCATAGCTCAGCCAACCACAGCCCCTTTCAGGTGGGCTTGGGATTCCAGCCACTATGTCCCATTGACGTAGCCATTCCATTTGCAGCTACTCAGGCTGATTCAGCTCATATCCAGTCTGAAGTTTCCAAGGCAAACAGCTTCATTGAGTGCATTTAGCACATTCGTCAACAGGTTCATGACATATTGGACAAATTCAATGCTAAGTACAAGCAGCGACATGATCAGCATCGGGTGCAACACAACTTCTAGGTGGGTGACAAAGTGTGGCTACATTTGCAGAAGGAGCGCCTCGTTGGACCCCACCGCAAGCTTCGCCCGCTCCGATATGGGCCATACACCATCACCAAGGCTATTGGAGACAATGCCTTCGAGCTCAGTATTCCACCATTCGTTGGTCTGCAACCAGTGTTCAATGTGGACCGCCTTCGGCCCTACTTTCCACCTCTACTGGACACATTAGACGTGGCAGAACAACTCACACCAACAGAGTTAAACCCCGACTGCATGGAACAAGCCACCGCTGATCAGATTATGGACACACAGATCAAGAACACCTGCCAACAGCAGATCCAGCTATATCGAGTTGTCAAAGGAGGCCAACTCCTTCACCAGGGAAAGTGGCTCACTAGGGACCAAGTTCAACAGAAGCTTCCTCATCTCATGGAGGAACTGAACGCAATGGGGACCATTGCTTCATAAGGGGGGGGGGATGATCCAGGAGGATATTGGTGGCCACCCACCTATTCCTCTTGGACCCCCACCATTGTTTCTTTCAGTTTTCCAGTTTCCTTAATTGTAGCACAATTTACTATTTTTGGCAGTTTTCGGGTCCTAAACTTCCGGAGCCGTTTTGAGGCCCTAAACGACGTTTTTTTGGCTTTGAGTGGTCGGGAAAAATGAGTCCATTCCGAACTTGATATTTGCTATTTATGGATGTAGTCCTTAAACAAATATTTCTAACGATATATCATGTGTGTTAAACGGAGGTAGTATGCTAAAGTTATGACCCCGGGAAATTGATGTACCAAGTTACCCAACGGGGCCCACATTAAGGCGTTTCACCTCCTAGGGTTAGGTTTTTGGATGTGTAGGGTTTCCATTGTTTCTCAATAATATATAGGCCTTCGAGCCTCATTGTAACACAGAGTTCAGAGGCATGTAGCCACCATATCTCTTCACAGAGATAAGCTACCAACACTCTAGCTAGTTTATTTCCATTCTGTATGTAAACAAGTTTCAGTTATTGATTAATGAAATGAAGTGTTATTTCCGCTGCATATTTGTTTCTATGGTTATTTGTGTATTCTATTGCATTCCTACATAAATCCAGATCATCCAAGGCCAACACTTGGCAAGAGAGGATTTACTTTCCCATAGGCGTCGTTTCCTCTTTCCCTCTAGTGGAATCACAACCCCTCTAGTGCTCTCTACACAACCATCTTGGAATTTTCTATTATTTTCGAACATACTATTTACATAGCTTTAAGTCGTATTGACGAGCTTAAGACATGGCCCATATATGGATATTTACATTATACATCCCTTGCCATACACTAGTCTGGCCTGCCTTGAGCTCCACATTAGGAATCGTTATTAGCACATTTCAATTATTTTACATAATTTGATTTAATACATTCAAAGGGTCAAAACTAGGGTATTACACCAAATAGCATGAAAACCACAACAAATAAGGGTCGTCTTACCAACCAACACCATAAGCACCAAAATCCACAATTGAGAACCAAGAGACATTAGATGAACTAATATTAAATCAAAATTATGTGAAACAAAAGTCTTTTACCCCTTAGAAGTGGATACCCATGGTTTACTAAATGAAAATATTTAGAACATTTATAAGTTAATCTTGCTCCAAAACCTTTGCCAGTCTATAAGTTAGCTTTGAGGTGCAAGTCCAAGGTTGACGTGATAGAATCCTTCCTTAATTTGGTGCTAACATCGTTAATGATTTCAATGTCATGCCTTGTGGGATGTCTTTGGCTTGTTATTGTTTTTTTAGACAAAAATGGTTATATTTATAGGTGGTCTAACCATAAAAACATAGGTCCAGAAATAACATAGGTGCCCTTATGGAAGTAGCAAAGTAGTTCAGCTATGCAGAGATAACATAGGTGCCCTTATGGAAGCGACAGAGTAGTTCAGCTGTGCAAATCTTCCTATCTTCTTACAAGTTACAGTATGTAGAGTTTTCATGAACAGTAAACAAAGGTACTTCTAGCTAAACGCAGGAACAACAACCAACTATCGAAATTCAAAATTTGAGACTAAAATTTCTAAATTCATTTGGCATTCTCACGATCGTGAGGAGAGGAACCTGGGAAATTTGCCGCTTCCAGCTTTGCGACCTTCAACTCCATTTCTTGAACTTGATCTCCAAATCCGCTAGCATACCTGTCAAAACATTCTCTGTGCGTGCAATTGAGCGTTCACATTCTTTCTTCACATGGGCCATGTCCTTGTAAACATTATCAAACCGACGAGCACCCTCAAAATCAATCCTGCCAAGAACCCTATTGATTCCTCTGATCTTCTTCTTCATCTCCTTAATGTCTGTTTCGATGAATTGAGCAAGTAAGGAGGAACCAATGAATTCAGAGGAGGCTTCCATACTGTGAATAACGGACATAACTTGATCACAATCCTTCTCAGAAGCAGACGAACCAACAAAATCCTTGCATAGCCAGACAAACCAGAGCACAATTCCCTTGCTAGAGCAGTCTGCCCAAAACATCATACGTCGATCAATTCCCATGACCTTCCTAATAAACAAGGCACTGAATCTGCCCTGTTTGTTCATAATAGCTTGTGAATTCATGCTTGGGTTCGCATCAGGTGGACGGGACAGAAAACCATCAGCACAATGAGTGCAAGCATTCAGACGTACAAGCAATAAAACTCCCGGTCCTAGAACACGCGCTGAGATGGGGGATGCATGCGTCACTCGGTCCTTTAAGTTATTTGCCACGTGATGGGCATGCTTCACACGGCCCTTCAAATCAGTTGCCACGGGGAGGAGAGTTAACGCCCTAATCCCCATGGGATGGGACAGGGTTCTATGGGGGTTGGCAGAAGGAGCTGACCCCATTACACTCTAAGACTTTGAAACCAAGAGCTATGCCTCTGTTTGCAGATCAGTCTGCTTTCCCATTGAGCTCCCTTAGAATATGAAAAAACTCAATTTTGCGGAAGGAGGAGACCAGAGCTTGGATTTTCCTAGTCATCTGTCTGAGATGCAAATGGGACGGAAGAGAGTTTTCATCTAGGGCTTGGATTATTACTCTCAAATCCCCCAGCACGATAATATCATTGATTCCCCGGGTTTTGGCAATTTGAAGTCCCTGCCATAGCGCCAGTGCTTATGCTACGTTGCTATTTTCCCTTCCGATTCCCCAAGAAAAACTGAATTCTGATTGTCCATCTCGGGTGATGAAAACCCCGCCCCCCTGCCGCCTCGCTTTGGCTTGTTATTGTTATCACTGTGAAACTGCAATCTATTTTACTACAATGAGATATCCTTAGGTTGGACATTCATTCCCAATCAATACTCTTCCTTATTCTAAGAGGTGCGATAACCATGCAAACATATGGATCCACATCTACAATAAGATATAGATGTTAGTTTGTTGTACTATGATCTAATGGTTGAGATGGTCAAAGGGGGCTTCTCGAGTTGGTGAGAGTAGGGTGTTGTGTGGCATATCGCTATATTGATATTTGGTTGTACATCAATACTCCCTCTTATTCTACTAGCAGTGCAAAGCATGCGATTATATGGAACCACAACTATGAGAAGGCATAAACGTAAGTAGTTATAGTGATTGAGATGGTTAAAAGAGGCTTGTTGGGTCGATGAAAGGAATGCTTCATGTGGAAAATCCTTATGTTGGAAATTTGTTCCACAACAATACTCTCCCTTACCCCATTAGGAGTGCAAAGCATGTAATAGTGTGGATCTACATCTACAACAAAGCATAGATGCAAGTAGTATATTGAGATATGGTCTAGTGGTTGAGATGGTAAAAGAGGGCCAAGTAGGTTGGTGAAAACAATGTGTCGTTATTGCCCTCATCGAGGTTAGATTCACCAATTGACATCTTTACCTTTGTAGGTTGATGTGACCTCACAAGGGGGTTATTCGATCAACAAAAGTCATCATGGTTGTTAATTGTGACACAACAACCCACCTTTTGATAGGTGGTGAATGCTTGACAATCAACGTATAAAGAAGCTTTCTATGCCTTTTTATTGGTTGAGATGGGAATTGCGAGCATAGAGCCTAAGCTGACATCCCCCACATTAAATGACAAGCTTAACCAAATAATATAGAGTTCACACATATCAATCATAATAAGATTAAGGTGCACATGAGTACGTGGTGAGATAAGAAAGCAAGAGAACTTTTTCCTTTTCCATCTTGATTCAAAGCTCTCAAAAATATAATTGACTTCAACTACCTTCTTCTACGTATCATGTATTTGCTAAGAGTTATCGTATATATATATATAATTTCAAATTTAGAACAAGAATATAAAATCAATTTGGAAAATACAAGAGAAAAAAAATCATACTTACTACTCCACTCGAAATTCTAAAATATAAACCCCTATTAAAAAAAATTATGTTCATAAAAAAAAAAATTATGAAATGAACATGCTATTTAACATCTTAGGCGATTCCAACAGCATTAACGCTCAACTTAAGTCGAGGACACTCACTGAAAGTTGACGAGGCTTAAGTGGAAGCGACGGAGGATTTAGGCGACAGAGCACTCCGCATAAAGGAGAAGGAGCAAGACACCTGTATGTTATCATAAATATCATTTCCTTCTAAACACCAGCGATACAATGACTAAGCATTTGTTCGGATCTTATCAAGGATCTACCCAGAAAAATATATTCTCACGAATATGAATGTGACTCTGTATTGTGAGTACTTCACATTACCACGAAGCCCATCGAACTTCCCAACATATAAATCCAAAGAGGTTTTCTTGCGGGAAGGAAGTTCTACAGTTGAGTTGAGTTTGAGAAAATGAGCCGTGAAGGTGGGGATGTTGACGATATACCAGAAGAGGCATATTCTCTGCTTCGTAAGATTGCAAGGCAATGGACCGGCGTAGTGAATGCGGAGGAACTGGTATTGAAGATCCTCAAGGGATCAATGACCAATAGGGTATATGAATGCCACTGGAGCTGGGAAGATGGTCACTGCCCAAAGAAAGTGCTGGTCAGAATATACGGCGTTAGCGGCAATCTGCTGTTCGAAAGAGAAAATGAAATTATAACGTTTGAGCGCATGTCTCAGTTGGGTCATGGGCCCAGGCTCCTTGGCCGATTCCCCACTGGTCGTCTCGAGGAGTTTCTCAATGCTCGGGTATGTATATTTTTTTCTGAGTTCTATATCTGTGTTATGTCAGGAGATTCGATTTTGATTTTGAGATGGCCAACCTCAAAGCTAAAATCGTGTATATTAGGCACCCACCTCCCCGTGGCTCGGGAGGTCTCTGCTTGCGAAATTTTGACAGCGGCGGTTCAGTTGCTTACAATTCCGCTTATAGTGGTTCTGGTGACCCAGAACGTCCACCAAATCATGACCTACAAAAACGGGGGAAGGCTGAAATGTGAAAGCTCATTGGGTCAATTATTCACACCTGAAAAGAGCCCAGACAGATGAATTGTATGTACTTGTGATTTTGATTCTATGGAATCGAACTTCTGACTGCTGGTTGGTAAATGTCACGCCACTGATGATTCTGCCCAAGCATATTTTGTTCATGCTTGTTGCATGCTTGTTAATCAACTCACTGTGTCATGTTTGAGGGCTAGTGATGGATATGATGGAATTGGCAATTAAGATATTTTAGTTTTCATGTCTTACTAACGGATGTTGATATTGAGCTCGTGAAGCATAGGGCTCAAATGTTTTGCCATGCTTATTAAGCACACACGTTCTTACAGTGGCTTGGAAGGGCTTAGAAGGTCCACACTGACTGCTTACAGTTTTTATTATTATCATGGTCTATCTGCTTACAATTTTGCTAACAGCAGTCCCATGACCTAGGTCCCAGGATTAATAAGATGACATTGGTATTGAAAGCACAATGCTAAAAGCTGTGCAGTCTAATTGCCACTTGTCAGTGGTTGACATTTTCAAAATAGCTGCATTTAGACATTTAATGTCAACATTAAGTTAGAGTACATGTCATGAGTTTGCTTAATTAGGCTGCGACAATGCTTCATTGTAGGGGTAATTGATCTTACAAAAAAATATTGGCAAGATGCTTCAAGAGCATCCACCACCTATCAAGAGGTGGGACACCATTTGTGGGACACCATGTGACACTTGGAGGTGCAAGGTGGAGGTTGACTCAATGGAGTCAATTCTGCCACTTAATGACGTTTCCCTTGTGGGAGTGCGCTGGCTCAGAGGCCAAACCCATTGCTTCTAAGGATTCAAACTTGGGTGGGGGTCGTAATAATGTCTTGTAATTGAGCTTAATTGAATTCATTGGAACAAAATTCCTTCGTTACTAAGTGAGTCTTAAATGATATTTTTGTTTGTTAATCTAGCTTAATTAATCTGTCATTAAATGGCCCCATGTTAAGACAATGGGGTGTTGGTTCAAGTTTGAGCATGATGGTTTGTTATGTTGTCCCCTTGTTCCATTCTACGAGAGGTTCCCAATCTTGGCGATGCAGTTAGGGCCAAGTGCATGTTTTGGGCAACTTTGGTGGAATAGTTACATTATTGCGCCGAGAGGTGCTCTACAACCCAGTATGAGGGAGATCTTGTAACGTTTGTCGATATTATGTCGGCCAAAAAAAATATTGTGAAGTATGGGGGAGATGTTGTAACGTTTGTTACTAACAAAATAATAAAAAACAAAAAAATTTAATTATTCGCCAAAATAATAACCTAATATGGGGGAGATCTGGTAATGTTCTTACCTAACAAAACAATAAAAAATAAAAAATAAAATTATCCAGCCAAAAAAATGTCGGTCAGAAAACCAACACAATATGGGGGAGATGTTGTAATGTTCCTACCTAACAAAATAATAAAAAATAAAAAAATGAATTATTTGCAAAAAAAATGTTGGCCTTGCACATGGTCCTAAAACCATGTGCAAGGCCTCCTAAACAACCCATGGTTTTATTGTACATGGTTTATGAGGGACTTGCAAATGGTTTTAAAACCCATGTTCAAGGCCTCCTAAACAACCCATGGTTTTATTGTACTATGGTTTAGGAGGGCCTTGCAAATGGTTTTAAGACCATGTGCAAGGCCTCCTAACAACCCATGGTTTTAGGAGGGCTTTGCACATGGTTGTAACACCCCGATTTTGACCCCGTTTTGCATTAATATACATGATACACATTGTAAATAATCATGGTGCGGAGCTAAAGGCAAAGGGCCCACCATGATTTGGTTATGCTATGTTTTGGATTGAAATGGTCACCGATGGTATATCGGGACATGCGGCATACATATTAAGTTGTGGCACCATGTAACTATGCATTTTAATCAACAACCCAGCCAGTTATGTTCACTGCAACTAAATTGAGAAGGGGCATGATTTCCTAAGGGTAAGGAGGGGGAAAGTTAAATCCTGAGCCATGGGGGGGGGAAGCCATGTGTCACCACTCTCTTCACTCATCCTCCCTTGTCTCATCCAACCACCACCCTTAATCGTTCGGTTGTTAGCGGGGCATCTATTTGATGACAGCAAGACCACTATGCCAGGATTGCCATTCTCCCCACGCGCCTGCACTCTCTACATGACGCACCTTCCGAATTGCGGATGGTCTGTTCACTATTCGAGTGGTGGCTGTCCATCCACCTTCACTCGGGCTGAGTTAAAAGGATTGTCAATCCATGATGTGGGGAGATGGAGCCGCCAAAGTTAGCGGAAGATAGAGAATGTTTTCGCCGACAGATAACAAACGGATTGGCGGAAAATAAGCGATCGTTGAGCCGATGAAGGTTCGGAAAGGAAGAGAAAAATTTCGAAATTTTTTCTAAGGCATGGAATCATCGGTCATTGGCGATGGCTAGTTGATCACATCACCGATGATCAGATGATGCGGTCGCCGATGATCTATGATAGGTAAAGTTTGTTGAACGTCCGCCGTTGCGGAGATCGAAAAGACTAAGTACATCCGAGTGCCGATGTCGTAGCTCCTAGGGGTTCCGATCACCGATAGACTTACGGCTGCGGAAGACTTAAGGAGATTGTTGGCCGCCGTTGCGGAAAGCTGGGCGACTAACAGGTTATGCTATCGCCAATGAAGTTCGGAACGATAGACCACTGCGGGGCCGACACGGCGGAAGGGAATAGACCAACGAATCGCCGATGAAGAGTTAAAAAGCATCGGAAATTTGTTGATGATCGGATCGCCGATCAGAAGCTCAGCCGCGTTCGCCGCGGAAACGGTAGGAAGATCATTTTCCGCCATTGCGGCTCCTCAACGGACTATGCACCAGATGTACAGTTGATTTGCTCGTCGATATAGATCGGGAGTCTAGTTGTTTTGCCCGCCGAAAACGCCAGAATGAAATCAACAACAGACCATCGATGCACAGTCAACTTGCTCACCGATGTAGATTGGAAGTGTAGTTGTTTTGACCACCGAAGAATCGGAAAAGTAGCTGGGATGAGGTCCGATTGGGCCTAAGGAAATTTGGGTTCTTCGAAGGAAATTCTCAGTGATTTTTCATGCAGTTTTCGACTGTCTTCCAGCAGGTTTTCAGCGGATTTCAGCAGATTATCGGCGGTCACAGGGCTGAAAAGAAATAGGGAAAATTCTGTGTTTTAGCATAATTGTTGTTTATAAAAAAAAAAATTTCCAGAAGAAAAGGTAAGTAGTTTTGATTTATATTAATGTTATGCATCTAACAGTTTGCTACTAACACATTTGCAGAACTTTAGATAATTTCCAAGAGCAGTACTCCAGAAAGAACGGTGTGGTAAAGCAAGAGGTGGTCCAGTCATGAGAACCCATGATGGGTATGATGCTCAGGATTCTTACGAGCGAGTAGAAGATGCCATGGGAGAAAATGGCCGTAATGGAAATGATGACATAGAGTCTAATGGAAGGAGATTCCAGGGGACACCGTTCGAGGTTGCGGCCATAATGAGAAGCTTGGTTAAAGCCCAGGAAGAGCAACATCAGTTGAATGCTGCCATATTGCAGAGTTTGATAGATTTACAGAAAAAGATAGATTCTGGACGAAGTACATCAAGGCTAGAAGGCAGTAAGAGCAGCACTAGGAGAAGAAGAAGGACTTCCAGTGGATCATCTGACTCTGAAGAATCCAGTGGAGATACAAGTTCATCTTTTCATAAAAGGAAAAGGAGAAGGCACCATAGGGATCGCTCTCGAGATGAATTTAGGAAAGCTAAACCTCCTACATTTGATGGTGAGATAAAGACGGGACAAGAAGCTGAAGCTTGGATTCTTGGGATAAAGAAGTACTTTCAGGTGCAGGATTATTCAGGAAACATGAAGGCCAGAGTTGCCATATTCAATTTGAATGGATGAGCATCCATTTGGTGGGAACACTTCAAGCAAGTAAAGAGGATTAGTGAAAGGAAACTGAAGTGGAAACAGTTCAAGAAGTATTTCAAGCAGAAATACCTCTCTGACAGGTATTATGATGATAAGATTAAGGAATTCCATGAGCTGAGATTGGGACAGCAAACCATGGATGAATATGCAAATAAATTCTTGGAATTGTTGAGGTAAGTCCAGGTACATCAGAGATGAAAAAGTGAAGATCCAACAGTTTCTAAGTGGATTGCCTCAAGCCTACAAAGATAGAATTGAGTTCTATGAACCGAGAACTCTCGAAGAAGCAATAAGAAAGGCTAAGTATTGCTATGAGCAAAGCAAAGGTAAACCTGATTACCATAAGGCATGGAAGGACAAGAAGAACGAGAAGTTTGACCAGAGAAGGAAAGGTTTCAAACCTTCTAGATTCAGGAATCAGCAAAAGCAGCCATCCCAAGCTGCGAGTAATCCATTTGGAGTGACAGATGGAAAGCCTAAAGAGCAACATCAGAATAGAGGTCCACTCAAATGTTGGAAATGTGAAGGACCTCACTTGCGCAGATATTGTCCACTTGAGAATGAAAGTGCAATACGAGCTTACAACATGCTGGAAGCAGAAACAGTGGGTCAAGTAGCAAAGGCAGTCCCTAGAATTTATGCAGCAATGGAGGGCCGCCAGACAGATCATCAGTCAACTGTAGTTGAAGTTGCAGGGAAGATTGTTGAACAATCTGTTTCTATTTTGATTGACCCTGGTTCTACTCACAGTTATATTACTCCGAGAGTAGTAAAGATTTGTGCTTTTAAGAAGGTAAAGCATAGAAAATCTTGGTTAGTTCAGCTAGCCATTGGGACTAAGAGAAAGGTCAGTGAATTGGTAGAGAAATGTCCTTTGGTCATGAATGGATTGATCACTTGTGCAGATCTGAATGTTATACCGCTTGGTTCCTATCATGTTCTCATTGGAATGGATTGGTTAGAAGCTCACAGAGTGAAACTTGACTATTATAACAAGACTTTTGAATGCATGGATGAGGAAGGAAACCCAGTAGTTGTGAAAGATATTCCGAAGGTAATTTCAGTAAGACAGGTTTCAGCAATGCAGTTGAAGAAGTTCTGTAGAAAAGGTTGCCAGTTGTATGCAGCTCATATTCTGGAACCAACAGGAGATGAAACTCCTAGGTTGGAGGATTATCAGGTGTTACAAGAATTCAGGGATGTGTTTCCTGATGAGATTCCAGGGCTTCCTCCAAAGAGGGACATTGATTTCACCATTGAACTTGTGCCAGGAGCAGCACCAGTGTCCAAGACACCCTACAGAATGAGTACACTTGAGATGTTAGAGTTGAAGATGCAACTGCAAGAGTTGTTGGAAAAGAAGTATATCCGACCGAGTGTGTCTCCTTGGGGAGCACCGGTTCTGTTTGTAAAGAAGAAAGATGGTACACTCAGGTTATGTATTGATTACAGACAGTTGAACAAGGTTACCGTGAAGAATAAATATCCTTTGCCCATGATTGATGACCTCTTTGATCAAATGAGAGGAGCAAAGGTATTTTCCAAGATTGACTTGAGGTCTGGTTACCATCAGGTGAGAATCAAGGATGAAGACATTCATAAGACAACCTTCAGGACAAGGTATGGACATTATGAGTTTGTAGTGGTACCGTTTGGTCTCACAAATGCACCAGCTACATTTATGTGCATTATGAACAGTGTCTTCAGTAAGTATTTGGACAAGTTTGTTCTTGTCTTCCTTGATGACATTCTTGTTTATTATAAGAATGAGGAATAACATGAAGAGCATTTGAGACTGACATTGCAAGTGCTCAGGGAACATCAGCTGTATGCAAAGCTGAGCAAGCGTGACTTCTACAGGGATAGAATTCAGTACTTGGGTCACATTATCTTCGAAGAGGGTATATCAGTAGACCCTGAGAAGATTGAAGCCATCATGAATTGGCCTACTCCAAGAAATGTGACGGATGTAAGGTCTTTTATGGGACTTGCAGGATACTACAGGAGATTCATTGAAGGATTTTCCAAGGTTGCACATGCCATCACTTCTTTGCAGAAGAAGGAAACAAAGTTCGAATGGACTTCGAAGTGTGAAGAAAGCTTCCAGCGGTTGAAGAATCTTCTCACTAGTGCACTAGTATTGAAGGTTGCAGACCTAGAGAAAGATTTTGTGGTATGTGCCGATGCATGCGGACAAGGGCTTGGAGGAGTCCTTATGCAGGATAACCACGTGATATGTTATGAGTCAAGAAAGCTGAAGGAGCACAACAAGAACTATGCCACTCATGATTTAGAGCTTGCAGCCATAGTACATGCTCTCAAGATGTGGAGACATTACTTGATGGGTAGAAGATTTGAACTCAGAACACATCACTATGGATTGAAGTATTTGTTTGATCAGCCTACTCTGAATGCTAGGCAAGCGAGATGGCTGAAATTTTTATGTGAGTTTGATTTCGAAATCAAGCACATAAAAGGAAAAGAAAACAAGGTAGTTGATGCACTCAGCCGGAAGGTACGGGAAACGCATGTGACATCTCTTAGTATTTGCCAATTAGATTTGAGGCAGCAGATTGCAAATTGTGTTGTCGGAGATGAATTGTATGAGTAGGTAAAAGACAAATTGCATCGGCAAGGTCTTGAGAAGAGGTATGAGGGATATAAATTGGAAGAAGATGGACTTCTCACTTATAAAGGCAGAATTTATATTCCGAATGTAGCAGATTTGAGGAGAGTTGTTATGGATGAAATCCATCAAGCTCCGTATTCTCGTCACCCAGGATATCAGAAGACAATTGCTACAGCTAGAAAGTAGTACTATTGGCCAGGAATGAAAAAGGACTTGGCTGAGTACATTTCAAGGTGCATGAAATGTCAATAGGTAAAGGTTGAGCATTAACATCTAGCAGGCTTGTTGCAGCCTTTACCGGTTCCAGAATGGAAATGGGAAGTTATTTCCATGGATTTTATCACAGGATTGGAGACAACATGATTCCATCATGGTTGTGGTAGACAAGTTGACCAAAGCAACACATTTTATACCAGTGAAGTCTACGCACAAGACTGATGACATTGCAAGGATTTTCATGAAGGAGATTTTCAAATTGCATGGATTGCCGAAGGCAATAGTTTGTGACAGAGATGTCAAGTTCGCTTTCAATTTTTGGAAAGGATTGTTTGCAGATTTGGGTACAAAGTTAAACTTCAGCACTGCATACCATCCTCAGACAGATGGGTAGACAAAAAGAGTTAATCAGGTGCTTGAAGATATGCTTCGCATGTATGTGATGGACAAACCAACAAGTGGGAAGATTACTTACACTTGGTAGAGTTTGCTTACAACAATGGACAGCAGGCATCCTTGGGGATGAGTCCGTATGAAGCTTTGTATGGAAGACGGTGTAGGACACCAGTGACTTGGGATAACCCAGTGAATAGAGTTGTGCTTGGACCATAATTGCTCAAGGAAATGGAGCAAGAGGTTGTAAAGATTAGGCAGAATCTGAAAGCAACACAGGACAGACAGAAAAGCTATGCAGATAAGCATAGGATGAACAAAGAGTTCAGTGTTGGGGACCATGTTTACCTTAGAGTAAAAGCAAGGAAAAGTTTCTTGAAGCTTGGAAGTTGTGCCAAGCTGTCACCTAGATATTGTGGGCTATTTGAAGTGCTTGAAAGAATAGGGCCTGTTGCATATAGACTTGCATTGCCTGCTAGTACTAGAGCTCATAATGTTTTTCA
Source organism: Pseudotsuga menziesii (assembly GCA_001517045.1). Lineage (NCBI taxonomy): Eukaryota > Viridiplantae > Streptophyta > Pinopsida > Pinales > Pinaceae > Pseudotsuga > Pseudotsuga menziesii. The sequence continues at coordinate 761,354 of LPNX010723098.1, read as the reverse complement.
TGTTTCTTTGCTTAAGAAATATGTACATGATCCTAACCATGTGATAAATTGGGATGTGATTCAGGTGGAACCCAAGGGAGAGTTCCAAATCGAGCCAATGTGCATCCTCGACAGGAAGGTCACAATGCTCCGGAACCGGGCCATAGGGCAGGTAAAGGTGCAATGGGAGCATTATGGACCAAAAGAGGTTACGTGGGAGCTGGAGGATGCCATGCGATTGGCACATCCATTTTTGTTCAATTCTGTAGAACACTAAGGCGGTACCAGTGTAGCATTTTGTTCAGATTTTGTAAAGCACTGAGGACAGTGCTATATTGAAGGGGGAGGGGAATGTAACACCCCGGTTTTGACCCCGTTTTGCATTAATATACATGATACACATATTGTAAATAATCATTGTGCGGAGCTAAAGGCAAAGGCCCCACCATGATTTGGTTATGCTATGTTTTGGATTGAAATGGTCACCGATGGTATATTGGAATATGCGGCATACATATTAAGTTGTGGCACCATATAACTATGCATTTTAATTAATAACCCAACCAGCTATGTTCACTGCAACTAAATTGAGAAGGGGCATGATTTCCTAAGGGTAAGGAGGGGGAAAGTTAAATCCTGAGCCATGGGGGGGGGGAAAGCCATGTTGTCACCACTCTCTTCACTCATCCTCCCTTGTCTCATCCAACCACCACCCTTAATCGTTCGGTTGTTAGTGGGGCATCTATTCGTTGACAGCAAGACCACTACGCCAGGATTGCCATTCTTTCCACGCGCCTGCACTCTCTACACGACGCACCTTCTGAATTGCGGATGGTCTGTCCACTATCCGAGTGGTGGCTGTCCATCCACCTTCACTCGGGCTGAGTTAAAAGGATTGACAATCCATGATGTGGGGTTCGCCATTCCTCTCACACCGCCTTGCTAATCGGGGAGACATTCTTCCCCTGGTTCACGCAGAGCGTTGGTTTTCCCCACCATTGTTAGACTGTTGTGATTTTTCTCATTGATCGCTGGTTGCAGCTTCCTCCACGCATTGCCGATCGTGTTTTTCCCTGTACAATGTGGAATTTACTGTAGATTGCTGTGTTTTCCTCTGTGGTTTGTTGGTTGTTATTCCATCGTGGAATCGTGGTCGTGATTGCGTTTCCAGCTATGTGTTTTAGCTGTGTCTTGCTCCCCTCACGCACAGATTGAGAATCGGTTCTCTTTCCGTTTTCTGGTCTGTGTATTTTCCTTCATCGATTGCAGTGAAGATTGTGTGCTGTGGGCTCAGAGTTGTTCGTGGTTTGTTAATGGCCACGATTGTTTCTGTGTTTTCCCCGGTAAAAGTTTGAATAGCTGTTTGGCTGCTTGCATGCAGTGGTTTTGTCCTCGGATTGCATTGGAGTGGTGAATGAGGGCCTGAGGTGTTTGATAATCCTGGTGGGTTGAGAACCACACAGACAAAGCCGCTGAGCTGGTCTTCTTCTCCACAACCCCTGAATAGCACTGGAAGGGAGATCAGGGTCTGAGGGACTGCGTTGCCGAGAAAGGACTGATTTCTTTGTGTTGGGTGTGTGTGGGTGTTCTAGAGGCCAGTCTGGTTCTGGTGTCGGTGCACCAGCTTAGCATTAGCCTGTCCCAGCTCTTGGATGGCCTGATAAACCCAACTTTGTTGGCTTGGCTGATCCTTTGTTCACCTGATAAACCCAACTGTGTTGGCTTGGCTGAACTGTGTACCCTGGTGGTGTTGTTATCGTTGGCTATGTGTAAGCCTATTAGTTCTTTATTTCTTGGGGAATCATGCCCAGCTCGGGGGTGGCAGCGTTGCTGAGAGATTAAAGAGCACGTGGGCCTATGGTTGGGTGGAACGTTGCAACGACGTAGCTGGTTGTGGAACAAGCTCTTTATAAGATAAGTATTTTTGCCTAACTTGTATCTGCAATTATAATTACCATTGATGAATGATGTTATACACGTTAAATGCTAATCTGTATATGCATGAATGCTGATTGATATGTTTTGCTTCCGTTGTGTATATGAATGACTATGATTCGTAATATGTTTTATGTTTTAAGTATCATGCTTCAGCAATATATTTATGTATGTTCATGTTCATGGGGCTAGATCCCCGGATGATTTGACGTATAGTAGCGTCCTCTTCCCCGGTCGGAGGGTCGGGGACATTACAATGGTTTTAAAACCATGGATGGGGGGAGATGTTGTAATATTCGTTTCTAAATAAAAAATGATAAAAAATATTATGTCGGCCATAAATAAATTAAATAATAATAATAAAAATATTATATGTCGACCTTAAATAAAAATATGTGTCTTTTGGTTTGAATCAAATCAATACCTATATATAGCACACACCAAAGCTGATAGCTCCTTGAGTGCAATACTTAAGAAGAGGTTTGCACCTCGAGAGATTTGATCCTTCTCGGCGCTTGATAGAGCCTAGGATTTGGATCTATGCTGGTCATAGTTGAAAATAAGTATGACCTTTTTCTACCGGTTGAACCTTTGTGATGGCCGAGTTTGTGAAAATGGCTGTGACATAAATCTTGCTATGTAATAAATAAGTGTCAATTACAAAGAAGGAAAAAAATTGCCCCAACTTTCTTAGATATTGCCCTTATTCCACTCATATTACTTTTTGATTGCGAGACACAATGCACAACCTTCTAAACTAAGACACACATACACAAATTGTCCATTGGGTTGTGGTCTAGCTGCAACTTGGGCTATGGTCTAGCTGCAACTTGGGCTATGGTTTAGGTTCAAATCTTGACGGGTTTTCTCCCCTCTCACGCTGTGTTTGGCCAAGTGTGGCCTTTATTGTGGCTTAGCCTTTGGGATGTTGTTGTATTGTGATCAATGTTGTTGTTGTTTAATGAACCTTAGTGTTGACCAAACATGACTCTATTTGCAATGGGTTATGTGTGTGTGTGTGTGTGCGCATATATATATTTTTGTTGATAACATGTTTCCTTTAACCAATAATATAAACAAGAGATGTACATAGGAATTTAATATAAAAAACGTGGGCAGCAAATGCAAGTGCCATAAGCACTATGTGAAGCTCAAAAGTTTTGTTGGTTACACACCAAAAACAACCATTAATCTAGTATCGCTCCCTTGGGCCTACATGTAATAGAAAAATACATAAACTATCTAGAAAATAACATATACAAATGACTTGAGGACCATTAACAAACATTGTTTCAAAAACATCAAGCAACAATAGGAAAGTGCCCAATAGTGGGTAGTTAATTGTCATGGGTCTAGGTCAGTGATGATCGCCTCCCAACTATCAATTTCGGGTTTAGGTGGCCTCTCTTCGTCATAAATCACAAGCGTGAGCATAAGGAACTTATTGTTCTTTTGAGTAGGCCAGGGGAGTCGACTATGTCTTGGTTCTCTTCTTTTTCTTACTACTTTGCTATCCTAATTATGAGGTCGATCTTAGAATTCTATATGCTTGTTGAGAATGGATTGAACTCGTAGAAGAGGCTCTAGGATGGCTCCTTGCTCATTGTACACAGGGTGTTTCCCCGAAAATCGAGAACTTTCCTAGGGTGGGGCATGTTGAATACCACTTTTTTGACTTGTTTGAGAATTCGCATGGATAAGTTTGCATGAATAGCTATCACACCAAGAGAAACTTCTATTAGGTTGTGTTATTTCCTTGCAAATGAAAAAGAGTATTTCCACTCCCATAAAGCCTAGGATTCCACTACACATTGGAGTTTATCAGTTAATAAGGATGCTTTCCACAAATTGGAGCATTGAAGTACATATTTTTTATAACAACGTCTCGGGTACGTGGAGCCAGTATGGGGTATGACAGGGGACGTACCTTACAAGTACCCAAGTACTCGGTACCCTACCCCCAAGTACGAGTACCCTTGCTACACAGGTAATACTACTTTGTTGGAGAGGGTGTTTTAAGATAATCTCTATTCATCCTTTGTTGCCATGTTTATTTATACGAGAGTTATGTTGTATCTTTACCTTGATCTGGATTGTGCAACCTTAAACCCTTACTTATAGAGTGCAACCCCAAGAGCTTGAGAGGAAGGTGATTCTTCATTCGACTCCTTCCCTTGTAAACCCAAGTTCACCTTCAACTTCACTTAGTAGGGTTGTTGATTGAGTTGTCATTGATGTCAATAAGGGACTTGTAGTGGTCTCTGAGTTGTCATTGATGCCACCAAGGCCCTTGCAGTAGACATGCTAGATGGACAGGTATGGACAGGTTCATGAACATTAGCATATGCTCTTCATGCCTCTTATGGGGTCTCTTGCATAGGTTGAAGTCTTCTCCCAACACACAGTGGTTAGATTGATGGGTGCACAGGGATGACCCTCACATGTGGTACCTTGGCCCTTGTAGCCCATACACAGATGATCTCTTGGTGCACTTGGTTGAGATGCCCTTACACTCTTGCACATGGTGGGACGTGGTTTATACTCTTATCAATTGAAGAAAGCATGATATGGTCACATTAGTTGTGGTGACGCCATATGGAATACTTGGTTTGGGTCTTGAACTCACACATAAGGTGGCTTGATGGTTCTTGAATATTGATGTTGTATTTGACTATCATGATGATGCTCTTCCATATGGTAACATGGACCTTGAAGACTTGGAGACTTCTTGCTTGTTGATGATGAAGACCATTGTAGCCCTTATACTTGCATGAAAATGATGGTTCCCTTGTATATGGAAACTTGGAACCCAATCATGAACCTTGGAGGAAGCATTTGATGATCATAACATATGAAGACACTACTCATGTGGAGACTGTGCTTATGGCAAAAGGTATTCGGTGGGAGCTTGAAACTAATGTGGTTGTGGGAATCGTTTCATTTGACCCACAATGGATTGGGTCCATGATAAGAACAAATGACCCATTCTGTGGTCATTTGTCGAAGATGATGTGGCAAGGAAGATTGACAAATTATGCTTTGATGATAACGATCTCACATATGCTAACCTTGACATTGAGGAATTGATGATGACTCTATGATGTATGGTGGTTTGTAAGTAATATTTTATGCAAGTCCTATTACTGTCGCTATTTGTCCAATTAATAAAGAAAAAATTATTAATGTTGATATTGCAAATCAACTACAAGTTTCAGAACCAGTTATAGAGAAGAATGAATGGAACAAAGAGCAGATAAAAGAATTAGACAACAAATCGGTAATCATAATCTCACATCTGAATTCACCGTTGCAACTATACACGACAATGTTATTGACATAATGCTAGGTTTTAACAGGGTGGAAACATTGGGTACATTCACCTTCAATACAACAAATAAATTTATGACCTTCTTCCATAAGAAAAAGAAAGTAACAATACATGGCTCATCAGTGGCAGCCCCCTCATCACCGAATACCAACGAAGTGTAAATTTTCCTTTAATATTCAAACTAGGGCTAAACAGTGCATGCAAATCTCTACTGATAACCACACATGAATATCTTTTACAGTATGCAGCGGAATATAAAACTGAGAAATAAATCACAACATCACATCACAATATTGACACTATTATTTTGGGTATGGAAATCCCCGAAAAAACCCAAGATGGAGAAATCGATGCAACAGTCAGATATAGATTTTATTATGAGAAAATATGGAACTTTTACAATCACTGCAAATTCACCCAAACCTGGTGAATGCATTACTCGACAGAATCATTGGGAAAATCCTAGCTAAACCTCAACACCCTCCTGTGTGAGTGTACGGCCTAGCTGTACAAAGCTCTGTGATCCTGCTGCTCGCTCCTTCGTCTTCTTAGCTAAATCCTCTGTCTGACTTTCTCTCTCTGTCTGTATTTTGTCTCTGTCGAAATACAAGTGTGTGTGTCCTCTCCACCAATTGATCTCTCTTTTATAACTTTAGGTAAAGCGAAAACCCTAATTTCACTTTCTCTTTAACTAGTGGTAAAGCAAAAACCCTAATTTCACTTTCACTTTAACTAGTGTTTCACTAAAGTTAATTTAGATCACTTGAATTTATTTTCCAAAGTAAACTTAGGAAAAGTAAATCAAATACAACTGGTTTCCTAATTAAAGTCTTCTGCATGCAAGAACACATGCATGCAGGAAGACCTTCCTTGTTGCTACTAGTTTAACACTCTCTCTCAATGAGGAAGGGATTCGGTAGCAACCCCAATTTATCCCTGAACATCACAAAACTCTGTCTTCAAAGTGCCTTGGTGAAAATGTTTGCCACCTACTTATTTGTCTGTATGTACTCAACCGAATGGTTCCTCTCTGAACACAATCTCTCAAGAAGTGGTATCTGATGTCTATGTGTTTGCTCCGGTCATGGAACATTGGATTCTCAGATAGCCTGATGCCACTTTGATTGTCACAGTGAACTACTGTAGCCTCTGGCTCACACTCGAACAACCCTGCAAGTAACTTCCTTAGCCGCATACCCTCACAAGTAGCCATGCTGTCTGCCATGTACTCAGCCTCTGCCGAGCTCAATGCAACTGACTTCTGCTTCCTGCTGAACCAAGAGACAACCCCTGATCCAATGTTGAAACAACAACCTGAAGTACTCTTCCGGTCCTCTACACATCTTGCCCAGTTAACATCTGTGAAACCTGCTAACTGTACACTCTCCCTGCGCTCATAAACCAATCCATACTCCACTGTACCTATGATGTAGCGAAGTATGTGCTTCGCAGTCGTCCAATGCACTCTCTGAGGGTCCACCATGAACTGACTCAAAGAGTTGACTGCAAAGTTGATGTTTGGTCGAGTGTTGACCAGATACATAAGCGATCCGATAAGTTGACGATACAAGATAAGATCAAATCCGTCTGACCTTGATGCATCAATCTTCCTCCAATTGGAAACTAGAGGTATGGCCATAGGCTTGCAGTCCTCCATCCTGAATCTCTTTAGGATCTCTACTGCATACTTCCCCTGCCCGATGAAGAAACATCCATCTCTCTGCCAAACCTCCAAGCCCAAAAAGTAATGCATCAGCCCAAGGTCCTTCATCTCAAACTCCACTGCAAGGTTGGACTTGCAGTCTCGAATCAGCCTCTCATCTCCTGTCAAAAAGAGATTATCGACATACAGGACCAGTATGAGAGGCACCTCACCTGTCAAGAAGTACAGGTTGTGGTCAACCTCACTCCAATCCCATCTCCCGTAGATAGTTGTCAATCCTCGAGTACCGTGCTCAAGGTGCCTGCCTGAGCCCGTAAAGAGCTCGATGCAGTCTGCATACATGCGTCTCCCTGTCCTCCACATCAAACCCCTCTGGATGCTCAATATATACCTCCTCCTCTATCACTCCATTGAGGAAGGCAGTCTTGGCGTCCATCTGATGGACACGCCAACCCATCTCAGCTACTAGTGAGATAATGGTCCGAATGGAAATTCGAATACCTGGCAACAGGGGCGAAGGTCTCCTCATAAACAATACCCTCTTTCTGTGAAAACCCCTTTGCAACGAAGCTTGCCTTATACTTTTCCACACTTCTGTTTGCTGCATGCTTCACCTTGTAGATCCATCTGGATCCCACCACCTTTTTCCCTTGTGGCCTCGGCACAACCTTCCATACTTGGTTTTTCATAATGGAGTCATACTCCTCAACCATAGCCTCCTGCCACACATCATGTTTTGTAGCCTCCCCGAAGCTGGAAGGTTTAGAGTTAATCAACTCTGTCATCAATGCCATGTAATTAAGCCTCTCTGGTGGTACACTCCATCTAAAAGATGTCTGTGGAGGATCTACCTTCTTGGAATCCTGCACTGTGGACCTAAACCACTTAGGCCTTGGCCTAGTGTCAACCTGCTGCGGCTGCTGGATATCTGTTTCCTGCTGCAGCCGCTGGATATCTGTTTCCTGCTGCAGCCGCTGGATATCTGTTTCCTGCTGCAGCTCATCCTTCAAGTCAATGATTGAAGGATCTTGTCCACCTGACTCCCTCTGACCACCAGAGCCTGTGCTCTATATCTGTACCTGTACTTATACATCTGGCTCCTCCAACTTGACCCTCGACTCCTGTGCTAGCTGCTGCTCTGCTGGCAAATCCAGATATCTCCGCAAGGCCTTGTCCTCATTGAACTGGATATCCCTGCTCACAATGATCCTCCTATGAGCAGGAATGTAAACTCTATATGCCTTCGAAATCTCGTTGTAACCAACAAGTAACCCCTTCTTTGCAGAAGGGTCCAGCTTCTGAACATGACAATAGCAGACACTGCCGAATATGCGAATGTGACTCACATCTGGCTTGGTGCCTGTGAAGACCTCCTCCGGTGTCTTCCTCCCCAAAGCTGTGTAGGGACACCTGTTCCGAATGAATGCTGCAGTTCTGTATGCATCGGCCCAAAGGAATAGTGGTAATCCTTGATCAAATAGCATGGCCTTGGTTGCTCCAACCATAGTCCTATTCTTTTGTTCTATAACTCCATTCTGCTGTGGGGTATGGGGCACAGTGTGCTCCTTCTTGATCCCCTCAGCCGAACAATACTCCATGAACTCATCGGAACTGTACTCACCCTCGTTGTCTGTCCTCGACACTCGAATCTTCTTTCCTGTTTGGTTCTCCACGAGAGTCTTGAACTCTCGGAACCTCTCAAAGACCTCTGACTTGGCCTTCAGGGAAATAGATCCAGGTCTTCTTGGAATAGTCATCAATGAAGGTTACGCAGTAACTGTAACCACTGAACGAATGGACACTCATAGGTTCGCATACATCAGAATGCACCAAGTCCAAGGGCTCCTTAGACTTGTGCCCACTTTGTGGGAAAGGCTTCCTGATGTTCTTCCCCAAAGCACAACCTTTGCAATGGTTATGCTTCTCTTCCTGTACCTGAGGAACTCCAATGACATGGTGTAAGTGTGCCATCCTCCTATGCCACAACTCACCCTGACTGCTGCTGCTGCTGCTGACTAGAGCCTTTGCAGGTTCAAAGTGTAGTCTGTACACTTTCCTGCTCCTCCTGCCAATCACTCAATCCAAGCTCCTATCTGACCCCTTGGGCCTAATATATACTCTATGGTCACGGAACTTCACCTAATATCCCTTGTCCTCCAAAGTGGAGACTGATATAAGGTTCTTGGTCAGTCCTGGAACATACAACACATCAACAAAATTGAGGGGTTTGCCAGACTCCCTCTCAAACGAAGCAATGCCAACTCCCTGCGCCTAATACTGTGCATCATCACCCAGCTCAACGTGGATCCCCGTTCCACCCTCCTGCAAGTCTTTGAAGAATCTCTTCTTTCCATTCATATGACTAGATGCTCCACTGTCGATGTACCATATGCTGCTCCTTGTGGTGCTTGCCATGCAAGCTATCAAGCAGAACTCCTCATCGAAGTTCCTGCTGAACTCATCCACCTTTGCAGATCCAACCATCTGTGTGTTACTCTTCTTCTTCCTGTCTGGGCATTGGGAGGCAAAGTGTCTTTGCTTGTGGCAGATAAAACACTTGACCTTTGACACATAAAGGTTATTCTTACCATCCTTCTTCCTCTTTGCCTTCCCCTTGCTCTTCCTTGTAAGGGCTAGAGCCTCCTCATCCACAATCTGTGGGGCGTTGCTGGATGAGCTTGATCCTTGACCCATTCGGGTCCCTTCTTGCACAAAGTCATCCCATAGTCTTTGCCAATCAGGGAGCTTCTCCCTAGCCACAACACCTTTGACAGAGGTGTTCCATGGCTTAGAGAAGCCATTGAGGCCTATCCGAACTAGCTCCTCATCCATTGTGTTAGAGCCAACATCTCCAAGCTCGTCCCTGATCTGTGTGAGCCTCGTGAGATAAGGCACCACTCCTTCTCCCTTGGCCATCTTGGTGTTGCGCATCCTCTCTTGCAATACCATCTTCTGGTTCTCGTTCTTGCTTTGGTACAGACTCTCTAAAGCTGTGCACATCTCTGCTGTGGTATTCTTACCAGAAAGGTGAGGGACTATATGGTCCTTCACTCCATCCATGATAATTAGCATGGCTCTGGAATCAATCTTCTTCCAAGCTGCTAAATCTGTCGGATCTGTGGGTGCAACCTTCGTGGAGTCAATGTGCTCCTTTGCATCACTAATGTCCAGGATCCTTGTGATCCTTTCTTTCCATGTAGGAAGGTTCTGAGCACCCTGGACTCTATCCTCAACTCTCAACTGCATGGCCATAGTGAAGTGTACCTGTCAAACCCTAGATTTGGAAGTCTAGGTTTGTGTCTTCCTATAGATCTGCCTCCGATCTATCACTGCAGCTGCAAATCTCTCAACTTTATCTCACCAGAGCTTTGATACCATGTAAATTTTCCTTTAATATTCAAACTAGGGCTAAACAGTGGATGCAAATCTCTATTGATAACCACACATGAATATCTTTTACAGAATGCGGCGGAATATAAAACTGAGAAATAAATCACATCACATCACAATATTGACACTATTATTTTGGGTAAGGAAACCCCCGGAAAAACCCAAGATGGGAAAACCGGTGCAGCAGTCCGACATAGATTTTATTATGAGAAAGTATGGAACTTTTACAATCAGTGCAAATTCACCCAAACCCTGGTGAATACAGTTTCGGCAGAATTACTAGGCAAATCCCAGCTAAACCTCAACACCCTCTTGTGCGAGTTTACGACCCAGATGTACGAAGCTTGGTGATCCTGCTGCTTGCTCCTCCGTCTTCTCAACTAAATCCTTTGTCTGACTTTCTCTCTTTGTCTGTATCCTGTCTTTGTTGAAATACAAGTGTGTGTGTCCTCTCCACCAATTGATCTCTCTTTTATAACTTTAGGTAAAGCGAAAACCCTAATTTCACTTTCACTTTAACTAGTGGTAAAGCAAAAACCCTAATTTCACTTTCACTTTAACTAGTGTTTCACTAAAGTTAATTTATATCACTTTAATTTATTTTCCAAAGTAAACTTAGGAAAAGTAAATCAAATACAACTGGTTTCCTAATTTAAGTCTTCTGCATGTAAGAACACATGCATGCAGGAAGACCTTTCTTGTTGCTACTAGTTTAACACGAAGAATCACCTTCTGGAAGCTACGAAGAATTAGAGGAAGAAGCGAAGTGTCTGAAGAAACTCATCATGGACAAGGACAAGGAATCATGCAAATCCAAGAGAAGTTAAGATGTCAAGAGTCAGAGGTCTACTGACATCAACAACGAATTAAAGAACTCCAACAACATAATGGTGACATTAAAAATGATCACAAGTTAGATATCACAAAGATTGATAACACGTTATCAAACAATATTGAAGAAATCGTTCTGTTAAGAAACCATAATAATATTTTAGTTACAAAAAAAATAAAAATAAAAATATTTGGAATACAACACAATCTAATGAAGATATCGAAAGAAAATTTCTAGAAAAACAAGAAGAAAATCGCCACCTTAGAAATCATAATCAAGATCTAAAGGAACAACTTAAGAAGTCCAAGGATGATGAAAAGTTGCAAGAAGAGAAGATTAAGAAGATTCAGAATGATAACGAGTTAGAAAACAAATTAGAAGAAATACAGAACAAGACATCAATATCTTCAAGAATGAAAATACAATTTGTAGAAAAAGGTACATAGGTCTAGTTCATATCATAGTTCAAGATATCAACCGAGTTGAAGAAAATCATACACGAAAGTTAAGACAAGAAGATACCACTAGTATGATCAAGGAAAATAAAGTTATAAAAATTCCCTATCGACATCCAAACCATAAAAGCAGATGTCTTAAAAGTCGGGAACGAATAACGAGAGATATTGATACCAGCGTAATCAAATCCAATATTGATACTAGTGCAATCAAATTCCATGACATCAGTTCATTGTGGAATCGTAGTGTTCTGCAAAGAATCGTTTTAGGATGGATTGATCCGTCTACATTTCGAAAGTTGTGTTTAACACTTAGAAATTCATGTCGCTACTTATCAACTACGACAAAATAAAGAAAGATATGATCGTACAAATAGTACGAGCACATGACGTAAGTCTTCTTCAATAATATGCTTTGAGGACAAAGCATTTCTGAAAAGGAAGGAAACGTAAGAAATAAATTATACATAAATATTAAATAATAATAAACATATTATATATATATATAAATAACAATTAATTATTAATTATTCTAAAGGGACATATTCTTTCATGAATCATTCACGATGATTCACCTTAAGTGCCTTTAGGAGTTATATAAATATGGCAATCTTATTCTTTTGTAATCATCATATTCATATTTACTCATATATTTTCATCCATTATTGATTTTACTTTATTGACCTATTCTCACGGATAGTTACTGTGTGAACCGGGTTGGTTTACAACAACCATAACACTTTTGAATAATTATTAGACATGATCAACAATGACATAAGCCATGTCATAAACTTGTTATATAGGTGGATTATAAGACGTAGATTCTAATTCACTTTGATCATTAGTAGGAGAAGAAATCATCTAAGAAAGCTTCAATAGCTAGTATTGCTGCTTCTTTTTAAGCATAAACCCCAGGGTTGTGAGTATGCTAATCATTGTTGTCCATAAAAGACTAAGATGCCATTGATGATCTAGAGAGTAAAGGTGTGTTATGTTGTCACTCTAATTAAATCTTTGCTAATGTTTTTTAACAAGAAGTCCTGAATGATGGGTTGGTATGAGCCAAATTTGGAGCAATTTGTGAACATCACTTCTATAAGTCACCTGACACAGGGACATGGGACACGAAGGACACGGGGATTCGAGTGTCCAACACGGGCACGGTGACCCCCGGAATTAGGACACGTTATATATATATATATATTTAAATATTATATATATTAAAAATATAGACATATAGATCCAAATTTTTACAAATATTCAATAGAAATCAAAATCAATGCACATTTAATATTAGTAATTACACATTTAAATCCTTCAAATCTTCTTCACCTGCACACCAAACACACTTTAGAACCCTCTCCACACTTAAAAATGATAAAAAGAAAGTGAAAATTTTGATTTAAAGCAATTCTGGGCATTTTTTTAGTGGAAAACGTGTCCTGTTTTCCGGACACGCACTGACAGTCCTCGGACACGCGTGTCCGAAAACAGGACACGCTGCAAAGACGTGTTGGACACGCTCTGTCAGCGTGTCCGTGTCCGACACGCGGACACGGGACACGCAGGCCCTTTTGGACGAATCCGGTTTCATAGCTTCTATCTTGTTTGATTATTTTGTCATTCTTTTAGATTGTTTACATGAAACTACCATAATCAACTTCATGTGTTCTTTAGAATAAATCTCTCAATTTCAACAGTTAATTCCATGTTTTTGTAAAGCTACAAAGAAGAGATGGCACGGCATGGGGGAGATGGATGTTCTGAGGGAAAATTCTCATGTCATAGACTCATAGTCACTGGCGTGTCTTGTTTGTCATTGCTATTATTATATAGCATCATAGCAATAAACTTTTTTGGAGATGAGATGCTTCAATCAATAGGTTTTGTTAGTTTAAGTTCACAAAAATGAAAAATATAATAGTTCAAGACTTTGAAATGCAAAATATTTCCATTAAAAAGTGTTTTTAGAAAAACTTTGAATCAAAGTTGGAACATAAGGCCATGCCAATATCGATCACTTGAAATATCAGGCTTTAAATGCTTTTTGTTATTTAAATCTAGGCTTTTAATGAGTATGTTAACTATCTGGCATGTTAACTATCTAATGGCAAACATTAGATTATTATTGGCTGGTTTAATATTTATGGTCAAGTAAGCATCTATAGGTTTGACATTAGTATGCCAATTTTAATTTGAATAATGGTTAATTGTGAATTAGGTTAATGTTTTTTAGATAAATATATTATACCTTGGCTTACATATTGGTAGGTGAAACACTTTGGTTTTGTTTAATTATTGACAAACATTTACTCTTATAGGAAGATAGTTACCGGCTTTTGTAATTACATGGGCAAGCACAACATGTATGGTCTAGTCTCTAGACAATTTTTGGAGTTTGGATATTGGTGTTAAAATTCCATAGACTTTACATTGTTAATAAGATGGTCCACTTTGATGATCTTGGCAGACGCTTTCAGCAAGAGATTTACGTGATCCAGTTATATCTCAAAAGATTGCTATGAAATTGTATGAGTTCCATCATTTAGACATTTCAGGATCTTCTCATCCACGGCTATGGGAACGCCTAAGGTTGTATTATGGGTCATAAATTGAATTTTACATTTGCAAGTTATTGTTTACATGCTTCAAATTAGTATTTCATTTAGAAACCTTGTACTAAAAGTGATATTATGTTTTAATCATGGTTACTTCTTTTCACAGGGATTGGCTAGAGAAGTCAAATGAATTGTGTAAACCAGAAACAATTCGGGAGTTCCAACTGGAGAGACTACAAGAAGAGATATCAAAACTAAGTAGTGCTATCTCAAAGCCTGAGGAGCGAGTTGGATTTTGTCATAATGATTTGCAGTATGGAAATCTCATGATTAATGAAAACGATGGCGATATTACTCTTATTGTAAGGCCAGTGTCATTTTGTGAGTTAATGATAAATCCAAATTATTATCTAGTAATTTCATGAATAAATCTTATGTTCATTGAACGTGGACTTTGATTGTGTTTGTTGTGAATGTTGCATTTTTTTAATATCATCCTTTTTGGTAACCCTCAATTTTGAGGAAAGCTAAAATATATATTTATGTTTATGTTGGTCTTAAAAACGTTTGGATATGAAAATTGATCTCTTCAGTTCAAGGTATAGGAAGGCATCAAGAGTTAACTTATGATATAAATTTTAGAATTTTTATTTTAGAAATGTGTGAAGCAATTGGCAACAAAATAAGGTTGTATAATGATACATATTGGGTCAACTTGGTATAACTCCTTTAGGAGGTCATGAATTGTTTTCACTAAAGGTAGATTATATCTACATGCCCCAAGAGCTACAACAAGAAAAGAGGAAAACGATAATTTTCCCATCTAAGTAGAAATTTGGAATTTACAATTAAGATGCATAAATAGAGGTCTAGAGCCAAGCATAGGTTCTTGCATGGTTCATTTTGTTATCATTTATCTTGTAAGCAAGGGTAGATTGATCAATACTAGTACGTGAGTTCCATGCTGTGCCCAACCCAACCATTATTATCATGACATTCCTCCCCCACAAAAGAAGTGCTTTAGTCTTTGTTGCAAGGCCTTTACTTAGATATTCTGGCGAGTTTGAGCCCTCACTACACTTTTGGGATTATGGCACAGTAGGATTGAAAGTTACCTCTCAAAATTGGGTTATAGCTTACAAAAGTGTATTATTGTAAAGTTTTCCGAAACCGTAGATGAAAGCCGTTTTTATGTTCTCATTTAAATAAATAGTTAGTTATTTTGCAGAATTTAAATTCTTCAGAGTGGTATTCACACATATAGCTGGAAAATGATTTTTTTTTTCCTGGGAAAAAAGCATAACTTTATATCATCTTTTGAGAACAAAATTACATTCAGTATATACACAGTCTGTGTATTTAAGTAAAAATATAAAAAACATATAGTATGAATATATGCTGAAAAATATATGCCGCTGTGGACTCCCACAAAAATAAAGTCTTCACAGAAATCTGTTCATATTCCAGCACAGTGAAAACTGTGTTGTCATGCCCAAAGTATATGCACTGTCAAAAACCTGCAGTATCAATTCGACCCAGAATCAAGTCCTGAATCATAAATGGCAGGTCATCACTGACAAAAATATAAGTACCTGTTCAAATGTATGCCACAATATAGTCTGATATCACAACATTCTGCTAGAAGTAAAGCAAAAATAAAATGTGAAGATCATATGTCAGCCCCCTCTATGAAAGGCCGATGAAAATATTCCTGTACGAGTCCATCTAGGGACTCCCTAATCTGCCACCTGCCCACCTCCATCTGAAAGCCCGCCTTCGAAGCCCTGTTCGCAAGCCGGTTATTCTCCCTCATGGTGTAAAGGAAAAAGGGATCCTATCGTTTAATCCTGCCGCCGGTAGTGCCTCGAGATTCCTTCATTGTCAGGTTCGAGAGTCCCGCCTGCAGGTACAAACCCTAGACCGCAAAGCCACTGCCACCAGTCGCCATCATCCCGTCGCCTTTGGACCTCAGCTGGAAAATGAATTGTGGAAGCATAATCACAATATACATATAATTTACTCCTTCAATCAATTTTTCATTAATAGATCAAAGCTTACAAGGAAACCTCCATGGCTTCCAAAACTAACAACTGTATGGTACACTCAAACTTAGCAAAATCTGCACAGTTACTGAGGAAATCTGCTCTTCAAAACCGAGAGAACAGCCCACTGGTTGCTGCGTATTGTGCAGGCCTTCCATATGATTGTGCGAACCTGTTCCGTACAACTATACGGATCTGTCCATATGACAGTACGGATTTATTGGTATGACGGTATGGATCTGTCCTATACGGACATGCACACTGTCCTTTGCTTGGTTGCTGAACTAGCTCCTCTCTGGTTCTCTAAATCTATAAATTTCTGAGTGTTTCCCCATCCCAGTTTTCTAGTATAACTGCTCAAGTTTAATGCCCACCCAGTCAACATAACTGCTGCATATGGATTTTCTCATAAACTGAACAGTACGGAAAACATGAATGAAACTTTACAAACTTTAGAGAACAGAATTTAACTCAGCACACACAAAATTTCAGAGTCAGATTTTTAGCCAATTTGCCCCAGGAAAAACAGACTTATCTTGTAAACTGTGCCACTGTTCTGCCTCAAAATCAGCGCCCCAGCATCTATTAAATCGTGCCAAACTCCTGTACAATATAGTATGGCCCTCGAATTCTGTGCCGTTTTCTGCCCGGGAATGCGTGCAGCAGTACGGCCCTCTTCAATGTTGATATCTTCCTCGAAAATCATGCCAGATTCTAGGAATGTATGCAGCAGAGATTCTCCTCGAACTGTGTGCCATGTAAGGTCCCAAATAATGGATTCTGCCTGCTGTTTGTATTTCCTTCCTTGGTTTCCGTAGATGTTGGTTTATTACGCTTATTAGTTCTTGGTGGTGTTATGATGTGACAGTATGTTTACTCTTGAACAATGAAGAGAATGAACAGTTGTTGGCTGTAGCAGCATGTAATAACATGCAGATTTGTAACTGTAATATACTGAAAGGCTGAGGCTTGAGTAAATGTCCAGCTAAAAGATAGATGCGCAAGGGCAGATCACCCCCCTCCTTGGTGTATGCAGTTCCTTTGGATATGAACATGACCTCCTTTATTGATGTAAATATATATTGACTTTAAACAATGTTGACACTACAGTGAATTGTAGATGGCTGTAATAGCTGATATAGATAATCAGAATTGTGCATAAAGTTGGATGACAGTGTGTTGCATATGAGAGACACCCAACTGATATAGGTAAGTGCCCAGCTTGCGAGACCCTATGTGCCCAGCTTATTAGATCACGTCCTTTTTGGAAAAGGCAGCCAATAGACAGTGACTGCGTCCCTCCTTCTATTTCAGCTTCCTTCTATGCATGAAAACGTGAACCTCCTTAAGGAATGTGACCTTCAAAGGGTAGACGCCCTTCTCTTGTATTTGATATGCCTTCTCAATCAATACCTGCTAAAATAAGGGTTTGTTTCCCATGAAACTAGAGGCTTCCCTGAACAGTGATTTGCCCTTCTTGATGGAGGAACAACTGCCAAATAATACACCCACGCTTTCAACTGGAATCCACGCAGCAGCTGAGAGGAAAGTTATGGCTCCAATAATTAATTAATACGCCCTTCCTATACCACAATGATGGCTCCAATGGGCACACCCTCTTGTACTTAGATTTCCAAGAGATGGAGGTGCACTTAGCAAGAAATCACTGCCAATACAAATCCCTATGTTGGTAATTCGCCCAGCTTTAAGGTAACTGGAACTCTGCTCAGAAACTCAATAAACCCTCTCACAATGAAGCCCAAATTGATCTATCTGGATGACCTATCCAAATAATTGGCTAGGGTGGATAGATTTCACCACCGAATCCAACTAGGTCAAGGCAATCTGCCCTAAACCCTAAGTAGCTCACCGAGCTCTCCAACCTGTGTCCAAAAAGATGAATAATAACAATGATACCTAGTGAATTCCTTTTTCCTTCTTTTATAACTCTTTTGATCTTTGAATGCCACATGCAACTTAACTTACGCATGCATGCAGCTTTAATGATGCATGTTGCATGCATTTTGAATTAGACCTCACATGTCACGCATGTCACAAGATACAACTTAAGTGGTCCTTTCTCTCACTAATGACTACATGTCCTTGCTAATATTGTGCTTTCATCCCTATGTGGCATTAATCATGAGTTGATTCCCTTGCTTGTCAAAAACAAGACATTATAGTCCTCCCTTGCCAAAGATTGCTTGTCCTCAAGCAATGCCAAGATAGCTCCATAATCAATCTGGCTGAACT
The DNA here is from genome assembly GCA_001517045.1 of Pseudotsuga menziesii. Classification (NCBI taxonomy): domain Eukaryota; kingdom Viridiplantae; phylum Streptophyta; class Pinopsida; order Pinales; family Pinaceae; genus Pseudotsuga; species Pseudotsuga menziesii. The sequence continues at coordinate 742,919 of LPNX010723098.1, read as the reverse complement.
GATTGATCCTAGGGTCCCAAATCATCCTAGAAGATTTGTAGCACTCTCTGCTCAAAGTATTGCCTTCCGAGGTACCATCACAATAGACCTTCTGAAAGTGACTTGTAAGTAGAGATATCAACCATGGTGTAAGCGCGATCTACTCCTCAGAGAATTGCTCTACTAAGATCTCGATCCCCTGTGCTTGAGAATAAATATTGGTCCTCTCACCTCCAACAACCTCTAAACTGCCAGTCATTGTAATTTCGGGATCCCAAGTCAATCTGAGAATTGCGGAATACCTACTGCATCTGCTGCTAACTTGCGTAGTACCAACACAAGGAGAATTTTGAAGATTCCCCAATGACCAAGCCAGTAAACAATGCATCCATACCTAGGAAACTAATCCACTGCGCCATATGGATAGGCTTCTGAAAATGATAGCTAATTCTCACTTCCATGTCAACTGCTATACTATTCTCTATTGCAATTCTTGTATCCTAGGCTAACCTCAAAAGGAAACCATCATGTGGCCACTGTGCCCTTCTGATCATCACCAACTGTCTGTCATGTCATGTCAACATCCACCTCTCTTGGAACTCCAAGCGGAAATACCTATAAGAGCCGATCCCCTCATTATGAATAGTAGGGTACATAGGCATCCAAGTTGTTAGCACTCAGAATGTACCCAGGTTGTAAAAGGTAAACTCCAAGGTAACAGCAGAACCACTTTAGGAAGAAACTGGTATTTTCTTCTAGAAAGGGATCTCTCAATAAAGATTTAACAGGACCAGATTTAACAAAACCAGATATAGAATAGCATTCAAAGATTTATGTATTTGGCTGAAACAATCACATAACCATTGGGCATGGAGTCATATACAATATAAAAATACCACAAAGACATATACATGATATTCATCAAAGGCAAGATAATCATATCATCACAGTCATTCAAATTGATTCATGTGGAATAGAAGAGATGAAGAAACAACCCATTAATACAGAGCATCAACAAGGATGAGTTCTATATCAACTTTAGCAGAAAAAATCATATAATATCTGAAATGATGACCAGAGCATGAACACATGAATTCCAATCATCTAACGCTATATTCCAGATACGAGGAAGAAACAAAATGGAGTGTTACACAAGGGAAATACAATCACATAAAGAAAGAAGCACAGACTGTAATATCAACGACACATGAATCTCTGACAAAACTCTCATGCATTCACTTTGTCATTCCAAAAACAGATATGTTCTCCAAAATTATTCACCACCCGATGGGTTCCAACTCCCATCTCTTAAAAAAGATGCATATTTATACATAAAATGATCGGTGCTCCAATAAGAAGATCAATAACAGAATGATCGGCTTAATTTAGAGTTTGTAACTGAATTCCTAACCCCTAGGAAGTTTGTTACAACTCCAATCCTAACAGATCATAAAGTACAAATCAACTTAATAACAAACTTTCGCCCATCAGCTCCACGTCTCTGCCTCATCAGCTCTTCAGTGCATGCCACCTGTTCCTAGGGATGAAGAATATACTTTGTCTTTCCAAACCGCTCCACAGCTTTCCACTGCTCCGAACTTGGGGTGTCACACTCCATCATTTCCCGAATAGCTACTTCGAGCTCCATATATGCTTCATAGGACTTTCTGGGCAATCTGCTCCTGATGATGTCGAACTTCTGCAGAATCTCGAAGTCTTCTGTGAGCGTATCCACAATGGTCTTCCTTGTCAGGCTTTTCTCCAAATCATTGAATTTGGAGTGGTCCATGCAGCACTGAACGAGCAGGTTATGATAATGTTCCTGTGAGAACATCCGCCCTTCTCCATCCCAGAAAGAAGGCAATCCGTCCTTGAACAGTTCTTTAAACTCCTGTTTAAAATTATTAACCTGCAGAAACAACCCTTCTGATTTATCTTGGACCGTTTTGATTAAGTGATGCTTATGGATGATTTTCTTTGCCCACATCACTATTGATACTCTGTCCTTTATGCCCAATTCCTGCAACTTTTGATATGACAGTGAATTTAGAAAATTTAGTGTGTTCTGAGCCGTAACAAGGGGTCTTTTCTCCATATGTTCGTTTACCAGTTTTAATCTCTGGTGGGCCAAATTTATCATTATATTCAAATCATCAATAAAATTTAAATAGTGCCGGAACTTGGTAATCTCTATACACAAGGTATCCCAAATGATATGTTTTGCCCCCTGAAGAGGGCCCTTCCCAATGCATTTTTCTTTTAGCTCATTGAATTTCTTCTGTAATAGATTCCTGTCCTGTAGTATTTGTTTTTTGCTTTCATTTATTTTGGCCAATTCAACTTTCATCTTTTCATTCTCTGCTTTCAAATCTTTGATTGCTTCTTCTTTCAAACTCACCTGGGACATCGGCACCAACAAATCATCAGTAGAGAAATCATCTAATGGCTTCTGGATATTTACAATAGACAGGTCCTCGCCGGTGGGAGTCTGGCTCATCAATTCTTCCATAATCTCCTTCTCTTCATTCTGATCTTTTTTCATCAAGGAGATTTGGGATAACAGTTCCTCCCTTTCGGCTTCCCGCTTCTCTTTTTCTTCCTGTAGCTCCCCAGCTCTTCCTTTATACTCCATCATTTCTTGATGGACTTTATCCTTCTCCTCTTGGAGAGCTAGCAACTCAGATGACTGAACATGTTCAGCACCTAGAATCTTCAGTTTCTTCTTCAGGACCTGGAGTGCATTATCCTTTTCCTCTAACAACCTCTTGACTGCCTGGGTACTGTCTGAACTAGCAATGTCTGTCTGCAGCTTCCTAATCTGAACAACATTTGCTTTATTTTCCACTTTCTCATGTTTCAACTGAATTTCCAATTTGTCTATCAAGACTTGCAATTTATTAATCCTCACCATGGCTTGTAGTAAGTCTGAGTAGATGATATCGCTGGTCTGTTTGTGGAGTTGAATTTTATCCGGAGTGCTGATTTTGTCTAACCGGATCTCCATTTCAGACATCTTCTTGTCGCTTACCATAGCCATTTTAAAAGTATTCCTCTCAGCATCTCTAGCAGAGACCAGAGAGGTTTTCGAACTGTACAAACTTCTCACCTTCGGGAGCAAATTTCTCGTTTCCTCCATAGACTGTTTCCTCTTCTCCATGTAGTTGGCTTTTAGGTCTTCCTTCGACTTAAACACGTGGCATAATTCCAAACTGTCTACATCACCCTCCGAATTTTTAAAAGAGAATTGACTTACTTACACTGCTTTCAGGGGAACTAGGGCACCTCTTTTGGAACCATCAGAAACCTCCTCATCTACAATTTCACCACTTTGAAGCAGCTTTGCCCTTTTATGGGGCCCTTCCTCGTCCACATCCATACTCTCAGTTTCAGACAAACTCCTCTTGACCACAATACCAGCACCTTCTGTTATTTGGGTCGCTGTGACAGGTGTAGTATGTGTCTCTTCATCAGAATTTGACCTATCAGTACACTGCAGCAAATTGGCCACTTCAGCTAGCCCCTCAATAGCCTGATGCTCAAATGGTTTATTCTTGTTTGCCTGTTTTCTCAATGAGATCACATGGTGGGGGTCGTAATTCACATTTACATCTTTTATGAAATCCAGATTCTCCAGCAACTTTTCTATAAATGCCAGGGCACCTTTACCTTTAAAAATGAAAGGGTCGACTTTAAATGGAAATTTAATGTTCGAAGATTTTTTGAAAGCACCAAAGTGCTCTTCCTCAGACAACAATCTCTGCCTCATGAACTCTAGTGCGAAAATCCTTGGGGTCAAGAAGGAGGGTAGCCTATAAGGCTGACCAGTAAAGCCATATATTCTTAACACTGTGTAACCTCTGTACAGGAACCAGTCCCCCACCCGATCTTCGGGTGACGAATGCATTAGGCATCTCATCTCGTCCAAGACACGGGGCAGGTCCTCATCAAATAACATTCTGTACATTTCGGACATGATCGAATTGGCAAATTCGAACATGTTGATTTGCTTGGGCAAATCAGAAGAGCATAGAGCACTTAAGAATTTCAATTCAGTAACATTAGAGCATAATAGCATGTTAAGCAAGTATGTTTGAAACCTAAAGAACTGGACCTTGGGAAATTCAGTCAACTGAAGGTGGATCGCTTCGGCAAGGTACTCATCTAAATTAAGTACGGGAACTGACTGGGACTCAGGGCTTAAAGAATTTATCCTTAACAAGAAACCAAGGATGACATCACCTATATGACAATCGTCATCTAGACCTAACACTTGACAGACCAAAGACATTACCAATTGCACTTCAGTCCTAAAAATGTGCAAGGGGTAAGGCAAGAAAAGACCTTCAAGGGACTGACCTTCCTTCAGGATACTTGACAAGAATTGACAGCGACTTTCACTTTCGCAATTTTTGAAAAACTCAGCAAGGACAGATTCATTTACAGACTCACGACTTACAGGGTAATTTTCGGGCAGACTAAGGTTTTCTCTGACGACCGAAGCATCAATTTTACACAGTATTTTGGACGCGGACCGACTCACAATAATCCTCTGAGAGGGAGAATAGTTCACCGCACACCACTCGACAAATTCTGGGAAGTGGAGGGTTTGCTCAAGGGAAAAATGGTACAAAAAAGACTTGCATACATTTAGAACGTCATTCCCCTGCGAGTAATGAGACCACAACTTCTCTTTACTGCTGGACACGCTCCCTGTGGATAGGAAGGGGTCGCACACGCCCCTGTGTCTGTCTACTAAAAATTCCTCTCTGTCATCCGTGACCTGACCAGACACACGAATCTCTCTCCCTTGGTCCATTGCTTAATTTACAATGGTAATTGGACGAAAGAGTTACAGGGTTTAAGTCCTACCTGGCTTACTGTGGAGGCGTGTGTTCGGAACGTGCCTGGAACTGACAAATGGAAGCTCCCAAATAGCCAGGTCCTTTTCGCCGGGTCCCGAGCAAATAAAATAATCATTGGAGAGGTCAACCCTGCCTTTATAGGACCACACAATTCGCCACGTAGACAACATTTATTTTCCGCAACCACCACTTATTCTTAACTGCCGTGCACTTCTATTTCCCGGCTTCATTTAAGACCCTAGATCTGATTTCTCTTTAATTTCTGGCCTTTGGATCGCGCGCCACGTAACCTCGTTCCGCCAGGCGTCTTGGAGATAATCAACGCGCCAGTCTCCATCCCGGAATGATCTCCCACCGTCGATGAAATCGCCTTTTATCATGAGCCGTTGGATCGGGTGACACGTACCGAATTCCGCTGGGCTCCGTCGCTTTAACCGTCGTGCAGCTTTGATCCCTGGAATTATTCTCAGCCATTGATGTGATACGCCTTTAACTTTCCACCGTCGGATCATACGCCACGTACCAAATTCCGCTGGGCGCTTCGGAATTATCCACCGCGCTAGTTCACTCTCCAGAAATCATAATAGCCGTAGATTTGATTCACTTTGATTTTCAACCGTTAGATCGATCACCGGGTAACTCATTCCGCTGGGCGCTTTAGGTTTATCGGTTGTGCAGGTTCTGGTCCCGGAATCGATCTCAACCGTGGATGTGATCCGACTTCACCTCTCCGCCATTGGATTGAGTAGCATGTACCCGATTCCGCCGGATTGTGTCATTTTAACCAAGACACAACTTCACGAAGCGAATTGGATATAGACCGTGGATCTGCCCGGAACAACTCGATGACCGCTGATCTGTGCGCCCAATAAACGCCCGGTCAAACCTTCATCTTCCTTGCATCTCTGAGGAGCAGAGAGAATATCAACCATTGATTTTATCCCTCCTCCCATCGCGGCTTATGATCTTCGGTGACTTAATCGCTTTTTTGCCTATAGCCCCATCTTTACTATATATCTTTTAACCAAAGTATCCAAACAACAATTATTTTTCTTCTCCACCATGGTCTTTCACCCCCTTGATAAATAATGGTGTTAACACAAGTGAAGTCAACAAATTTGTTGTTATACTTGGTCTCAAATATCGATAAAGGAATTTTGCACCGATTATTGGTAACGACTCTAGGCTGCTCATGAACTCTAATCATCTCCTCAAGAGATAACTCTATCATTCGTGGTGCCTTATACTTTGAGGAAATCATCAGAACATGCCTGAATTCTGATAACCAGTGAATCTCTCCCCATATAAACTTTGCGTCTTGTACCCTCAATAAACTTGTGATGCCATCTAACAACATGATCCCCCATGGCTGCCCAGAAATGGTTGAAAGTCGCATCAATGCTGCTAAATGAGTAGGTCTCGACTTGCCTTGCTGACCAGACTTAATATTCAACAAGTATCTCCATGCGAACCTACCTCGATCCTACCTGTAAAAGGTATAGTACCTCAGGTCCTCCACCAGCCTATATGATGTGAAGCACCCTCTACCCAAGGTGCTGGTTTTCTTGGTGCTAACACAAAAGTTCATCAGAATGCTCCTAATGAGCCAAGCAGTCATAAGCTGTAGAAACTCCTCAGAAGACTGCTTTGTCATGCCTCCAAAACTAAGCATCCCTCGAATAAGATCTTGAAAGTTGAGGCTGGCCCTCTCCTCCATGGCATCTCCACTGTCACTCTCAATCTTGCATACCACGGAAGAAAGCCTGTACTACCATAAAGAGGACATCTCACCCTCTCTTCCATGGTCACCATTGTTAAACTAGTAGCAACAAGGAAGGTCTTCCTACATGCATGTGTTCTTGCATGCAGAAGACTTAAATTAGGAAACCAGTTGTATTTAATTTACTTTTCCTAAGTTTACTTTGGAAAATAAATTGAAGTGATCTAAATTAACTTTAGTGAACCACTAGTTAAAGTGAAAGTGAAATTAGGGTTTTTGCTTTACCACTAGTTAAAGTGAAAGTGAAATTAGGGTTTTCGCTTTACCTAAAGTTATAAAAGAGAGATCAATTGGTGGAGAGAACACACACACTTGTATTTCGACAAAGACAGGATACAGACAAGAAGAGAAAGTCAGACAGAGGATTTAGCTGAGAAGACGGAGGAGCGAGCAGCAGGATCATCGAGCTTCGTACAGCTTGACTGTACACTCACACAGGAGGGTGTTGAGGTTTAGCTGGGATTTGCCCAGTGATTTTGTTGGGTACTGCATTCGCCAGGTTTGGGTGAATTTGCAGTGATTGTAAAAGTTCCATATTTTCTCATAATAAAATCTATATCTGATTGCTGCACCGGTTTTCCCATCTTGGGTTTTTCCGGGCGTTTCCATACCTAAAATAATAGTGTCAATGTTGTGATGTGATGTTGTGAGTTATTTCTCAGTTTTATATTCCGTTGCATACTGTAAAAGATTTTCATGTGTGGTTATCAGTTGATATTTTGCGTGCACTGTTTAGCCCTAGTTGAATATTAAAGGAAAATTTACAATCATAACATAACATGTCGCTCATTGCCAAAGCTTTGTTGATCGTTACTATAACCTGAAGCAATCCAACGCTCGGATGAATGTCCGGATCTCACCACCAAACCCAACTCCTATGGGTTGTTGTCGTGCCTTGCTGATAATCATCGAAGTCTCAATGAACCAAACCCTAGAGCTGCAATCCTCTGGTGGAAGCCAAGAACCAAGAGTCGACTCTAAGCCTACCAATCTATTTACCTTCTGCCAAACTGCCTTGTGAGATCTGCTAGCCCACTCATTGTTTATGTGCTCCTGAAGATAATTGTTCGAAAATGCAAGGGTATGCTCGTGAACTCTGTTAGGTGGTCTCCCAGGAGGAAACACTCCGAAACTCCACAAGACCTCTCCATGTGCCACTATGTACCTCGGTGTACTGCTGCATACTCCTGTATCCTCCTATGCCATCAGGTATTTGTATGGGCTATTGTTACTGGATGAACCAACAGGGTTAGTCACCGACCAACATATGAGGGAGAGAGTGACCCTTGTCACCTTAGCCACTCTTCTTAAACTGCTTTGGAAGTCGAAACCCCTTAAGGGAGAGCCCTAATTCGGATCTGTAAAGACACTAAACACCAAATGCTATCTTCTTTGAAGAAAGTTAGTGACCAGTGACTTGGTGGAGTCAATTCAAGGGGTGAAGGAAATGTACTAGACATATGATCATGTATCATATAAATGCAATTAGTATATCAACTTCAGGAATGCATTCATCCAATGATAAGCAAACAGGCAGACTTCAGTTTTAGATCATGCATAAGCTTGGAATGTCTTTCACTTTATTAGCCAATCGCTTCCCCAATATGTAATAACAAGTATGGTATGTCATATAACAAGTACAATCATCTTCATGCAACAACACTTGTACAACAACGTTTGTAGAGATACACGAGTATATCATTCCAAAGTCCAGCAGCATGAATTATACGATATATCAGTTATTAAGGTAGTAGTAATCATCCATCGTTTAAGCTTATATTCATGTACTAATTCAAAACCTTGTATATGCAGCAATGTACATAACCAAATAGTTAGCATGCCATTGCATTAAGTTTGAAACAAAGTTTCATGTGTTCATCATCAACAATATCACAATGTTTGCAGAGTTTAAACAACAATCATATTACAAACAAAGTGTGCTTATACTACATGTGAATAATGCTATTAACAGTCCAATTTACACCAACATTCACTAACCAATGTTTGTTAGCTTGTGTGCAAGGTTAGAGGGATGATTCAAAGGAAAGGTACAACAATCCTAGTATAGGGAGGGCTTCCACTGTAAGGGAGGCCCTTACGCTTAGTAAAAGCTTGGACTAGGCCGTAGATAGATGAACCAAGGTCTATAACAAACCTAGAGGAGGGACCGAGGGTAGACAAGGGGATAAGGAGCAAACCGTGTGGTGGGAAAAGGGTGTCCGAGGTGGAGGATAGTGGAGTCGAGGGTGCTAAAGGGGAGAGAGGTGAGGACCGTGAGGTACAAAGAGCAGAGCGAAGGTCTTGGGAAGGATAAAGAGGAGGGTTGAGGGTGGAAAAAGGGATAGTGAGGGGAAGGCGAGGGTTTAGGGAAGCTTGGAAGTGAAGGTGAGGGAGGAAAGAAGAAGGTAAAGGAAGAGGAAAGGAATAAAGCGAGGGTTTAGGGAGGAGAAAGACAGGTCGCTAGGGCAGAAAGAGGGCTACCCTAGGGTCTTATGCAACCCCAAACAGTCCTAAACTAACCTAAAACTAACCCTAAAACTATGTTTTGGAAAAGAGAAAGGTTTGGGACTAGGAGAAAAGAATTCTAGCAAAACCCTAACCTAACCTATGGTTTCTAAGTAGTGATTAACCTACCTCTAGAGAAGATTAGACTAGGTTTACGACTAGCGCTAAAGTCCTAAGGTTCTGACCCTAGAAGGACGCCCTTCTACACCAAGGTGACTAAGAATTGACGAAGGATCAAGCCAAGACAAATGCAACCCTAAAAGGATACCATTCCATCAATAAGCATAATCATTCATCAATCACTAACAAAGAGAAATCAAGATAAATCATGGATACCTCCTTATGCATGTGTTTAACCAACAAATCATAGCATCACCTTTGCAAGAGTGTTGAACCAAGGAAAACTTCAAGAATTCATCATCAAACCTAGAAAAAGTCTCCATCAAGAGGAGGCGCCTCACTTCAAAGAGCCTCAGTAGGGTAGAATAAATGCATAGTGTTTTATCCCAATTGTCTTATGTTAAAATGAAGTGAGGAGAGGCTTAAAAATAGCCTATCACACTCACTTTATAAAAATATCCAAGCCGACATGCCTTTAAAATGTCAATTTGAAATTATAAAATGTCAACTTAAAATTATAACATAAAATAATATAAAAATGACCTAAAGTAGGCTTAAGGTAGGCTACCTGGGGTATTTTTCCCATAGGTGCCAAAAACTGCAAAAATGAGCGAATCACTCCGGACCAAAGGTTGGGGTGATCTGGAGGGAGGGCGTTATACCCCATCCAACCTTGAGAGTGCTGTAAAATCCCTCAATGCCCTCCTCAAAGCAGCAAGAAGGTTGGCATGGAGGATAGCGTCCTCTGAGGAAGGAAACCAAGGAGAGAAGATACCAGTATGCAGAAGGACCACGAGGGTGTCCTAAGTGGTTGAAGTTGCCACTAGAGCAAGCAAACAAGGTGTGGGGTCACGTGACCAAGTGATCAACCCCTAGGAGCCTCAGACACCAACCTTGAGGTTAAAAACCCCAACAAGGGGCAACCAACAGTGCCATCAAGCCATAGCACTCCTAAAGGAAGGACCAAAGAGCTCGGCCATGACCATCACTGCTCAAGAACACCCCTCTTGGTCGAAAAATGGCTCTGTCTCCCTGGGGCACATTTGAAGGTGCGCTAGGTACAGGTGCAATGTAACATGCTACTGTAGCCAATACCCCATTGATGTCATTTGAGCTTGTAACCCACTGTGTCTCCATATCCACCATATATTTGTCCACCCAATCTTTGTATGCATATACTTCCCTATTGGCTGGTCCACAGGGAACGTGCTCAACTACCTCCTCCATGGATAAACCTCTCTCCAACAAAGGCGACTCGTAATCTCGTGACTGATTTAAACCCTTTGCTAGATCTCTCCTTAGTCACCTGCAACTTTGAGTGATCCTCGAGCAGAATCATCACTAAAGGCTCTCCCCTCAAACCGTGAGTGCCACTCATGCCCTCATGTGTTACAGCTGTCCTGTATCCTGTGTATGATGCGGTATCCTCTTGTGCACTCACTCTATAGGTGTCATCTGAACTGGGATCCCACACATCTGTACTATACCAATCTCGTAAAATAAGGGATGTGTCCATGTCATTATCGACTTGTCTTAGAGTATGTCTCCTGTCAACACATTTGCAACTATAACCAGAGCCCTTAATGGGGCCTCCACGAGAAGTGAATTGTAACCTCCATACTGCTCGACATGTATAGAGTCAACCATTTACAAGTCATGTATGTCCTCTCGTACCTGTGAATCTAAGTGAGCATCCTCTGTCACATCACCAATACTACTGTCCTCATGTATCTCGCCTGTCATAAATGTATGGACTCATGTCGTAGATGACGAAGAGTGTACCAACTTCATCTCACCACACGACTTGTCCCCAATATGACTATCAAATGTGTTGGTGTCGCTTGACTCATAGGATAGCTCTAATGCCATCTCCTCATGCACCTCCTCATCATGTACTGTCTACTCCATATTAAGACCACCATCAACTTGTACTTCATGCTCATCTTTCTCCACCTCCCCAGCTATGCTTTAAAGGAGATCCTCATCCAAATCCTTGGCCATCCTACCAAACTTGATGGTGTAATTGTCTTGAAAGGACAATGCTGCACATACCTCATCACCCAAGGCTAGGTATTCTTGATATTGAGGCAAATGTTGAAGTGTTGCTAACCTTTGCAAATTTTTAGTCAAGATCTTTTTCAATGTCTTTATGTTCTCATAGGTTGGCAAGAAACCTGTGCTTTGGCATACACTTCACCAAAATCACTGACATTCATCAACATGTACTTCCATGCATTGACATGCACTACCATGCATCTACATGCACTGACATGCACTACCATGCATCAACATGCATTGACATGCTGTTATCTCCTATATGGTGCCTTGAACTGTGTGCCCTCAGTTTTCTTCTCTCTCTTGTGCTTTCTCAGCTTTCCTCTTCTTTTCTCAAGAAGGTTGATTCTCTCCCAAAATTCACGATGAGAGCAAATGAAGAATGACAATGCCTTTTAACATTTCCCTTGTCTTTTGGTTTGCCTCAAGAGGGTAGGTGAGAGGTCTCAAGATCAAGGGCCCTAATTTAATCTTGAGATGAAAAAAAGAATGGGTGAGATTAATTCCCTTTTTCTCTCCATAAATAATTAGTCTCTCAATTACAACTTAAATTTATTAAAAAGTCACTTTAATCTCTAAAGTGAATTAATTGCTCATCTCAAGCAATTAATACAAGGGTCATGTCACTTTCCCCCCTCTTAGTGGCTTATGCAAAAATCACTAGGGGAACACTTACCTAAGTACAAAAATCAACAAAATCTTCTCGACTAAACTGTCTTTGAGTGAAATAATGAATGTGTCTTAACCATCTACCTTGACTTACATTTATACTTTAGCTGAAACCCAAATCTCTTCCTGAGATGTACAGTTGAGATTAGTAGATTTGACATTAAACGTGTGTGGAAGTTCTTGTCCGAGCTACAAACATCAACAATCCCTCTTAGTGAGGAAGGAATTCCGCACCAATCCAAGTTTGTCTCTGAATGCATTAGTCTTCCCTTTTGCTAAGTGCTTGGTTAGAATATCAACAACTTGTTGATTTGTGGGTACATATTGGAGATTTATTGCTCCTTTATGACTATTGTCTTGAATGAAGCGCTATTTGATCTCAATGTGCTTGGATCTATCATGAAAAATTGTAATCGTAGAGAGTTTCATACAACTCTGATTATCACAGTGAATCACTGTGGGATCCAACTCTTGGTCAAATAAACCTGTAAGCAACTTGCGAAGCTAGATGGCCACACAACTAGCTATACTCACTGCCATTTAATTTGCTTTTGCTGAGCTAAGTGCCATGGAAGTCTGCTTTCGACTGAACCAGAATATCATTGCTAATCCCATTCTGAAGCAACTCCTTAACGTGCTTTTCTGATCTGATGCATTGCCTGCTTAATCTTAGTCTATATACCCTTGCAACTTCACTTCATCACCTCTAAGATATTTCAACCCATAGTCCACTGTGCCCCCCAAGTATCTGAGCACACGGTTTGTTGCTACCTGTTATCTCTCGAGTTGCACTCAATCAGACTTTCAAGAGCGCTGACAAAGATGAACAAAGTACTTATTCAAATTCAGAGTTCAGAGGTCCATCAGGCCTTCTTGGCCCTTTTGTTCATACCCCCTTGAGGAAATTGTAATAAATGTGCTAGCATGAGAGATGTATGTAAAAGACTCTGTTTCCTAGGAATTAAACATCAATCCGACTAGCTCATAGTGTTTTTTCCCTTGTTAATTATTGGTTATTGAACAAACGACTAATAATTTTCGAGTTTTTCACTCATACCTCCAAAGGTGAGGTAGTCGTCTTGGTGGTTAGGCCTTAGGAGGTTATTAGAGTCTAAGTGTCAATGTATATGAGCATGCTAGGCATCAATATTGAGTCAAATGGACATGTGCTACGTCCCCCTAAGTTTTTTTTTTATTCCGAGAAAAATATTTTCTCCTGCGTTTTTAGGCCCTTTTTAATGGTTTAATTAAAAATCTTGTAAAGGGCATAAAAACTTGATTCAAAGGTGGAATTTGGAGTGGGAATGCTCGTTTTCATACTTGGAGCATAGTATTTACCTCGAGACCCATTTTTCACATGCTTTGGGTGATTAAAAAGTTGCATAAAGCCATTTTTCGCTAACAGAGCATCAAAGTGTCAGTTTAATGCTAATGGCGTGACAAATTGACATAAGTCAAAGTTGGAAAAGTCAACGTGGGCATGCCAAAACAAGTTGGGGTGAGTTGGCATTTTTGTCCCCCATGTAGGTGACCTCATCATTTAGCTTATGTGTTACCTTTGAGTGAGTCTTTGGAAGTTAGCAATATACCCAATTTTGAGGATTATGTCCTCCCTTATTGCTTTGCGACTTTGTTGAAATGGCACGTGACCATTGGTTTGGTGGATGGACACATTGGAAACGCCGATAAGATTGGAAGTTGAGCCTCATTCCATGATTAAGGCGACTTGTTGGTGTTGATTTTGAGAGGTGGTGACTTCATATGAGTTGAAGGATGCGCCCCTCCTCCATGTTGATATCTTGGCTTGTGTGTCACCCATACGTTTGGAGTGTTGGTGGGTTTGGTGAGGGGCTCATCTCCTTTTGAGATGTGGGGACCTTTCCTTGGATTCATCCCAATCTAAATCCTCAATCAACTCCACAACGCCCACTTCATCTCTAAGTGATGAATGCACCCCCCCTCCTGGGATTTCTATATAATGAAGGCAGATCGCCATTGTAAGGGAGAAGGATTGAAGCTCTGCCATTTTTCTATTGTAATCGTGTTTATCTTTTAATGAATAAGAGCCTTGGAGGCTACATGGGTGTATCATCTTGGTTGTGTGGATGTTATTTGTCTTAGTGATTAACTGAGGTAACTGTAGCCTAGTTAAAAGTTTTCATTTTTTGCTTGTCTATTCACTGTGTTAAGACTGATTGTTTCTAATCCATAGGAATGAAGAGTTGAATGAATACTTTCTAGCTCTTTCATTTATGTGTTTATGCTTGAAGACTAATGGATTTTTCATGTTGAGTTTGTTTACTTGCATGATCTCCTAATCTTGAGTGTAAGCCTTACAGATTTGACAAGCTTCTTTGTGGCAAGTTTATGCTAAGGTTTCTAGTGCTTCATTCTGGAAAGAAGGAGATTCTAGTTTGACTTCTTCTTCATCCTTGATATCTAAAAGGAAAGACAAAGTCCCTCTTTGATGCACTCATAATAGTTTCCTGGTTCAAGATTCGAGAACTCTTGGTTACTTCACATTCTCTCAAACCCTTCTTTCTACGTCTTGTTACCATCACTTGTGAATGTAGATCTAGTTTTGCTAAAAAGAACTAATCATCTCTTAGATCTCATTTTCAAGTTGAAGAGTTTAGATCTCAAGCTTGTTCAAGTTTTCATCTGCAGAACGTAGATCTAGCTTCAGAAAATCTCATTTTTTGCAATCATCTTAAAGGTAGATCTTAAGTTTGCATGAAAAGAGTAGTTCCTTTAAGATCTTTGAAGTTTCAATCAAGCATCTAGTGCATCATATTGGCTACCCAAAAGCAAGCCAAGATCCCAAGGAAAGCTTGATTTCCTTGGTTATTTTTCTCAACACTTAACTTAGATGTTTTAAGAATATTTTTGAAGGTTGTTCAAGTACACTGTTAAAGTGTCTTTGAGTGTCTTTTGCATTTGATAGCCTGTTGATTTTTGCAGGTTTAACAAAAAAGAGAAGGAGGTGTTGGCAAAAATCTTTACAAAAATCTTTTTTCAATCAAATTTTTAAGCTTTTGGATCCAAATTATAAGGACCAAAGAGCACTTCTCCTAGATTGTAAAATTTTAATAAACATTTCAGTAGGCTCCCAAGAGCCCAAGAACCCTAGGGGGATCTGCGTCGGTGTCCTTTTATCATGTTTTTGATTTTTTTTAGTTTAGTTGTTTATTTTGTTTTATTTCTTCAAAGGAAACAAAATACTTACCCCACGCTCTCCCTAGTATCCCGAAAGGGAGAAAGAGATTTGTGGTAGGACTAATTAGAAAACTTTTTCCTTTGTCTTTTCTTTAGGATTTAAAATTAACCCGACTGTGCTCTCCCAAGTATCCTGGAAGGGGGAAAGAGACTTGCAGCCGTGAGTAGTTAGTTAATAAACATCACATTCAAGTTTATAATAAAAATTGACGAAGACTCCTTCCCCGTATGCTCTGCATCGCTACAGCTTGTATGATCCACTGGTTGTACCAGAAAGGGATACAAGTGACTAAAGTAATAGGAAAATCCACATAATCTTGTTTCTTGAGAAATCAGGAGGTCACAAAGGGTGAATACAACAACGTTAGGGGGCTATTCCATGTAGGTTATGCCTCGCCATGTTGGACACTTGGTAAAGGCGCTTTAGAACTCATTTCAAGAGAGCTTTCCTTATTGGGTCAAACCCAAAATTAACCCACTCCCTTAATCACTCATTTAATAAATCTAAAATTGACCAACCAAGACATTGCAATACTTTCATCGAGACTACACTAGCAACCCTCATACATAAGCATTCTCTTCATTGGCACTGGTATACTTCATTTTCTTTTGCATAAATCAGTTTTGCAAAGTGCCTTGAATGGTTTGTATATCTTCTAAAGTTGCTAAGAGTAATTTATTTGCAGTGATTGGTCGGTAACATTTTAATTCATTTCATCTTAACTCTTAGAATAGTTGTTTTTTTTACAACCATAGATTATTTTGATAGGGACCACCCCCCTTGGCTTTGCTAGGAGTTGGCCTAAGCGAAGGAGTTAAGTATCAGGTGACAACACTTGGCTTGAGCTTGCCCCCAAGGTCGCACCCAGTGGCTTGAATATTTTTGCCACGTGACCTAAGGTGCGATTTAGGTGACAACTCTACCCATTGCTCCTACCTTGCATCCACCATGAACTGGCTCAAGGTGTTCACTGCAAAACATATATTTAACCTCGTGTTGATGAGTTACATGAAGGAACCTATCAGATGCATGTAAGATGTGGGATCCACCATATCTGAATTTGAAGTTGTTACCTTATTCAAATTATTGATCATAGGTGTGGCCCTGGGTTTGCAGTCGTCTATCTAAAATCTCTTCAGGATATCAATTGCATACTTACCTTGCCCAAGGAAAATCCACCTAGTCTTTGCCAAACCTCCAACCCTAAGAAGTAATGCATCATGCCATTGTCCTTCATCTTGAACTTTGTTGGTATATTTGCCTTGCACCTTGCAATGAGCTTCTTTGAGCTTGTAAGAAACTTGTCGTCTACATATAGTACCAAAATGAGTAGATTAGCCTCAACAAATATGAGATATAAGTTGGGATCTGCTTCACTTTCGGTGAAACCCATGCTCTGCACGTATCCATCGATCTTGGAATACCATGCTTTTGATGCCTACTTGAGTCCATCAAAGCCTATTTCAGCCTGCTCCTTCCCATTGATCTCAACAAAGCCTTGAGGTTGCTCTATGTACACTTCTTCCTCAATTATCCCATTGAGGAAGGTTGTCTTCACATCCGTTTGATGTATCCTCCATCCCATAATGGAGACTAAAGACATCATTGCTCTAATGGAAGTGTACTTAATGACTGGGGCAAAAGTCTCCTCATATTCAAGTCCCTCTTTCTGGGAGAACTCTCTTGCCACAAACCTCGCTTTATACTTCTCTGTGCTGCCATCTGCCGCATGATTGATATTATAGAGTGATCTGGAAGTCACTATTGATTTCCCCTCCGGTCTAGTCACAATGTCCCAAACATCATTTTTCATGATGGAGGTGTACTCCACCATGGCATCCCTCCAAACTTGTTGGTCTATTGCCTCCTAAAAACTAGAAGGCTCAGAATCTATGATGTTACTCATCAACGCCATGTCGTTTGGAAACTTCTTCAAAGCTCTGCTCTCCCTGAATGAATTCCTAGGAGCCTCAACATTCTCCTAAGCATCCCTCAATGCTGCGTGAACCATCGAGTTCTCCTGATAGAACTAGTAGCTGCTAGTACTGGAATAGGTTCACAAAACTTCCTGGATTCCAATTCTTCATCAAACTTTGCATCCTTGTTTACAATTGTCTTTCTCTCCCTTGGAATATAGATGTTGTAGGATTTTGAAGTCTCACTGTAACAAAAAACAAACCCTTCTTGTTGGAGGACTCCAACTTGCTCCTCTTTCACATGGAGGTAAATTGGACAACCAAAGATGCAGAAATTACTCACCTCTGGCTTCACACTAGTGAATGCCTCCTATGGTGTCTTGTCCCCCAAAATCGTGTGAGGACACCTGTATTGGATGTAGACTGTTGCATTGCATGCTTCTATACATAGTAGCATTGCCAAATCTTGGTCATGTATCATGGCCTTAGAAGTCCCTATGATGGATTGATTCTGCTCTGCAACCATGTTTTGTTGTGGGCTGTATGAAACAATGAACTTCCTCTTGATTCCTACATCCTTGCAGAAATCCTCTAAATCATTGGAGGTATACTCATCCCCATTGTCCAATATCAAAACTTTGATCTTCTTCCCTAATGGATTATGGCTCCGTAATTGCATGGAATCTGGATCTGTCGGATCCCATGATTGAAGTTAGCTTTAAATAAACTTAATTAGTCTAGCTAGCTGTTCTGGTGGTTAAAGTAGAATAAGAAATTTAGGGGCTGATTGACTGGTATTAATAAATGTTGTAACAACTTCGAACTGGAGGCGGGTATTTTAGGTGGGATCGAAGAACTAGAGTGGAGGTTTTTCTTCCAATTTTTTATTTATTTATTTTTATTTTTCTGTATTCAGAGGTTTGAGGTTAGATGTGGGATGAACTAGTGAACCGTGGAAGAACCTATGCATTTGTGTTTATTATTTTTTATGGAATAAATTGACAGTAGAGCAGCTAGTTTCGTGTTAGGCTTGTGAATTCTAAAGATTGGGTGTATGGGTTTATTTTTGTAGAGTTCATGATGCTATTTGTGAATGTGTGTAGGTAATATTCGAGTGGAAGAAAAACAGTTCCGTGTATCTGTGACACTCGCCTAGTTTTGATCCTATAACATCCTGATGCATCTGCATCATCTAGTATCAGAGCACCTCGAAAATGTCCCAAAGGGGAATCCGTTTGAACTAGGGAAGGAGTGGCAGAAGGAATTTGCTAATCACTACTTTGGATGCTTGCAAATTTTTGCAAAGAATGATGAATACGCTGTAGTATTGAAGCTTTATGATAGATTTGGATGATCTATCCTTTGAATTGACTAGGACCGATAGATTTTGCCATCGAACCCAATAATGGTCAGGGTAATTTGCCCTAACCTTGAAGAAGCTCAGAGAGCTCTCAAATCAATTCTCAAAAGTGAATAATAGTAATGCATCACATTCTGGTACAAATGATCGAGTGAAGTCTGGTAGTGCTAGAACAAGGCATGAGTTCATCGCCTTTTTCATCCTCTTAAAAGTCGTCTGTCCAACTTAATGCCCCTTTCTTCGTGAGATCTTTAGGGGTGATGTCAATTGTGAAAATGCCTTAACATATTGCCTGTAGTAAGTACAGAGACCTAAGAAACTCTTTAAATCTGTTATATTGTGAGCTGTAGGCCACTCCAATATGGCTCTAATCTTATCCAGATGGACCTGTACTCCATTCGCCCCTATCACATGCCCCAAATATAACATCTCCTGCATCCCAAATTCACACCTGGACATTTTTTCATATAGTGACTATTCTCCCAAAATTCCCAACACCTCATCTAAGTGCTATAGATTTTCTTCCCATGTTTTGTTGTAGATCAATATGTCATCAAAGAATATTAGAAGAAACTTACGCAACTGCTTATGTAAGATATAATTCATGCAATTCGAAGGTGGTTGGTGCATTTGTGAGTCCAAAAGGAATTATCATGAATTCATAGTGTCCATAACGACAATGGAATGCTGTCTTTGGAATGTCTTGTTCCCTCACCCGAATCTGATGATACCTTGATTGAAGGTAAGTTTTTGAGAAATATTTTGCACCTTGTAGTTTATCCATCAACTCATCTGTCCTCGAAATTGGGCACCTGTTCCTATTAGTTTTCGTGTTTAAAGCCCTGCAGTCTACACACATGCGTAAGGTGTAAATTTTCCTAGAGGTCTCCACTCGCTCTGGGAAGTCTGGATCTCAACTCGGCCACAAATTTCACCAATCCTAGATAAATAACTAAAAATGTAAATCACTCACATATAACATATTCTTCTATTATGATCAGAATAAGCAACACATGAAACCCTTCACAACTTCTAAATGATAATGCAATCACACAATTTGACTTAGATATTTTTATCCTCGAAACCCCAATGGGGAAAACCAACTTTTTGTGGGGATTTCTTCTTTGCCGATCCTCGAGCAAATAATGTAGAAGTACAATTAGAGTTAGAGAATTAGAAAGGTGAACTTGATGGGACAAACCTTATTCCTCTGCAAGCAGTTGTAACTGCTGCACTTGGGAAATGTGCCCCCAACAGTACACCCTCACGTTGAAAATCTGAACTCTGCCTCTACCAAACAGTGGATGTTGTACTCTCTGTCTAACCTCTGAAGGGATGCTCCTTCTGCCCTTCTGCACTCTCTGGAAGATGAACTACATCCTCAATCAATGAAAACCTCCCCCAACTGTACAATTGCATACTCTCTCCTCAGAGGGATGTCTCAGCTGATTTGCTATCAATCTGACTCTGACTGATCCCTAAAGACCTCTCCTTAGTCTTTGATGAAGGCCCTCAACTCTCTGGTCCCTCTCAGCGTCCCACACGTGTGCAACAACTCCCACACGTGTGACATGTAGCTGCTCACGTCGTAGTTGTTGTTGCTCACATCTCTGCTGTTGTTGCTCTCCAGTCTTTGAATAAAACTCTGTAAGATAACTCTTATCGCTCAGATGAAAAGACTCCTCAGTTTCTGAAGAGCTGTCCTCTCACTGCTCACAGAAATGCGTCCTAGCTATCTCAGATGGTTCACCCGCCTAGGTCATCTGACTCTCTCAGCTACTCTGATCTACTGATACTCACAAAAGATCAATGATTTTTGCACCCTCAATTTTCTTTTTATAAGTCATCGAGAAATTAGGTCACTAAATGCTAATTAGGGTTCCAAAACCCTAATTTCACTTTTGTTCCGAAATCATACTGCTGTATTAAAAAATGCATGCATGCACTTTTGCATGTAAATGGCAAAAGTGACTTAACGCACTGCACGTCTCTGATGATGGATCCATAACACTTGGTAGAGTGTATCTCACACTCTACCCTCCTACCTATACTAATATAATTGCCTCCATGCTAGGTAGTTCACATGGAGGACATCCCGAGTTACCCCAAAACTCAATGCAAGGTCCCATCCTTCTTTTTTACCAGTACTATAGAAGATGCAAATGGATTGGAACTGGGCCTTATGTAACACAACTTGAGTAATTCTTCAATAGTTTTTTCTATTTCATCCTTGAATTTCTTGGGGTGCAGGTAGGAGGTAGTGATGAATGCCTGTGTCCCCTCCTCCAACTTGATAATGTGCTCAAATCCACAATTGGGAGGCCTACCTGAAGGAAGATCTCTGAATTCCTTCTCATGCAAGATCTCTCCTTAGTCACTTGCAACTATGAGTGCTCATCGTGCAGAATCATCACCGAAAGCTCTCCCCTCAAACCATGAGTGCTACTTATGCCCTCATGTGTCACAACTGTCCTGTATCCTGTGTGTGTTGCAGTATCCTCTTGTGCAATCACTCTACTAGTGTGCTTGAGCAGCAGGAACCAACCCGTTAACCTATTCAATTCCCATAGGTTTGAGTAGGTACTGGAAAACAAGGAATTAACTAATGATTGGTGCCACATGGGATAAAAGCACACCATTAGCAGTGATGTTAAGTCATTAGCAGATAAAGAGGACCACTTAAGTTGGATCAAGTGACATGCGAGGCCTAATTCAAAATGCATGCGACATGCGTCATTAAAGTTGCATGCATGCATAAGTTAAATGTGCGCGTCATGCGCAGGTCAAAAAGAATAAAAGAAATCAAATGGAATTCTCTAGGGATGCATTGTTATTATTCACTTTTGGAAATAGGTTTGAGAGCTTGGCGAGCTGCTTCAGGGTTGAGGGCGAATTGCCTTAGCCAACATTGGGTTCGACGGTGAAATCTATCCATCCTAGTCAATTTAGAGGATAGATCATCTAGATCTGTCATAGACTTCAATACTACAACATATTCATCATTCTTTGCAGAGATTCAAAAGCATCCAAAGCAGTTGTAGAATTTATGAGGGCGCATCATTCTATACATCTGGAGGGCACATTTCCTCGCTCTTACGAAGGGCGCATTGTTGGATTCATTCTAAGAAGCATACTATTAGGCTATCACTGGGGACATATTCTTTCTCTTTCACTAAGGCGCATTGGAGAGCTATTCCACAAAGGGTGTATTGCTTTGTCATCTTCTGAAGGGTGCATTTTTCCTTATCCAACATTGGGGGCACATTCTTCTTTACTGGATCATTGGAGGCACATTATCGGGTTATTTTAAAGACCATACGACTCATCCATTTTAGTAGGCAAACCATAATTGATCTCATTATTGCTTATTGGGATTAGAGATCATCTTTTTGTAGCTATTATCATTGATCTTTCACTAGAAGAGGACGCGAGGCTTGCATGGGCAAATTGATCTAAGGAGCTGCTACAACCTCTCGACCTAGAGCTGATGCATGGCATGCATGCTTTCTATATGAGCTTACACTACACCGATACATCTATTCGGTAAGTTCATGCACTACTTTTGATCTTGTTTACAACTTTACATTGTAGATCTAAATATTTGTAATATTTGGGGCATTCCTTGCAAACTTACTATTGGCCAAATAGTACATCAAACACTTGAATAAAATACCAAATTTCACAACAAACCCTACACAATGTTAGAATACAACAATTTGGTATATTACAGTATCAAACCGCCTTGAAAATGGCCTGGAGGGGAATCCATTTGAACTAGGGAAGGAGGGGTAGGAGGAATGTCAAATTGAGGTAGACTGAAGAGGATACATTGCTCAAGGGATAGCAACGATCGAGGCTAGATTTTGGTTAGATGAGTTAGAGGACAAATTAGAGAATGCAATAGCCCCTGCTGGAGCTATGAACCCCATGGAAAGATTGATAGAAGTGATCTCGAAACAAGGAACCAAGGTGAAGGCAAAAGTTTCAGACTCAAAGGAGATTTGAACCCTGAGTTATTGATGGACTGGTTGCAGGAGCTAGAAAGGTATTTCGACTTGGAGAACATCGATGAAGAGAACCCCATTAGAGTGAAATTTGTTGTGACGAGGTTTAAGTCACATGCCTCCTAATGGTGGGATAACTTTTAGAATACTTGGTGGAGACAAGGTAAGGAAAAGATCAGATTCTTGCCCAAGATGCTAAAAGAGTTGAAGCTCAAATTCTTACCCTTTGATTACTCGCAGACATTCTTCAAACAATTCCAGAACTTGCGACAAAGGAGTTACATGCTAAGGAATACAACGAGATGGTTATGAAGTTGCAGATAAGAGTGAACCTCCAAGAGGATAGTGAACAATCCACCGTGAGATATGTCAATGGACTATGGTTCTAACTCCAAGATGAGCTGGCTCTAGTCATAATGCGCTCGGTAGATGAAGCATATCAATATGCTTTGAAAGTTGAAGAGAAGTTGTCTCGAAGTGAGGGTAAGACTACGAACATAAGAAGGGGGAAACACACCCTTTGGAGGGAGCTCTTTGAAATCTGTCAAGAACGAAGACCCTGAAGATGACCAGGAAGTGAAGTCAGACTGAGAGGAAGAGGCAATTTTAGAGGTAGAGGTTGAGGACAGAGTTTTGGTTACCGAGGCTTGCTAAAATGCTTCATACATGGAGAGTAACACAAAACTGTGAACTGTCCCCAAAACCCTAAAAGAGCATTGGTCGTAGAGGAGGAAATGGCGGTCCAGGAAATTGAGGCAGAATTGGGAGAAACCTTGATGCTGCAACGAAGTCTAATATCGAGAAATAGAGAGGTCCCAGAAGTTGATTGGAGGAGGAAGAGTGTATTATGCACCAAATGCAAATTCCAGGACAAAGTTTGCAAGGACGGATCTACCGACAACTTGGTAAGTACAAAAACGGTAGAAAAATTACAGCTTACTTGCATTCTGAAATTAAATCCCTACAAGATCACCTGGTTAATTAAACCATTATTGTGATTGTGGGTAAATCTTTTCTAGTTTCTTTTAAGTTTGGTCCTTACGAAGACAAGGTGTTATGTGACGTAGTCTTGATGGGTGCATGTCACTCGCTGTTAGGGATACCTTAGAAATATGATCGGAAGGTAATCCATTATGGACGGGAAATCACCTACGAGGTTCAACATGATGGAAAAAACACCTCTTGAAGCCATGGAAGGGAGAAGAAGTACCTGAAATCACTGCTTTGTCACTTGTGACGATGAGTTATAACTTTATAAGAAGTTTTGTAGACAAACTAAAGGGGGAATTTGTTACCTGCTATGTTTGAAAGACGACAAGAAACTAATGAACACCCCCATGAGGGTTGCAAGAATTGTTGACAGAATATTATGATGTAACTCCAATAGAGATACCAACAACCTTACTACCTTTGAGAGGTATTACACACCATATTGACTTGGTGCGGGGATCAAAGCTCCCTAACCAAGCTTCCTACAGGTTAACTCCTCATAGGAATGAAGAAATGATAAAGAAGATTTCAGATTTGCTGTCAAAAGGATTTGTAAGAGAAAGCATTAGTCCTTGCACTACACCCGCCTTTAGTATCGCCTAAGAAGGAAACAAATGGAGATTGTGTACTGACTCTAGGGCTATCAACAGAATCACGGTTAAGTACAGGTATCCACTACCTCGTATGGATGACATACTAGACTACTTGGCTGGTGCAAAGATATTCTCTAAGGTGGAATTAAGAAGTGGGTACCATCAAATCTAGATTCGAGAAGGTGATGAATGGAAGATGGGGTTCAAAACCCGGGATTGCTTGTATGAATGGCAAGTTATGCCCTTCGGTTTGTCTAATGCTCCTGCTACTTTTTATGCAAACTATGGACTGGTTATTTAGATTCTACACTGGATAATTTGTTATCCTTTATTTTGATGACATCTTGTTTTTTAGTAAAGAACTTGTATGAGCACCTAAATCATTTAAAGATAGTGTTTGATGCACTTAGAGCAACAAAATTATTTGTGAATCTTGAAAAGAGTGAATTTTGTACTGACCAACTAGTTTTCTCGGGGAATGTGATTTTTGCAAATGGAGCGAGTATGGACCGATAAAATGTTAGGGCCATATTAGAGTGGCCCACCTCACAAAGCATTAGCGAGGCGAGAAGCTTTCATGGGCTGGTAAATTTTTACAAGAAATTTATTAGGATTTTCAGCTGTGTAAGTGCTGCCTTAATTGACTGTGCGAGAGGATGTTAGATTTTCTTAAGATTATAGTAGTATATCTTAATTGCATCTCCCAAAAAACTGTGCACTTCTTTGAGCTGCTGTGTGTAATAATGAGCAGGGGTGCCTCCTATTTATACTGTTTTTCCACTTAGAATTTAACTGGGACCAACTTCACTTGGTGGAGCAATATAATTTTATATTTCATAATTTTTATTTTATTCTTTTATTGTTTCCTTTTTCATGCCAAGGCTTACATTGTTCTTTTTAGGGTTTGTATGAATGATTACAACAAGTTCAACTCCCAAAGGAGGACAATAAGAATAGCTTCTGAAGTTGCACAAACTCCAACACTCCCTCTCAACAAGGAAGGTATTCTTTGATCTTCATCAACATCATGATCATCTGGGTTTCATCTGTACATCTATACTGTCTCTATCATCTCTAAACACACCGAAGGTTGTCTTTATGAATTTGTTCTATTCGGATGTATGAGAGGAAATATTTTGCTACCTATCCGTCTCTATTGCCGATGGAATACTTCCATACCTGGCTAGAGATCCTGGATGAGCACATGTGCATGACCATCTACTACTTGTTCGTCTCATCTGCCAATGAGATACTCCCATACCTGGCTGAGAACCCGAACGAGTAGAGGTACTTGTGCAATCACACGACCATCTGCTACCTGTTCGACTCATCTGCCGATGGGATTTCTCCCATACCTGGTTGAGTACCTGGACGAGCAGAGGCACCTGTGTGAACCCGACCATCTACTACATGTCCGTCTCATCTGTCAATGGGATTTCTCCCATACCTGGCTGAGAACCTGGACGAGCAGAGGTACCTAGGAAAAGGTATGGTAAGTGTCTCTCAGTCATCTCTCCCTCTCAAGGAGGGATACGTTCTCTTCTACTCCAAGTCTTCCGCGAAAGAATCAGTGGCTCATCATTCACAACCTTGTGGTAGAGGTTGGGGTCTGCATCACTCTTGGTGAATCCCAGTCTCACCAAGAATCCGTCTATCCGTCCATACCAAGCACGAGGTGCTTGCTTGAGTCCATATAACACCTTTTTCAGCTTGCATACGTGAGACTCCTTTTCATGGACAACGAACCCTTCTGGTAGTTCAATATATACTTCTAAGTTCTTTCTCACTAATACCATTGAGAAAGGCTGTCTTGACATCCATCTGATGCAACTTCCATCCCATAGTTGAGGCAATAACAATGATCGATCTGATGGAAGTGTATCTTGCCACAGGAGCAAATGTCTCATCATAATCGACTCCCTCTTTTTGAGAGAACCCTCTGGCAACAAATCTAGCCTTGTATTTTTCAATACTCCCATCTGCTCCAGGTTTGATTTTGTATAGCCATCTGGAAGTTACAATTGACTTTCTTTCAGGTCTCAGTACAATTTCCCACACATCATTTTTCATGATGGATTGATATTCTTCGATCATGACATCCTTCCAAACTTGGTGACCGGATGCTTCTTCATAAGTGGTGGGTTTTGAGTCAATAATGTGACCCATCAATGCTACATAGCTGGAGAACCTCTGAGGTCTTTTGCTTTCTTGTAAAGAACTGTGTGGGGCTTCATGCCCCTCTGCATCCTGTAAGGTCTGTTGCGCCCATCTAGGTCTTTTCCGGTTTACTGCCATATCTTCGGGAATATCAACTATCGTGATTGGATCAATAGGATCGATGGGTTCATCTTTCTTTGTTAATTCATTCTGAACAAGAGGGGAAGATGATCTCCTTTCCATTTCTTCATCATCGATCTCCATGTTTGATCCTCTGCCTTGCTTGACAACCATTTCCTCTTCAAAGGTCACATCCCTGCTAACTTCAATCTGTCTGGATCCTGCGATATAGATTCTGTAGGCCTTTGAAGATTCATTGTATCCCACAAAAGTTCTCTTCTTGCTTGAAGGTTCTAACTTTGACCTTTTTTCGTTGGGCACATGTATGTAGACTGGACAACCAAAGATTCAGAGGTGACCTACTTCTGGTTTTACTCCTGTAAAGGATTCTTCAGGAGTCATGTTCTTCACTATCTTATGTGGGCATCTGTTCTGTACATATACAGCTGTTCTGGATGCTTCTGCCCATAAGAACATGGGTAGACTCTAGTCATGAATCATAGCTTTGGATGCCTCCACAATTGTTTTGTTCTTTCTTTCAGCAACCCCATTTTGCTGGGGATTGTAGGGAACTGTAAGCTCCCTCTTAATTCATGCTTCTTTACAGAAGTCATTGAATTTCGTAGAGGTATATTCTCCACGGACCACCATTATCTGATCTTAGGATCTTGATCCTCTTCCCTGACAAATTCACGACTTGTGCTTTGAACTCCTTGAATTTACTGAGTACTTCCAAGTTCCTCGGTCTTAAGAAAGTAGATCGAAGTCTTCCGTGAGTAGGCATCAATGAATGAAGGTCACATAGTAATGATATCCTCCCAGTGAGGCAACTGTCATTGGGCCACACAAGTCAGAGTGCACTAGATCCAAGATTTCTTTGGATCTGCTCTCACTGTCTGGGAAGGATTTCTTGGCATTCTTGCCAAGTGCACATCCTCTACATTTTCCATCATCGTCTACCTATAGCACTTGTATACCTGTAACTATGTTCTTCACTGCTGGGAGAGCTCTGTAATTTAGATGAGCTAGTCTTCTGTGCCATAGCTCACCCATACTTGTAGAGTCATGGACTAGGGCTTGAACTGATGGAGTGTTCAATCGATACAAGCTCTCCTCTCTCATACCAATTACTTTGGATGTATCCATGCTTGAGTTCTTTTGCCAAGCAAGTACTTTTCCATCTGAAAATGCTACTTTGTACCCTTTGTCTTCTAAGGCTGAGATGGAAACAAGATTTCTTTTCATACTAGGTACGTAGAGCACATCACTTAAGTGTAGAGTATCATTAGACTCTAGTTGAAGGGAGGTAGCCATAGATCCCTTCACAGTGTAGTTGGCATCATCTCCAAGTACAACACGGAGATGAGAATCCTTCTCAACTACTTTTGAGAGATTTTCTTATATCTTGTCATGTGTCTAGATGCACCACTATCTATGAGCTAAGTATCACTAGTGGTGGGAACAGTTTTTGAAAGCGCTGATATGAAGAAGAATTCTGTACGATCTTCATTCTTCTGTTTCTTCTGATGATGATCTTCTTCTACATAAGCAGTTGAAGCTTCATGCTTCCTTTTGTGTGAACTTCGATAACTATTGGCATAATGACTGTACTTCTTGCATCTATAACATTGGATCTGAGATAGATCCTTCTTTTGTTTCTTCTGATCTGGTGGAGGGTTTGATCTCTTATCTTGATGCTTGTGAATGTATTGCTTCCTTCCCCTTCCCTTGCCTTTCTTGGCATGAGATACGAACGCTTGATTTTCCTCAGGTTGAGTGCCATGAAGTCTTTGGCGTGCTGCGATTCTTGTTTATTCCTGAGTGCATTCTGCCCATAGTTTATCAAATTTGGGCAACTTGTTTCGACCACTTATAGTTTGGATGAAAGACTCCCAATATGGTGGGTGACCATTTAAGGTGGTCATAACGAGATCCTTTTCTTCAAGATTGTCTCCAGTGGACTTTAGCTTGTCCCGGAGCTCGGTGATCCTCATGAAATATGTGGCAATATTCTCGGACTTCACCATCTTTATTATCGACTGTTGATTCCTCAATGTGAGAGTCACATTGATGCTACTATGTTCAAATAGCTTCTTTAGGGTTTTGAATATCCTCCTCGTCGTCGTCTTTTCTGAATTTGAGGAACCAAGTGATCTCTAATTGAGTCCACTAATATCCTCCTTGCTTTGGCATCATTCTTTCTCCAGCGAGATTTGTCTTCTTCGGCTTCTTGTTTTGGGACCTTTCCATTTACACACTGTAATCCGTCATTTTCTTCTAGTAGAAGAAGAACCCTAGACTTCCAGGGGATGAAGTTGGAAGGCCCTTCTAAACGATCTTCAACCTTCATGCTGATCCTCTTGACTGCAGATCTGGATCTGAGACCCTAGCAGAGGCTAGGTCAAAAAATGAAAGTTGGAATTTTGGAAAATTGACTCCACAGATAAATGCGGCCTAGAGAGGCGAGTTGAGTAGAGGTAGAGTCAAGCCAAAAGTGTGGAGAAAGTAGGTCAAAACTGGAAAACCTAATTTCTGTTGCAGCAGAATTAGGTCAAAATCAGAATTGAATTATGTCTTCACCAAAAGATGCGCCCTCCTTAGAGCGAAATTCCTAAGGCTCCTTTTCTGCCAAAAGGTTGAGTGAAGACCTTGAAAGATGAAACCCTACTTTCGACTGGTTTCCGACAGAGTTCCGACAATGGCTTCTTCTAGCACTGCTCTAATACCATGTTAGATTTTCTTAAGATTATAACAGTATATCTTAATTGCATCTATCAATAGGATCACTAGAAGATATACAAAGCACACAACAATAACACGAGTATTTTTCACCTGGGAAACCCAAATGGGAGAAAACCCAACAACCTTCGTCTAGAGATAATAATTATGAGATCAGAGTACAATGAAGAAAGAAAAGAAAAGTATGAAAATGCTTTTCAAAGATTAAACCCCTTAAAACCGTCTTCTTTTGCAGTGTATGCGAACTTCTCTCTCCCCCAGAAAACTGCGCACTTCTCTGAGCTGTTGTGTGTAATAATGAGGAGGGGCACCTCGTATTTATACTATTTTCCCACTCAGAATTTAACTGGAGCCGACTTCACTTGGGGGAGCAATATAATTTTATATTTCATAATTTTTATTTTATTCTTTTATTGCTGCCTTTTTCACCCCAAGGCTTACATTGTTCTTTCTAGGGTTTGTATGAATGATTACAACAAGTTTAATTCCCGAAGGAGGACAATAAGAATAGCTTCTGAAGTTGCACAAACTCCAAAAGAGGAAAGTCCTTTTCATGGACTAATGCGGATGAACAAAGCTTTTATCACCTTAAAAGGAAACTGACTGAGGCCCCTATCCTAACCCTACCATATTTGGGTAAGGTATTTACCATTGAATGTGATGCTTTTGTAGTAGCAATTGGAGGAGTATTAAGTCAAGAGGGCCAACCGATGGCCTTTTTCAGTGAAAAGCTAAATGATGCAAAAAAAAAGTTTGGCACCTATGATAAAGAGCTATATGCAATTGTCCAAACATTGAAACAATGGAAGGACTAACTTTTGCATCGAGAATTTATCCAATGTTCCCCCAAGTTTTCAGGACGCGGGAGTGTGGGAGCGGGGAAACGCACGTTAGGGACATGTGGAGACGACCTGCAAATTTTAGGGAAATTCAGGGGGGACGAGGGGAGGTCGAGTTCAAAAAAATTATAAAAAATATAATAATATTATAAATCTCGGCAATAACAATTCATCCTGTATAAATATAGTTTAAGTTGCTCCCTATAAATATTGTCTAATTCTTCCATGATTCAACACACTTCAACATTGTGTAAATCCATGGCATAGATGTTGTAATGAGGAAGTGTGACTAGAGGACCCTATTTCTTCATGATTCTAGAGGGAAACACATTATTTGAGGATTTCAAGTCCAACATACAATTATGCAAGAGTGAAATATTAATCCTATATTGGGATCCTATTCATCAATAGCACCTTGTGCCCGCTCCCTCTAGTTTTTTAGCACTTGCCTCTACCTTGAATCTCGAAGTTGACCTTCGAAGGACATTACTTAACACCCTACAATTTTGATGAAACTTCCTAAACCAAGCATTAAAATAAGGTAGAATTAGAAAAAAAAATCGTGCTTAATAAGTGATTTTGCTTGACTAAAGGGTACATTTTAATTAAGGTCATGATAGAGGAGTTTAACAATTAGCACCACCAACATCAGGGTACACAGAGAGGTTGATGTGCTTGAATATTCAATAAATGGCAATCCCTTAACCTCATACATGATAAAATCCAGTGGAAACATTGCAATCCTGAAATCCTGAAAATTGTTAATTATGTTGAATTCCAATGTTCCCCCAAGTTTCCAGGACGTGGGAGCGGGGAAACGCCCATTGGGGACGTGTGGAGACCACCCACAAATTTTAGCGAAATTCGAAGGGGTGGGGACGTCCAGGTCTTAATAAAAATTAATTTTATAAATTATTAAATCCCAACAATAACAATTCAATGATTCATCCCATGTAAATTACTAAATGTAAATAATAAATAGTAAATACTAAGTTTATCATTGTGCAATGTAAATCAGAATATAAGAAATTAATAATACAAACCAGTGTAGTCAGAGTCTGACTCGGCAAATACTTGGCTGGCTTGGGACTCGGCAGACTTGTCGGCTCGGATCAGACTCAGCAAATACTCGACAAATATGAAAAAAATAAAAATATAGTAATTTATTTGCACAAAAAACATACGTAATGACATTTCTAATTCATATAAGTAATATAAACAATTCTATGCAAAAATTCATTAGATCATCTCATAAAAATTGATCAATGATAAGTTATAACACGTTACACAACATTAGACACTCCATAATACCATATTTCATATTTCTATGCAAAATAGTGAAATGAAAGAGGATTCCTTGAACACATTCCAAAATAGTACCGAGTTCAAACTTCAAAGTTCAAAATTCAAATACATAACTCAAAACATAGCAAGCTGTAAATAAAAAAAGATAGTGTCTCCAAGTCCAAACTTGAGTCTCATGCATGACTACGAGTAGTAGATCGCCTAGCATAGGCCCTAGTAGAGCTAGTACCAACATCACTAGACTGAAAAATCAACTGTGATGCAGGGGTGTTTGGTGTTTCCATTTCAGAAAATGGAACACCAGAGGGACCCTCGGTCTCTTCATCAAGCCAACTCAAATCAGCATGAGCTTCATCCTCCACTACCCAATCAGATACTAGATCAATCTGATCCAATAGAATTGGATCCAAATCCTTTGCTTGCAACTGTTTTGTGAGCATCCGAAGGTTGTAGTATATGTAGACCAATTTCTCCAACCTCTCATGCTCCAACATGTTGCGCTTTTTGGTGTGGATGTGCTCGAATACTGACCAATTGCGCTCACAACCCGATGCACTGCAAGGATGACTCAGGATTCTAATGGCAAATTCCTGTAGTTGTGGTGCCTCAGTGCCACAATCTAACCACCAATGGGCTGTTATAAAAAACAAACAAACAAAGATTACAAGTTTTGCAATGTCAAACTTGAAAAAAAATAGTGAAATAAAATTTAATGATTTACGTATTTGAATCTTTCATGGCACTTTCTTATCCCTGAGACATTGTGTTGAGCTAAATCCAAACATGCCAGATGATTCTGTGTACATATCTCGCTGCAGATTGATTTGGTCTTGAATCTCTTGACTTGGGTACATCCTCTCAATGCATAACATCACACCTCTCATCACCTCAGGATCTTTTTGAATTTTAGACCCAACATTATAGAATATGATTGGTTTGAGATATGCCCTTGCTACATGTAATGGTGAATATAGTTGCCTATCCCACCTAGAATCAATAATATGCCATATAGGGAAATATTTAGATTCATCCCCCCTATAGAAGGCCTTGATGGCCTCTTTGGCCCTGTCCATCCCCTCATAAATATATCCCATTGGTGGTTTATCACCATCCATGATCCTCAACACTTTCACAAGTTGCTTTGTCATGCTGACAATCTCATTGACTTCCTCCCATAAACTATCTCTACGAACAGACAAACTCATAGCCATTGCATCTGGTTTTGTGCTATCTTTATAATGTATCCATTCTCTACTACTAACCATTCGTCTCAATGCTTGGTACTCATTAAGAAGGCTTTGGAGGGAGAGAGTTTGTCGCAAACCGTGTGACAACAGGGCGACTGAGCTCACCTTCTGTGTACTTTCTCATAAGGCTCAACACCCAAGCATGGTTATAAATGTATTTGGTTATTTGTTTGCACTCGTGAACAACATCTTGCACCCATGCCAACTTCCCAATGTCCTCCAACATCAAATCTATACAGTGGGCAGCACAAGGGGTCCAAAAAATAGTAGGGTATTTTGCACAAAGTAGTTTACCTGCTGCCACATAATTTGTAGCGTTGTCCGTGATTACTTGGACAACATGCTTGACCCCCACTTCTTCCACAACCTCTGCTAACAATGTAAAAATCAGATTTGCATCTTTCACATGTGAAGATGCATCAACGGATTTCAAGAACATGGTTTCCTTTAGGGAAAGCCACAAGGAAATTTATGATTGTTCTAATCCTCTGATCTGTCCACCCATTAGACAAGATTGAACAACCTATAAACTCCCATGAGCTCTTAGTGCTCTCCAACTATTCCTTGATACACTGCAACTCCTCATTTAGATCTTTCCCCCTAAGTGCACTATAAGGGGGGCCTTTGTATCCAGGGCCAGCGCCTGCAACAACATCTATCATGGGCTAATAAAAATGAGACCTTGCAAGGTTGAATGAGAGGCTGTCATGGTACCAAAACCTCCTCACTGCCATATCTGCCTCCTTCCTTTTCCTTTCATTAAAGCTGTCCAATGTTGGTTGAGATCCTAGGGAGGTACGAGGGAGGAAGAAAGGAGAGGTGATAGATGGACTTGGTGGAACATTTGATGAGCAACTGCTTGGAGGTCCCATTGGAGATCTACCAATCTCTGCAGTTTCAAACCTCAACCTAGATCTTTTGGCATTTTGTTCTTTGATACTTTCCAAAGCAACTGACATTTCGACTGTGACTTCTTCGGGGCGGCCATCACAAACTACGACATCTTTGCACACAAATCGAGCTAGGTGGTGTTTTAACCTCTTTATGTCCCCATACATAGTTGTTGGACAGTAAATGCACTTTACTTGATTGTCTTTCCCTGGGACCACCCGAACACAATGTTTCCATGCTTTTTATCAAGAGGCCTTCTAGGTGTTCTTCTAGGTGCCATGGATTTGAATCCTGAGTGGAAAGCAAAATTAGAATGAATTTTATTTGAATTAAAATGAACTGATATTTTGTAAATAAAATTAATTTATTTTTGGCAGGTTGTGGAAATTGCCATCACAGCCTACAATCCTGTAGGCAGCCACAGGGGGCATCCTACAGTCCTATGGGCTGTGATGGAAGCCTCCACAAGTGCCAAAACAAAAACAAAAAAAAATTAAAGCTTAAAAACAATTTAAATTGATTTAAAACTAAAATAAATTTAAAAATACATAAAAATTGGGAGGCCTATGGGCTGTGATGGTAGCCTGCACAGGCCTGTGCAGGCTGCCATCACAGCTCACCGGCCTATAGGTTAAAAAAAATAATAACATAAAAAACTTAAAAAAAATAACATTAAAAAGTTAAAAACTATAAAAAATAACATTCAAAACGTTTAAAAATTAAAACTTAAATAAATAAANAACATAAAAAAACGAATAATACAACATTTAAAAACTTAAATAAAAATTAACATAAAAAAATAAAAAAAAAACATTAAAAATAAAAACATAAAAAAATAAAAAAAAAATGTAAAAAACTAGCAAAATGTAAAAAAACATAATCATAAAAACTTAAAATAAAAACAAAACATTAAAAAAAACCTTTATAAACTATTTAAAAAACTTAACATTAAACATTAAAAATGAACATTTAATTTTTAAACATTAAAAAAACATTACACATTAAAATAAAATTAACATAAACAATAACATTAAAGTTTTAAATAATAAAAAACATTACACGTTAAAAAAAATTAACATAAAAAATAACATTAAAGTTTTAAACAATAAAAAAACATTAAACATTTTAAAAAAATTAACATAACAATTAACACTAAACATTAAAAAAATACCTGGGTAGTGAAGCCTCCACGCCAAGCCTGAACCCCCGACGTGAAGCTTGCTGAACGGTGAACGGTGAATCCCCCCTCGACGCGAATCTTGGTGAACGGTGAACCCCCTCCACGCGAAGCCTGAAGTTTGAACACCCGACGAGAAGCCGTTGAATGGTAAACTGTGAGCGGTGAACGGTGTTGCACAATGGAGAACGGTGCTGCTAATTGTGGATGGTGCAACACAATGGAGAAGCTAGGTGCTGAACGGTGAACTACTGAAGGTAAGTGTTGAACTATTGAAGCCTTCGATGAGACGCTCGTAGTCGATTGAACCCGAAGCATGAATGAATGGAGAAGCCGTGAGGTTAATGACTTAAAGCCTCCAACGATTCCCTCCAAAAATCCTCCAGCTCAGCAAACGCCAAAACAAAAGGCTTTTCCACGTAATCGCGAGTCCACCGAGTCTGGCCTGTTACTCACGCGTTTTTCGATTCTGCCGAGTGCTGAGTTTGCAGTGAGTACTCGGCTCGGCTGCCACTCGGCCATACTTGTCATACTCGGCGAGTCTTGGACGAGTCTGACTACACTGATACAAACACATTATTCAATTCATCATGATAATTTTCAATTTGTCATTTGAATCTTGATATTCATATTTCTAATTTTAGTCATTGTAATTGAAAAATTGAATCAATGATATTACATCCTAAAATAGTGAAATAGTAAAATACTAGAGACTAAGCCTGAAATAGAGACTAAACAACAATTAAAATTAAAATTTTGTTTTTTTAAACTAAAATTGGGAAAATCGCGGGGGGCGTCTAGGAGCCCCCCAGTTTCAGGAGGGGGCGTGTGGGAGCCCCCCTTCACTGGAGTGCGTTGCAGAACAGGGGGACGTGCCCCTTTATGTGTTTCCGAGAGTTTCCTAATTTTGGGGACGCTGGGAAACGTTATGCCCGGAGCCCTCGAGTTCCCGAGGCGTAGGGAGTGAAGGGGGTATGCCCCTGGTCCTGGGGGGCGAGTCCTTGTGTAACACTGTTGAATTCTACTTTTTGCATATGAACTCCGATGAGGTTGGAACCACTCTCAAACATCTTGAAACAATTAATGGTAATGTTAAAAATTAGTGGTATTTTCCTTATCTTTCATTTTTTATCCTTATACTTTAAGAATTTAACATTACCATAACTGCTGGAGCGCCTAGGAGCCCCCCAGTTCACCGGTGCGTGCTTCAAAATTGGGGGACGAGCCCCCCCCGTGTTTCGCCAAGTTTCACCAAATTGGGGGCGAGGGGAAACGTTTCGGAAGGAGCCCCCAAGCCCCTGGGGTGCGGGGAGCGAGGGGGGCGAGCTCTTGATCTTTGGGGGCGAGTTTCCGTAGATCACTGAATTTATCCGATTGACTGACAATCAAGCGCTGAAATACATAAATTCTTAGGCTAAGCTATCCCATAAGCATGCTCAATGGGTCTCGTTTATACAGAGTTATACATTTGTAGTACAACATATAAGTGGGAAGACAAATGTTGTGGCTGATGCTTCGAGTAGGAGACGTCACCTACTTGTCAATATGAGCAATGAGGCTGTAGGCTTTGAAGAAATGAAAGAGGAATATGCTGATGACCCCTATTTCAGCAAAGTCATCGAAGCTCTCAACAAACTAGATATTGCACATAGATGTCATTCTGGAAATTATTTATTAATTGGGGGATTTTTGTTTAAAGAACTCCAACTTTGTATTCCAAAAGGATCCCAGAGGGAAAAGCTGATTAGAGAGATGCATTTGAATGGTCTAAGTGGTCATTTTGGTAGAGACAAGGCTTACAGCCTAGTAAGTGACAAGTTCTTTTGGCCTGAGATGAGAAAGAATTTCAATAAATTCGTGTCTTCGTGCTGAATCTGTCAGATTTCTAAAGGTGGACAACATAACACTGGCTTGTATAAACCATTGCCGGTGCCAGAAAGACCATGGATAGACATTTCCATGGATTTTGTCTTTGGTTTGCCTCGTACTCAAAGAGGAAATGATTATGTTTTTGTAGTGTTGTACAGATTCTCCAAAATGGTGCACTTTGTTTCGTATAAAAAGACCAATGATGCAAGCAAAGTGGCTGATTTATTCTTTAAAGAGATAGTGCGCTTACATGGACTCCCCAATTCAATCACTAGTGACCGAAATACAAAATTTCTTGGCCATTTTTGGAGAATGTTATGGAAAAGGCTTGACAACAAATTACTATACAACTTAACTTATCATCCTCAGACAGATGGGCAAACAGAAGTGGTGAATAGGAGTTTGGGCAATCTGCTTCGCAGCTTTGTGGGAGAAAATCCAAGGCAATGGGACCTAGTTCTAGTGCAAGATGAATTTGCTTTCAACTCCAGCATCAACAAGTCCACAGGTAAATCGCCATTCCAAATTGTTTATGACGACAACCGAAAGGGTGTAGTGGATCTCATTGATCTTCCTGAAGAAGGAAGAGTTAGTCAAGCAACAAAAGATTTTGTAAAGCATATGCAAGAGAAAATCAGACTTAAAATACAAAATGCAAATGAGATATACAAGGCAAAAGCAAATTTACGTCAGAGAGAAAACCAAGAGGGTGAACTAGTCATGCTTTACCTACGAAAGGAAGGGTTCTCTAAAGGAACTTATCATAAATTGAAACGAAAGAAAATTGGCTTGTGCAAAATACTCAAACAAATCAATGAAAATGCATATCTAATAGACCTGTCAAGAGAATATAACATCAGTCCCATCTTTAATGTGGTGGATCTGTATTCCTATTAGGTAGGTGCCGAAGAAATCACGGATGAAGATGTACTAGAAGAATGGAGTAGACATGTACCGTGGAAGCAGAGAGAACATATTGACAAAGTTGCGGACACCAAAGTCACCGTCACAAGATAAAA
The DNA here is from genome assembly GCA_001517045.1 of Pseudotsuga menziesii. Taxonomy (NCBI): domain Eukaryota; kingdom Viridiplantae; phylum Streptophyta; class Pinopsida; order Pinales; family Pinaceae; genus Pseudotsuga; species Pseudotsuga menziesii. The sequence continues at coordinate 705,506 of LPNX010723098.1, read as the reverse complement.
TAATTATAAGCAGTACCTGGTCAAATGGCAAGGGCTGCTTGACTCCAACAACACTTGGATCACCGAGGAGGAACTCATCAAGTTTACGAAATTTGATTCTTCTAAACCTGGAAGTTCATAATTTTAAAAGAAGGGGAGGATGATGCATTACGGTTCCGTAATTGCATGGATCTTTCAGATCCCATGACTGCAGTTACCTTTAAATAAACTTAAGTAGTCTAGCCAGCTGTTCTGGCGGTTAAAGTCCAATAAGAAATTTAGCGGTTGATTGACTGGGATTAATAAATGTTGTAATAACTTCCAAGTGGAGGTAGGGTATTGTAGGTGGGATCGAAGAACTGGAGTGGAGGTTTTTCTTTTGGTCTTTTTTCTCTCTGTATTCAAAGGTTTGAGGTTAGATGTGGGATGAACCTCAAACCTGGTTCAAATTTGTGTTCGAGTTCGATGACCTTGAAGTTTGACAAAAAATTGGCAATGAAAATTTCAGTGATAAAATTCAGCATTAAATTCGAGACTTCATATATATATATATTAATAAAATTCAATATGATCATTAAAAACATGATTAACATGAAAATAAAAACATTAAAATATAATTGCTAAAGTGCTTAAAAACATGATTAAAATGAAAATATAAACATTAAAATATAATTGCTAAAGTGCTTAAAAACACGATTAAAATGAAAATATAAACATTAAAATATAATTGCTCAAGCACTTTATCATAAAGTAAAAATAAACGTATATAAATTTTTTATAAGTATCTTGATCTATTTGATAATATTTTATTTATAAAAATACACTTTATATTTTGAAAAACTATACCAAACATTAATCATTAATACATCAATCATTTATTATAAAACATATATTTCAATATTAAATGTTCGACTTCTGATCGACACTTGACAGTGTCCGGCAGGCAAAGAAAATATTTAGAGTGGCATCACACCGGCGAGCGAGTGATAGCAAGAAATTTCGAATCAATCTCTGTTAGACTGCTACAAATCTGCAGTTCTGGTTGAGGGTATAGCATAGATTTCGAAGTTCAAACTTACAGTGGCGACACGACGACGAGCGGATTCACGATGGCAGGTTCCTTAGTCGAAATCCGAAGTTGAACAAAAAAGTAGCGTGGGTTAGGGTTTGATTATATAAAATGTTTTTTGGTGAATTTAAACGATTTTTGCCGAATTTCCAAGGCAAATTTAAACGATTCCGCCGAATTTAATTGCTGTAAATTCGAATTTGTATTTGGGTTGAAGTGCGCTATTAAATTCGCCGAACTTCAACGAACAAATTCATCGACTGACGAAGTTTGCCGAATTTCGATTTTGAAGGTTCAAAATCGGCAAAGGCGGTGACTTAGGGATGAACTAGTGAACCGTGGAAGAACCTGTGCATTTGTGTTTAATATTTTTGATGGAATAGATTGATAGCAGAACCACTTGTTTTTGTGTGAGGCTTGTGAATTCTAAATATCAGGTCTATGGGTTTTTTTTGTAGAGTTCATGGTGCTGTTTGTGAATGTGTGCAGGTAATATTTGAGTGGAAGTAAAACAGTTCTACGTTCCTATGACACTCACCTAGTTTTGATCCTATAGCAGCCTGAGGTGTCTGCATCATTCCCTGTTTGGTTCTCCACTAGAGCTTTGAACACTTGACACATCACTTCTTTGTTTGACCAATTAGGGCATGGTCACTGTCACCTCCCTTCCTGCTGGCGTTGGACTCCATCTGAGTTTCCTCTTGGATACAGTCATCCCACAGTTTTTTCCATGAGGGAAGGTTTTCCTGAGGACAAACACCTTGGACAAATGTTTCCCATTGATGTCGGAATCCATTAAGTGCCCTATTTACTATGTCTTCAACCTTCTCCCCAACTACCGCAAGTTGGTCAAGAAACTGTGTGATCTTCATTGGGTAGCTAGTAGCCTAGTGACAGTGTCTGATCTGATCATCTCAACAAATTTGAGTCTGTTATGCAATGTCATCTTCTTGTTAATGTTCTTGCTTTGGTAAAGGATAACCTAGGTATTGAACATCTCATTTGTCATCTTATTCTCGAATATATGAGGGATCACAGATGATTCCTTATAGGATCCATGATCATCTACTTGGCGTTCACTTCTTTCTTCTTGTGAGCTGTCGAAAGCTACAAATTTGTCGACAAAGTCATTACATCCTTGACAATATCCTAGAGATCATACTCTTCTAATAGGAGAGTTACCTTGACTTTCCATGGTAGGAAATTCAAGGCACCATCCAATTTGTCCTTGAAATTGAGTCTAGTTGATGCCATCTTTGATTTGCACACAAACTCCTACTCTTGTGATCCTCTCAATCATAGTAGCTCTGATACCATGTAAAGTTTCCTAACCCTAGGTGAATATTGACCTTATGTTTTAAAATAAATAAACAATTATTTAATTTGCAGAATTTGAATTCTTTAGATAGCAATATTCACACATATAGCTGGAAAATGAACAACAGAAACATAAACACAATACATAGATAATTTACTGCTTCAACCAGATTTCCATTAGTAGATCAAAGCTTACAAGGAAACCTCCATAGCTTCCAAAACTAACAGCGGTACGCTACACTCAAATTTAGCAAAATCGACACACTTATTGAGGAAATTTTCTCTTCAAAACCGAGTAAACAACCCACCAGTCTGTCTTCTGTGCATACCTTCGGTATGGCTGTATGAACTATTCTGTATGGCTATACAGATCTGTTTGTACAAATCCGTATGGCAATATGGATCTCTCCTGTATCGACCTACACACTATCCTCTGCCTCTTTGCTGAACTGGTTCCTCTCTAGTGTTCTAAATTTGCCCGACCAAACTGTCTTTGAGTGAAATAATGAATGTGTCTTGACCCTCTACCTTAACTTGCCTTTATACTTTAGTTGAAACCCTAATCTGTTGATCAGATGTACGGTTGGGATTAGTCTAAATCATACTGTATTAGACATACACTTTATTAGACTCAACAACTAAATATAAGACTTTCACTTTATTAATAAAGTGAATTACAAATTATAGATTTGACTTGAACGACTTCTTGCACATTTGACACTAAACCTGTGCAGAAGTTCTTGTTCGAGCTACAAACATCAACCATTATGGCCTACACATTTGCAAGATTTTAACAAAGGAAATTGCATATAGGTGCACATTTAGTGCAACAATCTACATTCTAATGTTGGAACCAAGACCAAAAGTATTTTTTGCTGCTATTATTTCATTTTAATAATTTTTTGTAGAATAAAATGCTTCTAGTTAACTATTAATAATATAGGTATGTACAAGGCATTTTATACAAAAAACTGGACTGCTAAAAGCAACCTTCACAAGCAAAGATCTACAAACCTAGGGCCTTATTACACCATTTCACACAACTACTACTAGGGCTCTAAAAATAAATAGAGCCCATGCCTTACAAGCGACATAAACATAATAACTTAGCAAAGGTCTAAAGTAACCAAGGCCAATTTGTTGAATTTTAGCATTAGCATGAATACTTTAAAAATTTGCAGACTATCAGATAACAAATGACAAGTGCAGTGAAAACATCCACACATCAAAACACTGAATACAAGAGTTTTTCACTAGGGAAACCTTTAAAGGACAAAAACCCCAAAATCATTAGTAATTCATCTCTTCAATGAGATGATTGAGTTTTCAAGAATTCACAAACCCTAATGGGTTTGTACCACAGATAAAAATCCACAAAATGAATTTTACATAAAGAGCCTTTGTCGTCTGCTCGGATCGTCTTTCTGCTAAGATCTTCTCTCTCCTACCCGAGCCTCTTTCGTCTGCCCGAGACCCTGCCTGTATCTCTGCCGACTTCTTGAAGGCCCTAATGGGTTGTCTGCTGGTTGCCCGAGGGTTTGGTATTGACTCGGAAGCCCTTTCGGGCTGTCTGCTAGCTGCCCGAGGGTCTGTTGCTGACCGGAAAGCCCTTTTGGGATGTCTGCTAGCTACCTGAGGGTTAGTAGCTAGCCCGGAACCCTTACGGGCTGTCTGTTGCCTGCCCGAGGGTTTGTGGAGGCTGCCCAAGCCCTGGTAGGGTTGGCTGTAGGTGCTCATGTACATAGGGAAGCTGCTAGAGGTGGAAGAGAGGTAGCCTGTGGAGAGTTGCAGGCTGCCCGTGAAGGTGAGGGCCTGCCCGTGGAAGAATAAAGGCTGCTCGTGGAAGATCTAGTAGCAGCCGTGAAGAAGAAGGGTCCAGGGTTTGACCCTAGACAGAATCTGATTGGCCGAGACTAAACCCTAGCAGACCTAGGGTTGTGTTGTTGTAGAAGGTGGAGATGCCCTAACTAGAATCCTCCATGCTAGGGCATAAACCACACACAATACTTCCTTCTCTTCAATAACCAATGAATTCTTCTCTTGGAGCAGATTAGAGCTTGCAATTAAGTGTTTGTGATAATGAAATGGAATGATCTTCTTTTATAGCCTTTGAGTCACCTGTAAGTGGACCAAAACTCAAAAGAACAAAATAATATTATTTTATTCTTTTTTTACTTTGACTTTTACCTTTAGTGGTATTAAAGGTCTTTTTGCACTTTCAATTTGACTCCTTAGTGGCACTAAGGGTCCTTCTGTATTTTTGACTTTTACTAAAGGTCTTTTGGCACTTTCACTTTGACTCCATAGTGGTACTAAGGGCTAAAGGTCTTTTTGCACTTTCACTTTGACTCCTTAGTGGCACTAAGGGTCCTTCTGTATTTTTGACTTTTACTAAAGGTCTTTTGGCACTTTCACTTTGACTCCTTAGTGGTACTAAGGGTCCTTCTATATTTTTGACTTTTACTTTAGCCCTCTTCAACCCCATGTTGGGTCCCAAGTCTTGAACTAGGTTAAATTCTTGGTAATTGACCCGGTGCCTCCATTCAAAGAATAGCCACTCAGCTCTTGGCCAAGTCCCCCAGTGTTGGACTGGTTCTACATTCTGGTCTTGGACTAGATTTCTCCATTCAACTCAAGATTGAGTGCCCCAGTGCTGGACTGGTTCCACATCCTGGTCCCTGGCCAGATGTCTCCATTCAACATAATGGTCACTCAACTCAAGGTTGAGTCCCCCAGTGCTAGACTGGTTCCACATCTTGGTCCTTGACCAGATGTCTCCATTCTCCTAAGAGAATGGCTCTCGATGCTGCTCAGGAAAAATCAACACTCCCTCTCAGCGAGAGAGGCATTCTTTGCCATGCCAAGCTTGTCACGAAAGTACACGAACTTTGTTGCTGTCGGAGGCTTGGTCAGGATATCTGCGATTTGTTCATCTATACGAATGTACTGCAATTTTAGAGTACCTCTTTGTACTAGGTCTCTGATGAAATGATACTTCATTTCAATGTGTTTCAATCTGTCATGAAACACCGGGTTCTCTGAAAGCTTAATGCAACTCTGATTATCGTAATGGATGATCGTTGACTCAAGCTTTCCACCAAACAGATCAGATAGAAGTTTCCTGAGCCAAACTGCTTCCTTGTAGGCATCACTCGCAACATTATACTCTGCCTCAGCTGTACTCTGAGCTATGGAACCCTTTTTCCTGCTAGACCAAGAGATCATTGTAGATCCCATACTGAAACAGTAATGAGAGGTGCTTTTCCGGTCTACTGCACTGCTAGCCCAATCTGAATCAGCATATCCATCTAATAATACTCCACTGCTGGAAGTATACCTGAGCCCATAAGTGATAGTACCTCGCACATATCTGAGTACGTGTTTAGCAGCTACCTAGTGTATGTGCTTTGGATCGGACATGAACCGACTCAGAGCATTCACTATGTAACAGATATCTAGTCTCGTATGTACGAGATACATTAAGGATCCAATAAGCTGTCTCTATAGAGTAGAGTCCACACCTTGTGAACTGGTGGCTGAGTCTCGCAGCTTTGTCAAGTTGGTAGTCATGGGCACGCTCGTGGACTTGCAGTCTTGCATCCCAAATCTTTGCAAGATGTCCACTCCATACTTTCCTTGTGTCAGGAATATCTCACCTGGCTTTTGCCAGACCTCTAAGCCAAGGATATAATGCATCAAATCGAGATCCTTCATTTCAAATTCAGAGGTAAGCTCCCTCTTACACTGTTCTATTAGATGTTCCTCACCTCTAAGAAACAAGTCATCTACATATAGAACAAGGATCATAATATGATTATTAACAACCTTAAAGTACAAGTTGGAGTCAGCTGTACTTTTGGAAAACCCCAAGTTGTGGAGGAGCCATCCATCCTCGCATACCAGACTCTCGGAGTTTGTTTGAGTCCATACAAGGCTTTCTTCAGTTTACACACATGGGTCTTATTCCCATGAGTCACAAAGCCTTAAGGTTGTTCAATATAGACTTCCCCATCAATCTTGCCATTGAGGAAGGCTGTCTTTACATCCATCTGATGTAACTTCCATTTGAATACTGTAGCAAGAGAAATGATGGTTCTGATGGTAGTATACCTGGAAACAATAGCAAACGTCTCATCATAGTCAATACCTTCTTTTTGAGTGAAGCAACGAGCAATGAATTTGGCTTTGTACTTCTCCACATTGCCATCAACAACATGCTTGATTTTGTAAATCCATCTGGATTTTACCACTGACTTTCCTGTTGGTCTGGGAACAACTTCCCACACATCATTCTTCATGATTGAACTATACTCTTCAATCATGGCATCAATCCATACCTGTTGATTTGCTGCTTCTTTGTATGTGGAAGGTTCTGCACCAATGAGTTGGCTCATAAGACCAGAGTACTTCTGTGGTCTTATGCTTTCTCTGAAAGTATTGGGAGGAGCTTCATGCTTCTCGAGTTCTTCTACCATTTCTCGGTACCAAGCACGTCTCCCTTTGGAAGGAGGAACTTCAAGTAGTTCTTCAGGTGGACTTTCAGTATCCTCAGGTGCATCTGGAATTTGATCCGCAAATTCCTCTTCCTCCCTCTGAAATTCTGAATTTGGAATCTCAGGAGGAGGTACTTCATCTTCCTTTGAAAGCTCTTGTGTTTGACGAAACACAACTTCCTCATGGAAGATCACATCTCTACTGACTTCAATGCACCTTTGTCCAGGTACATAGATGCTGTAGGCCTTCGAGCTATCACTGTAACCGACAAATATACCTTTCTTACCGGAAGGCTCTAACTTAGCCCTCTTTTCCTTTGGCACATGAATGTAAACCGGAGTGCCAAATATCCTCATGTGGTCAACTACAGGTTTCTTGCTGGTGAAGACTTCTTTTGGAGTCTTCTCTCCCAAGATAGCATGAGGGCTTCTATTTTGGATGTACACAGTAGTACATGCAACTTCATCCCACAAGGATAAAGGAAGACCTAGATCAGTAAGCATGGATTTAGTAGCTTCACAGATCGTTCTGTTCTCCCTTTCTGCAACCCCATTCTGTTGAGGGTTGTTCAGTACTGTCAGCTCTTTCTTGATTCCTGCTTCTCGACAAAAATTATCAAACTCAATAGACTCATACTCACCTCCGTTATCTGATCTCAAGATACAGATGTGTCTGCCTATCTGATTTTCAATCAGAGCCTTGAACTCTTTGAACCTATCAAAAGTTTCACTTTTGGCCTTGAGGAAGTAAATCCATGAATTTTGAGAATGAGTTTCACATAATACAAGCACCCACTCAAGGAGGGTGAAGACATGGGCTTGCAAATGTCAGAGTGAATCAATATACCAATATACCTTTAGATCTATTCTTGCTTTTGGAAAATGATTTCTTACTGTTCTTACCTAGAGCACATCCTTTGCAAATTCCATCATGTTTGGGAGAGACCTTTGGCATACCTGTGACCATCTTCTGTAAGCCTGGAAAAGCTTTGTAGTGAAGGTATCCAAACCTCCAATGCCACAACTCACATGGATCAACTGTATGGTGTACCAAAGCATGAGTGGAATCTTCGAAAGCCTTACAAAGGCCTCCCTCTCGAACTCCAATCTGTACAGCTGAGCTTAGCTTTTCATTCTTTGCCCATAGTAGGACCTTCTTGTCCATGAAGAGGAATCTGTAGCCCTTGTCCTCTAAGCCAACAACAGAGAGAAGGTTCTTCTTCAAACCAAGAACATATAAGACATCATCAATATGTAAAACCGTACCTGAATCAAGTTGAAGTGAAGTTGAGCCAACTCCCTCAATCTTGTAAGTGGAGTCATCTCCAAGTTCCACCTGTGTAGTGAACTTCTTCTTTCTGTAGCTGGTGAGTGCTCCACGGTTACTTGGCATGTGCCTAGAGGCACCACTATCTACTAACCAAGAGTTAGCATTGTCTGTGATGGAACCAGAGAGAGCAGAGATCAGGTAGTACTCTCTTCTAGGTTCGTCTTCTTTGATAGCCTTGGTGTTCTTCTTCTTCTGCAGTAGAAGCTTGAAATCTTCTTTTGATTTTCTTCTTGGGTTGCCTGCAATCCCTAGCAAAATGCCCAAACTTGTGGCAATTATAGCATTCCACTTTTGAAATATCAGAGTGCTTACCTTGAGGTTTCTTTCCCTTCTTTTGCTGAGAGGAGGGTTTCTTGAACTTCTTTGTCTTCACTGTAAGTGCAAGGTTCCCTTCCTTAGTTGCCTTGCTTGAAGATCTTCCCTCTTCTTCCAAGCAATCATGCCAAAGTCTTTCAAAGTTTGGTTGATTCTCACGTCCACTAACAGATGCTAGGAATGTTTCCCAAGAGTTTGGGAGACCATCGACTACAGCGTGCACAAGATCATCGTCATCTACAACAATACCAATAGCAAGAAGTTGATCTCTTACCTGTGCAATCTTTGTGAAGAAGGGTCCAACCCCTTCATCCTTGTTCATCTTCAATGTTCGAAGCCTTTTCTTCAAAACTCTCTTCTAACTGGGAGCCTTCTCATACAGGTTTGTCAAGGTGTCAAAGCATTCTTTGGTGGTCTTCAATGATGTGATGTTGGGCATCAAAGTTTCTTTGACAGAATCATAGATGATCCTTCTAGCCTTAGATTGTTTCTTCTTGAAAGCAGTCTTGCCAACATTAGATGTTGGCTCTTCTATGACATTCAATACTATGTCATCAAGGTCATTTTCCTCTAGAATGGCTGTAAGCCTAGCTTTCCAGAAATTGTAGTTGGCTGAGCCTTGAAGCTTCTCTTTCGGTCTGAAAATGTTGGTAGCCATCTCTGCCACTTAGTCAAATGTCAAGTTTGCAAAATATCCCAAGGTCATGTTGGCTCTTCTATGACATTCAATACTATGTCATCAAGGTCATTTTCCTCTAGAATGGCTGTAAGCCTAGCTTTCCAGAAATTGTAGTTGGCTGAGCCTTGAAGCTTCTCTTTCGGTCTGAAAATGTTGGTAGCCATCTCTGCCACTTAGTCAAATGTCAAGTTTGCAAAATATCCCAAGGTCTAGGAAGACAACAACAATCCCCTCTTACTGGGTCTTCACATGTTAAGCTTTGATACCATGTTGAATTTTAGCATTAGTGTGAATACTTTAAAAATTTGCAGACTATCAGATAACAAATGACAAGTGCAGTAAAAACATCTACACATCAAAACATTGAACACGAGTTTTTCACTGGGGAAACCTTTAAAGGACAAAACCCCCAAAAGCATTTGTAATTCATCTTTTCAATGAGATGATTGAGTTTTCAAGAATTCACAAACCCTAATGGGTTTGTACCACAGATAAAAATCCACAAAATGAATTTTACATAAAAAATTCAGATTAGGGCTTTCTGACCTAAATCTTCTCTGCTGCTTGAAATATTTTCCTTGCTGCCCAGGGCTGCTCATATCTGCTCAGACTGCTACTCGAACTTGTACCTGTCTGCCCGAGCTTTCTCTCTCCTTCTTGAACTTGCTATTTTCCTTCTCGAACCTGTTCTCTGCCTGCCTGAGCCTTGCTCGGATCTTCTCTCTCCTGCCTGAGCCTTTGTAGTCTGTCCAGGACCCTGCCCGTATCTCCCTCGAATTCCCGAAGGCCCTAATGGGTTGTCTGATGGCTGCCCGAGGGTTTGCTGTTGACTCGGAAGCCCTTTCGGGCTGTTTGCTAGCTTCCTGAGGGTCTGCTGCTGACCCAGAAGCCCTTTTGGGCTGTCTGCTAGCTGCCCGAGGGTTAGCAGCTAGCCTGGAACCCTTACGAGCTATCTGCTGCCTGCTCGAAGGTCTGTGGAGGCTGCCCAAACCCTGATAGGGTTGGCTGTAGGTGCTCACAGACGGAGGGAAGTTGTTGGAGGTGGAAGAGAGGCAATCCGTGGAGAGTTGCAGGCTTCCCGTGAAGCTGAGGGCCTGCCCGTGGAAGAATAAAGGCTGCCCGTGGAAGATCTAGTAGCAACCGTGAAGGAGGGTGTAGGGTTTGACCGTAAACAAAATCTGATTGGATGAGACTAAACCCTAGCAGACCTAGGGTTGTGTTGTAGTAGAAGGTGGAGATGCTCTAGCTAGAATCCTCCATGCTAGGGCATAAACCACACACAAAACTTCCTTCTCTTCAATAGCTAGCGAATTCTTCTGTTGGAGCAGAAGAGAGATTGTCATCAAGTGTGTGTGATAATGAAATGGAATGATCTTCTTTTATAGCCTTTGAGTCACCTGTAAGTGAACCAAAACTTGAAAGAACAAAATAATATTATTTTATTACTTTGACTTTCACCTTTACTGGTACTAAAGGTCTTTTTGCATTTTCACTTTGACTCCTTAGTGGTACTAAGGGTCCTTAGGTATTTTTGACTTTTACTTTAGCCTTCTTCAAGTGCCTTGTGGTCAAAACAAGTGGTCAAGGTGGTCCTTCATCCCCACTCAAAGTAAATCATCATAAACAAAGAAAATTACTACTGCTTTTATCTCACACTCTGCGTGCCACCAAGATCGGATACTAAGGTGTCTTATCCAGGGGTAGCTAAGCCTTAGAGAAGATCACAAAGCCCATTGATCGAGGGTCAGAGTGTCTCACATGCCCAGACCCGGTCTAGAGCTTATAGTGATATCCTGGTAATAGACCAGGTGCCTCAGCCATAGGCTGCATAATTGTACCAAAGGTCAAATACTTGGTAAAAGACCAAGCGCCTCCATTCTCCTGGAGAATGACCCTCAGCCCCGGACTGAGTCCCTAGTCCCGAACTGTTGATGAAATTGTCATTGATGCCAACATGGACTTACAATGGCCCCACAGGTTGTCATTGATGCCACAAAGTCCCACTTGTAGTGCCTTAGACCCCTTACAGAGTGGGTTTGTGCCTTGAAGCACCTTGTACCTAGTTGACAAGGTCCCTGTACCCACAAGAGTGGATCTTGATGCCACCACCTTGTTGAAGATGTTGAAGACCTTGCTGATGGTGTTGAAGACCCTGGAAATGGTCATGAAGCCCTTGCAGATGATGCAGGAGCCCTATATGGGTTGGAGAAGCATTAATGACCCATTTTGTGGTCATTCATGCTGTGATGGTGTCATGGTACCCTAGAAGAAGACCTAGCACCCTCACAAGTGATATATTGACCCTTGGAGGTCTCATGGTGTGGTTGAAGTGGATGAAGAAGCCCTGAAGATGTCCTTGGACCCACACTTATTGGTTGATGACATTGCAACCCTTGCTGGGGTTATGGAGCGTTTATATGATGATGATGACCTTGTATGGTCCTTGACATGCTATGGAACCCCTGATGAAGACCCTGATGCTCTTGCAAAGGTCATGAATCCCACTTGACATGGTTAGATGAAGATGATGTAGTCATTAATGACTTAATGAAGTCATGGAACCTTTGTGAAGACCTTGATGACCATTGCTTGCACTCGATGAGATTAAGGCACCCACACACATTGGCTTGATGTTGAAGCCCATGATGACACCTTGCACATGGCATGGGAAGCCCTATGCAACCCCATGATGATGATATGGCTTCTGGTGACCTAAGTGGCTTGTGAAAAAGGTGGAGCATACCCTAAGACCTTGAATAAGGGTCCTTTGTCCCTCTTATGACTATTGGGGTGTTGATGGCTTGAAGACTTACTCTTATGACCATCTTAATGGTAAGAATATGTGACATGACATCATGGATGGCCTAATAGGGTGGATGATACCCTTAAAATGGTAATGACTTGTAGACGTACTTTTATGATTTTTAAAATGATGTGTTGACTGGGAGGTTAATTATTGAAGAATATAGAAGAATAAAATAATAAAAATACATAAGGTTGACCATTGAGGTGGTAAGAAAAATAATAAAAATACATAAGGTTGACTATTGAAGTGGTAAGAAGTTTGAAATCCTTGGTCATACATATGGATTATGTGGTGGACAC